>CM077153.1:101716902-102204402 GCA_039583875.1 Platanthera guangdongensis
CTTTGATTGCTACCTAATCTTGTCTCCTTCCTCTTTTGTTGTGCATGATCGTCGAGCGCAGAATATCATTGGTAAAGGACGATAGTCAAATGGGCTTTATCTCTTGGATGTCTCTCTTACTATCCTCTATGTAGTCCCCCCTGTCAATTGGCATCGTCGTCTTGGCCATGCTCCCCTCCCGATTCTCAAGAAGGCTCTTCCTGATGTCTCCCTTCATGAGTTTTCTTGTAAATCATGTATCTTTGGAAAACAACATCATGTTTCTTTTTCGCCTACTTGTACTCGGAGTTCTTCTTCGTTTTCTATAGTACATTCTGATATATGAGGCCCCTATAAAGTCCACAATGTTTTTGATTATCAGTATTTTGTTACCTTTATCGATGATTATTAGCGTCTTACATGGATGCATCTACTTCGTGATCGTACTGAACTAATATTTGATTTCTGTACTTTTATTACTGAAACGCGTACACAATTCTCTGTTACCTTAAAGATAATCCACACTGATAACGCTCGTGAATATACTAGTCGCACCTTCTCAAATCTATGCACGGAGTTTGGGATTATTCATCAGACATCCTATGCTTGTACCCCCCAGCAGAACGGTGTGGTCGGGTGAAAAAATGAACATCTTCTTGATGTCACTCGGTCCCTGATGCTTCAAATGTAGGTACCCACAAAATATTAGAAATTTGATGTCTCTATTGCTTGTCATCTCATCAATCGCATACCCTCCTCCGTGCTTGACTTCGCATCTCCGTTTGGCCTCCTCTTTTCTAACAAGTCTTCATTCTCTCTCATGCCCCGTGTCTTTGGCTGTACTTGTTATGTCATATATTATTAAAGGCGCGCCTCTGGCACGCCTAAGGCTCTAGGCTCACCAGGCTCAGAGGTTTGGGCCTCTGTGCGCCTTATTTGCGCCTTTAGAATATAAAATGCGCGTCTGAGTGAAATTTTTGTTGTAAATTTATTTCTTCAAAAATTAAGAAAAAATAATGCAATAATTCAATAATGTTTTATTGATTTATTGTTTGTGAAAGATAATTGTGTGTTGAGACTTAGATATGATATAAGTGACCACATTGATTTTATTTTTAAGAGATATAAACGATAGTAATGAATGATTAATTAGTAGACTCGATGAAGAATTTGATCGAGAAGCTGAAATGAAGTTTGGTGTTGTTTATTTAAAATGGATATGGTTGCGCGTTGCCTTTGTCAGGCGAGCGCTTGCGCCTTGAGTCTTGCGCCTAAGCTCCAAGACCCCTTTGCGTCTTAGTGTGGTTTGCGCCTTTAATAACTAAGACTATGTCCACTATCTTGGTCCGCCGAACGACAAACTTGCCCCTCAGGCCACAAAATGTATATTTGTTGGCTACTCCCGCACTCAAAAAGGATATATTTACTACTCTCCTGAAAAATGAAAAGGTGTTCGTCTCTGCTGATGTCACCTTTCTTGAAGATCAGCCCTTCTACACCACCTCATCCATACTGCCTCCACCTTCCACTATTGCGCGTTCGGCTGTTCCCATCACAACATTGCCCCACACCGCACCTCCTCCTATGCCACTATCAGTGTCGGCATTCCCTCAACCCCCTCCTCCACTTCTCCGTGTCTATACCTGTCGCTCATCCCAGATAAATGCCCTCCAGCAGTTCCCTTCTACTGATGACATACCGCAAATTGACGATCAGGCAACATCCTCTACGGCTCATCCCATGGTGAATTATGTCTCATTGCATCTTTCTCCGCCTCCTCTCCAATTTGCCCTCTCTCTCTCAACCCATATCCATTCCTAACACTTTGCAGGAAGCTCTCCAACACCCGGGGTGGCGTGCGGCCATGGACGAAGAAATGACAGCTCTCTGGGCTAACCAGACTTGGGACCGTGTCCCTCTACCTCCCGGCCAGCCTTGTGTTAGCTGCAAATGGGTTTTTGCTATCAAACATGCTCCGGATGGCACTGTTGAACGTCTCAAAGCCCATCTTGTGGCCAGGGGCTTCACCGAACAACATGGCATTGATTACGATGAAACATTCTCTCTGGTCGCCAAGCTGAACACTGTTCGAGTCTTGATATCCCTTGTTGTGCATCAACAGTGGCTTCTACATTAACTTGACATCAAAAATGCATTTCTCAATGGCGATCTCCAAGAGACTGTGTATATGCACCAACCGCCCGGGTTTGAGACCACGGGGGAGTCTCGTGTATGATATCTGCAGAATTCTATATATGGTCTCAAACAGTCTCCTCGCGCTTGGCTTGGCAAATTCAGCAAAGTAGTTCGCGAGGTGGGTTTCATACGTAGCTATATTGATTTCTCTCTCTTTACACATCATCAAGCAATGGACACTGTGATTCTTCTGGTATATGTTGATGATATCATAGTAACGGGCGACGACATTAGAGGGATCCGAAACATCAAGAAACATTTAAACTCAGCATTTCAGACAAAAGACCTGGGCAATCTTCAATACTTTCTTGGGCTCGAGGTTGCAAGGAGACCTGATGGTTTTGTTCTGTCCTAACAGAGGTACTGTATTGATCTTCTGCAGGATGCAGGCTACTCAGGATGCAAACCTGCGGACACTCCAATGGATGTAAATCACAAATTGTCTTCACATGACTATGGAACTGATCATGTTCTTACAAACCCAGAGTACTATCGTCGATTGGTAGGGAAACTAATCTATCTCACGGTTACACGACCCGATATTTCATTTGTTGTTGGGGTTGTAAGCCGATTTATGCATGCTTCTCGGACGTCACATCTCCAAGCGGTCAAACAAATTCTCGGATACTTGAAAACTGCTCCAGGACAAGGACTCGTTTATAAACCATCATCCTCTCTATCTCTTGTTGCATATTCTGATGCTAGCTACGCAGGTTCCCTTGATGATAGGCGTTCTACGACTGGTTTTTGCACCTACCTTGGAGGACACCTAATTATCTGGCGTAGCAAGAAACAGTCGTTTTTGGCTCGCTCATTTGCTGAGGCTGAGTACCGTGCCATGGCTGCGGTTGTATCTGAGCTCACATGGCTGGAGAGTCTATTCAGTGATTTGGGCCTCAAACTCTCTTATCCGGCAACCCTGTTTTGTGACAGTCAAGATGTCATACATATCGTCAGGAATCCTGTATTTCATGAGCAGACAAAGTATATTGAAGTTGACTATCACTTCATTAGGGAAAAAGTTCAATCAAAGAAAGTTGGAGTTAGAGTATGTCTCTGCATCAGAACAAGTTGCTGATATATTTACCAAATCTCTCTCTCGGACATTATATCATCAGTTCTTATCCAATCTTGGTGCCTACGACTTGTATGCTCCAGCTTGCAGGGGAGTGTTAAGATATAATAAAAAAGCTCATTAAAAGAAGCCCATGTACAAGCCCATATATAGTCTTATTTAGTCTCACATTGTAGATGTAAAGACTCTCCCTCTCTTCCTCTCTATATAAGTGTATGTACTCATGTATTTGATTATTAATAAAAATTCTTGGTGTTTTTCTCTCACTTACATCTTTCTCTACAACTTCAAATTCATTTGCAAGAAGAAACTTCAGGCAAATTATCTCATCTACATCATAACATGTGATAACTGTATCGTCAACATGGGAAATTAAAGTTGTTAGCTTCCTCTCTTTATGCTTAATGAACAAGGTATGAACATCACTTTGAAGGTATTTAAAATTTTTCATAACACTATTGAAAAACCCAAACTGATCTTAAACTAAAATATTCTGAGATAAGTTAAAACACTCAAACTAACGTTTTAGCCATGCCAAGTTCCCGAGAGAGAGGGAACCTCGTTAGGCGATCTAATCTTAAACTATTTAATTAGAATATGAGAGAGAAAGTAAAGCGGGATTTGGCACGCTGTAAGAGAAACACAAAATCTAATTGCAAGGCAAAGCGTAAGAAAATGATGATAACAAAAAATGATGAATATGCAAGCAATTTCATGATCGATCACTTATAATTTAATTGCATGAATTCAAATTAATTGAGGAGAGAGAGATTGTTACCAACAATGAATTCTCACACATGAAAGGCTTAGGTTTAGGAATGTGGGTCTGGTCTTTAGGGAACTTCAGTGGAGGGTTTAAGGTAGATGGGCTCGAGTGATCTCAGTGGAGGTAGGGAAGGCTCGGGAAGGATATGCTGAGAGACAGAGGCTTCGTAACAGGGGAGCTAACGATTGGGAAAAATAAAATAGGTTAGGGCAAGATTAACTATCTGGATGGAGGAGGTGAGGAGTCAAGCCGATTAAATTCCTGTGCAATTGGTGGTACCGCAGAACAAGGTCGAATGAGGAGGTCCGAGAAGCAGTCGTCGAAGGTCGACTGGCCTTCAAGAAGAGGGGGCATGCTCCGACGAAGCTTCATTTGAGGTTGGGCGCCCATACAATGCTTCAATAGGGAACGGTAGGCCATCTGCAGCAGAGGTCGGACTCGACGGAGGAGAGACGGGAGTGGATGTTTGGACTTCTATTGTTTCTCTGGAGGTCTGGCCGGTATCGATAAATTTTTGGCAGGAAGAACGAGAGTCGAGAACAGGAGGCGTGCTGGAGGGACGAACATATACTAGGAGAAAAAAAAGTGTTGGACGAGAACCAAACGAGGACGTAAATGTCTCGTTCGGTTCTTTTCCAGGATTTTTTGCTTGGGTTTTCGGGATTTAAATAGGATAAAATTAGGAGGGTTGTTCATGAAATGAGATTAATAACATTAAGAGAGGGGGTTTTGATCTACTATGATTAATAACATTTAAAGAGGGGTTTTGGAAGCCAAAGAGGTTCATGGGAAATCAAAGAGGTATTTAGGATTTTAAAACTCTCATTTGAATTAATTCTGCATTTATAATACAATTAATATTTGAATTTTCGGAATTAATTTAAAGCTAAAATAAAAATTCATGCAAAAAAATTGTTACCTTCTTTGCATGTTATCACCTCCTGCATTATTGGACCTATTTATTAAAGGTCGTGTTGGTCTATCAAGCCAACACGCCAGTTTCATGATTGTTGGGAGGTTTCAGTGTCGATCCATTATTCATCCATACACTTTCCATTACCCATTCAAACTTTCACTACCCACTCATCTCTTCCCCTTATTCACATGGTTCTCCCATTTGATACCTTCCATCCTTTTATTTCTCCTCCCCTTGTCATAGGAACATACCAATATATGCTCCCTATATTGGCTCCCATGTGTGTTGTTTTTTCAAATCTGGACATAAACCCACATATAAGATATAATATCGACCAACCTTATTATAAAAAAAAATGAAAAAAATTCTAGTATGTCGGAAGTAAAAATGCGACGCAAACATAAGATGTGTGAGATGTGACAATAAAAAAAAGTGTAATAATAAAATAGTGAATCAATCAGATGCGTCGTAGGATGCATCAATTCCCCCGGGGTTGAAAGGACTCCCTGTCGGGGAAGGACAAAGACCTGTATAGAAAGATTGGGCCAAAAGCATCGAAACTGAGATGCACTAATCCATGAGCTTGATAAAGGAACTACCAATCTGAACCATCGAATTCTACAACTGAAGATGGAAGGACTGAAATTAAAGCAGGCGTTAACTATCAATTAATTAAAAATAAACAGTTGTAACATTTGTTAATGAAGATAATGCGTAACTACTACTATGTATAACAACAAATGTATTTCTATTTAAAACCATGTATTTCACTTGATTTGATATGGAAAATTAATGGAGCAATGCTTTTATCTACTTTTCCTTCCTTCTTATGTGTTGTTTTTGTCTAACATTGGTATCAGAGCAATTGCAAGGCATATCTATAGCCTGCCGATCTTTTCATTGAAGTCTTGAATCATGGCTTCATCCTCTACCAATCCCTCTTCACATATCTGTTGAGTTTTTTTTCTTATTGGTGTGAAACAACACATCAGCATGTGCGCAGTGCAATAAATCTAGAAAAATCCTAACTAGAGTAGGAACTTGCATTTCCATGAATCAAGAAATAGACAAACAGATAATAGATTCAAAGTACCTGTAAGGGGATCAATTCAAAATCAGCCAAGGTGCTCCTGAAAAAACTTCCACTTCTTGTTCTGAACTGGAAACGTATTCCAGCTGTTCCTCGTCCGTTGAGTCCAAAAGCACAGAGAAACTTCTATGCCTTTACGGGTATCCACACTAACGAGAGAAACACCTCGCCGTCGTCGCACAAGGGCAGACTGGAGGGGAAAGGATCCAGGCCTTCGTCTCCATGAACTGCTAGGTTCGAATACAAGAGAGGACCGCCGGCGCTAGACTCTGATTCGCAAAGGGAGGCCGTTGTCGGGATGCGCCGTCATGAAACAGTTCCGCAACACTTAGGGCTCGGGAGAATAAAAAACATAACCCTAAACCTGAAAATATATCTATATATAATTCAGTGAACCAGGTTTAGCCTTAACAGGAATTACCCCTTAAAAGGCCAAACCGGGTTTAGGGCTTAAAGTCTGGCAAAACGCGTGTCTAAGCCGATATTTTACTTAGACTCAAATCCAAGTAAACAATTTTGTTGACTGCATCGACATCATCAACTACTGTTGACTGTCAAGAAACTATACTGGAAATATCGATTGCACATAACCTTTATGAGTTGAGCCACCTCGAACAGTTATCCAATTTCTCATACGTTACTATGTGTGACCTCATAAGCTCATGTTACGTTGGCAACACGACTAATTCGTTGACTACTTCTAGATCACAAAGACACCAACAGTCTCCCACTTGAGCTAGAATGTAACAACTATAGTCTCACAGGCAATGAACGACATCTAGCAATACATCATTGCTACCCAAGTAACATAAGAGTTCGTAACTCAATAAACTTAATGTGACCAATGTTTTAGTGCGGTCATGGCTTTTGTCCCTTACATTCAGATAGAACTAGAGGCAATGACCGTGTCACGCTCATAATTGTTCAATCATGATTTTTTGATCTAGAATGGACTTCCAGAGAATGGTGAACCCAATAAAATTTATGAACTCTACCAAGCATGGTCATGCATTTCTCAGTTTCATTCCATCAAGGGACTCATAGATACAACACCTATCATACAGGAGGACAAATTCAATTTATGTCTTCACACAAACACCCAAATGATTTGTAGTGCACTCAATAATCACACCCATCATCAACCTTTCTGAAGGAAAACTTTAGATGGCATCAAAGTACGTTCTTCCTCACTTGATGATTGTTGTCACTTCAGGTCAAGAACCACAAATATCATTGTCACTAGAGACCTACTTGTGACGCGTTCGTATAACAATCCACAAAGTAGACTCGAGGTAGGTCTGTCCAGTACAACTTGTTCACTAACAAGTACCCATGTGATGACTTGATATCACAATATCATGACCCATGAGAACCGATCATCGGTCAACACACATACTAGTCTTAATGTATCATCATCGCCCTCGAATTCTTAGATGATACGCCGACCCGGGACCATTTAAGAATGATGCTTCTAATAAACATAGACCCCCACATTCAAATCACGCACTCGAATCCCAATGGAAACAAACATTCTAAAGGAATTTATTATGTTAATTAATCTATCATATAAAAACAAAATGAAAAAATAAAAGAACTTGTCATGAACATAAAATTGAAATACATAGTATTATATTCATCAAATGAATTATAACCAACAAATATACAATCCATAAGACTCCCACTAGACCAGTTGATCATTCAGGTACCTAATACACATCGATCTAGTATGACAATCATGTTTCACTGTGCAAGCGGCTTTGTCAGTGGATCCGCAATATTTTTCTCAGTCGGTACTCTGCATATGCTCACATTTCCTTGATTGACAATCTCTCTAAAAAGATGAAATCGCCGAAGTATGTGCTTAGAACGCTGATGAGATCTAGGTTCCTTAGCATGTGGAATTGCACCATTATTGTAACAGTAAAGAATTACGGGATCAACAATGCTAGGAATGACATAAAACTCGCCGATGAATTTTTTAATCCATATATCCTCCTTTGTCGCGTTTGCATCGGCGATATACTCGTCCTCAGTTGTAGAATCAATAACTGTATCTTGTTTGGAACTCTTCCAACTTACAGTTCCTCCATTCAGGTAAAACAAAAAACCTGATTGAGATATTGAATCGTCTCTATCAGTTTGAAAACTAGCATCTGTGTAACCTTTTATAATGAACTCTTCCTCTCACCAAAAAATCAAGAATACATTTTTAGTCCTTCTCAAGTACTTTATGATATTCTTGACTGTTGTTCAGTGACCATCACCTGGATCAGACTGATACCTGCTAATCATGCTCAAAGCATATGAGACATCGGGTCGAGTACACAACATCGCATACATGATTGATCCAATTGTTGAAGCATATAAAATCAACATCATGCAGTCATTATCTTATAAAGATTTCAGATATTGGTCCTTAGAGATACTTACACCATGAGACATGGGTAAAAATCCCTTCTTGGACTGAAGCATGCTGAACCGTTTCAACACATTTTCAATGTATGTACGCTGGGTCAAACCCAACATATTCTTCGATCTATCTCTATAGATCTTAATACCAAATATATAAGTCATATTACCCAAGTCTTTCATAAAAAAACAATCCCCTAGTCAGTTCTTAATAGCTTGCAAGGTCGAAATGTCATTCCGAATTAGCAGTGTCATCTACATACAAAATGAGGAAAACTCCACTAATCCTCTTGTAAACACAAGGCTCGTAACTATTTGATTTTCTCATCAAAATGTAGATTCCAACTTCGAGAAGCATGTTTCAATCCATAAATGGATCTCCGCAGCTTGCATATTTTAGTGGCTTCATTTGAAGATACAAAACCCTCAGATTGTGTCATGTACACATCCTCAAAAAGGTTTCCATTAAGAAAAGTAGTTTTGACATTCATTTGCCAGATCTCGTAATCATAATACGTAGCAATAACAAGCAGAATTTTAATGGATTTAACCACGACAATAGGGGAAAGGTCTCAGCATAGTCAATACCAAAAAATTGTTTGAAACCTTTAGCCACTAATCGCCCTTTGAATGTCTGTACATTCTCATCCATGTCAATCTTCTTCTTGAAGACCTACTTGCACACTATGGGCAACAACCCTTCAGGTGGTTCCACCAAGGTCCAAACTTGGTTTGCATACATAGAGTCTATTTCAAATTTCATGGCCTCAAACTATTTCTCGGCGTCCGGTCCACTCAGAGCCTCTTGATAGGTTACGGACTCATCATCATGATCAATAAGCAACAAATTACCTGTTTGAGACACGAGATTTCCATATCTCTCAAACTCAAATCTTAGTATATCAGATCTACGTAGGCTTGTGTTTCTTGAGCAGCCTCTCTAGCTACAATAGTTTGTTGTCCTTGATCAGGCTCAAATTCTAATTCATTTACCATTTATGGTTTTTGAACTTCTTCAGGCTCTACCTTTGCAGTCGTTCTGAATAAGAACTTTTTCTCCAAAAAGACATCAGTACTTGCGACAAATACATTGCCCTCGGACAGTAGGTAGAAATAGTACCATTTGGTTTCCCTAGGATACCCAACAAGACAATATTTATTTGACTTGGGTTACAACTTGTAAGACATTTGACGTCACATGTATGCCTCAAAGCCTCAAAACTTCATGAAAGACATACTAGGGCATTTCAAAGTCCATATCTCATATAATGTCTTTAGAACCATTTTCGTTGGAACACGATTTAGTGAAAAGCAGCAGTCACTAAAGCGAATCTCCAAAAGGAAACAAACAAATTTGCATGACTCATCATCAACCGTACTATATCTAGCAAAGTACAATTCCTACTCTCAGATATATTATTATGTTGTGTTCTTCCAAGTGGAGTGAGATGTGATACAATAGCACACTCTTTCAGATAATCTCGAAACCCATAACTCAGATATGAGTCAGCTCGATCAGATCAGAGTGTTCTTATCTTTTTTCTCAGTTGATTCTCTATTTCATTCTTAAACTCTTTAAATTTTTAAAAGATTTCGAATTTGTTTTTCATGAGAAAAACATATTTGTATGTACTGAAATCATCAGTAAATGTAACAAAGTAGTGAAAACTACCTCTAGTCATAGAACTCATGGGTCTGTATACATCACTATGTATTATACCCAAAAGATCATCAGCCCTCTCAGTATGACCAGTGCAAGGGGCTTTAGTCATCTTTCCCAATAAACAAGACTCGCATCGCTCAAATGATTCATAATCAAATGAGTCCAATAATCCATCTTTATGGAGCATGTATATGTGTTTCCCGTTTATGTGGCCCAAATGACAGTGTCTGAGAAACGTAGGATTAGAGTCATTTGTTTTTAGTCTTTTAATATTCTCTACGTTATAGATCGGATGGTATAAGTTCAAAACAAATAAACAATTAAAAAATTAGACTACACCATAATAAACATCATTAATAAAAATTGAACAGCAGTTGTTCTTATTTTTAAATGAAATTTTTTTTCATGTCAAGACATGAAACAGATATAATGTTTATAGTTATGGAAGGAACAAAATAATAATTATTATCTAGTTCAATTACAAGCCCTGCAGGCAAAGAAAGACGGTAGACACCTACGGTAACGGCAACAACTCTTGCTCTATTTCCAACAAGCACGCCAACCTCTCATTTACACAACACTTCTCTCCTTCTCAGTTCCTGCACATTTATACAAATGTGAGAACTATATTTGATATCTAATACTCAAGATGAAGGAGCAGAAATATTTATCTCTATAACGAATATACCTGAAGCAGAAGTCACACTTCATTTCTTCTTCTGCAGATTTCAATATAAAGAGGACAGTTCCTCCTCTAGTGTCCAGCTTTGGCAAAGTGGTGGCATTTCTCTTCCTTAGCTAATCCCTTCTTCTTCATTGCTGAAGACTTGGTATCAAGATATGACTTAGGTCTCACTTAATTTTCTTTGATCCCTTGCCCTTACCATTGCCTTTATGCACCATCAGTATGAGGCTAGCAGACTTGACCTTTTTCATATTGTTCTTGGCAGTTCTCAACATGCCCAAAAACTCGGCCAACGTCTTGTCAATCTTATTCATATTATAGTTCAAGACAAACTGCTCATAATTATCCGACAATGATTACATGATTAGATCTGTGGCCAACTCTTGGCAAGAAACCTAAGTCTTTTAAGGTTCTCAATTTAACCAATCATCTTGAGCACATGAGTCCCTATTGGATCTCAAGCTTCCATTTTGCACTGAAACAACGCCTTAAATGTAACACCTCAACCTAGTTTAATAACTTATCAGCCGTCCGGTCGGGTCCAGCGATAAAAGTAAACTAAGAAACAATATTAAAACTAGTACATAGCTAACATAAATGAAAAAAACTGAAATTTAAGCTTACAATTGAAGTTGAATATGACACTAAGGGTAAAAGTGTAGCTCAACAAGCTGAATTCACAGAGCCACTAGAAAGAAAAAAAACCAAACTACTGAATATCTGAAATACTACACAATGTCTGGTACATATACAAATTCTTAAACATTAATATTACAAGAATCCAAAATATGACAGTAATGTACTAAAAGTAAAACAACAACTGGAAGGGAAAACAAACTATATGAGCGACTCCAATAACATGCTCATCCTAGACATAGTTTCTCACCTAAATCCCTTGTAAAAACATCCCCAAACAAGGGTCAGCCCGAAGGGAGAGTAAAAAATATTATTTCTACTAGTGACACCAAAATTTTTTTGAATTAAATGCATGCATGTTTTTGAAAATAATTTTTGTACTATAGAAAAAATTTTATGCTAGCGTACTGTGCATGATTTTCTAGAATAAAACTGGCAAAATAAATGACTGTTTTAATTACTCATAATATGTGAAGTTTACTCAAATTTCGAATAATTTGGTTAACTGGGATTTTCTAGGGTTCGATCTTAACTTGAGTTCTAAATTAACTTATGACTGTCTTTCGACAAGGTACTAGACAGGGTACCTTCTATCGCACAATACTAGTCTAACGATAAGAGTCCTACTAACGAACTCAAGTGTTCTAGTGTCACACGGACATAAACTCGAATCTACTAATCCTCTAAATCGGGATACATCTCCCAAACAAATCGACTCATAGGGTATACTACCACCCACGAGAAAGATAGTGCGTCTCTATCTAGTACGAGAAGAGTTTTCATACGTGCTCATTAATCATATATTAACTGGTGCTACTCTACTTTCGTTCTCGATTGCGTGCCTTGAGTAATATCTCTTATTTGTTAGTTTCTAAAATCTAATTTCACGGACTTGATGATTACTCACACCATAATTATTTATGTGGTCACATGCTTTCATAATTTTCCTAGATTTTATGAAGATCTAACTTGTAATGAAAAAAAAGAATATCATTTTAGATCTATCATTTTGGATAATGGAGAGTATCACTATGCTACGCTATCCGATATGTCTAAAAAAAAGGGAATAAAAGTTTCTTACAATGGTGTTGCGACGCTCATACACCTGACGTTGTGGCATGATTGTTTAAGTTGCGGTGACTACTTCTAAAATTTCTTCTTCGCAACTGCTGTTGAAAAGAACGTTTGTTCGTTGCCTGAAATTCATCGTACCCCTCATTCAAATTGTTGAGCATACAAGTTATAACCAGCACCCTAAAATTGATAAGGACTAACTTGAAGGAGTAACCGTTAAAGAGGGTTGTTACCTTGCTCTAAAAAAACAACGGAACCCTACACCGTGAGTAACCCAAATTCTGAATGGGAAGGGTTGCTTGCTTTGATTCCTGAAATCGGGGACGAGAAGAACATAAGGCGATAAAAATTGGCTAGGAAAAAGTCATAAATACTTTCTGGATAACGAAAAGAAAGTAGGTTTGATTGATCAACAACCACAACATAGGAATTTTACCCAGAACGACAACAGATCGCTGGTTAGGACTGGGTAAGGAAATCCAGAAAACCTCCTTTGCAATAATTGGAAGAAGCACAGATTCGTAGAAAATTTCTGCCAATCGTTGAAGTCGGCGGTGATCTATACCCCCAGCCGCCCGGTAGGTCTCCAGGGCAAAAAATCACCCAGGAGAAGGAACAGTCGACTGCATGAAGTAAGAGTACCGACCGCTGACTACCTCACTGTGCGCACGGGAGGCGACGGCGACTGCGACAGAAAAGGGGAAACTGCTTCTCTTAGGCACGGAATCAGAATGAATGGGAGGTACGATGTTAAATTGCGATGAAACAAGAGGGTTTGCAGCTTTTACTATAACTGAGTGGCGGTTTCGCTAAATCAGACTGTTACGTGAACCGCATGAGCGAGAGAAGTGAACCGGCGTTTCCTCTAGAGCTCAATCAAGGATTGGGATTTTATTACACTATTGTCATTTTCCCTTAACGCTTAAAGAAATTTATATACTACGCCCTTACGTCTATATATGGAAAAAAATACGTCGCACACACACTCAAAGATTAAATATTAATCCATTAATTTACGTACAAGATTTTATCGTACTAAATTTGTACCTCAATTAGTTAATTACTAGATCGATATCGTTCACAATCGGGCCTTGCAATCAAAATAGATTTCGTAACAAAAAAATACGGATGTTACATTAAAGATATCAAATCTCTCTTGTCGAGTTTGTCCTTGAAACATTTTCTTCAGGTGCTCGATTATCTCATAACAACTCATGATCTTGAGCACATGAGTCCCTATTGGATCTGAAGCTCCCATTTTGTAACAACCCCCCCATTTATAAATAATTTAAATCTAAACCTACCCTCACTTAAATAATAATAATAATAATAACCAAAACCTAACCCCCCCTACTTTAAAATAAACCCGAGCCAGCATGTATCCTGCATCCCGCAAGAAAGCTCCCGCTTCTGCTCCATCGGCCCCGCCTCCGTCTCCCACGCGCCCGGCAGCCTTCTCCTCCGCCTCCAGTGGACGGCAAATCCCTCCTCCAGGCCCGACGCCCCTTCCTCTTGCTTCCCCGCCGTCTCCGACGCTTCTCTTGGCCGGCAACTCCCGCAACAAGCCTTCTCTTGGCCGGCTGCTTCCAAGGAAGACGGCCACCCCTTTTTTTCCTCCTCTTCTCCTCCTCCGGCCAGTGAGGGCAAAGACGACGTTTCTTCTCCAGCAACCCTAGCTCCTACTCGTTCCGGCCGGTGGATTTCGTGAGGGACTCCTAGGGTTTTGCTCGAAACCGCTCTTCGTGTATTTCGGAGCCCCAATCTAGTCTCCTTGGGTAAGGGACTCCGCCTCACTCCCATTTTCAGTTTGCTCACGCTAATTTTTCGCTCTCCGATCTAGGGTTTTTGGACGATCCAGCTTATGTCCATCGTATAATCAGCTAATTCCGGATTTGTGTGTTTTCCAGTGCGTGTCCTTGGATTTAGGTGGTGGAATCACTCCAAGACCTCTCCGAATTAGGGATTCTTGCTTCCAAACGCCGCCAAAAATCTCTGATCCCTCGCGGTAGCCTCTTCTCCCCTCACTTTCGAGGGAGGTAAATTCCTAAACCCCTCTCCTTTTGTGTGGAACGATTATTAAACACATGTGCTGGCATAAGCAACTTGTTAATTCAATTTAGAATGTATTTTTGATCTCGAACAGGTTTAGCTCAAGCTTCTAACCATGCCTGCGCCACTTAACTGTTACTAGCATTTTCGAAATCACCTTAAGGCAAGTAGAAACACTCTCTCGCTTGCAAACATGAGATCTAATATACTTCACTTTTGTTTATGAAGTAGCCCCTTATAAACTGAAATCGTCTAATTATTTATGAATCCCTGAAATTGTCTAATATCTTAGGCGAACATTGAGAGGAGAGTGTTGGTTTGGTGTGACGCGTCGAATCGAGCTCCCGACTAACTGGTAACAGAAATCATTAGTCGACCATTGCAAGCACCGTTGTTGATAAGTCTTGCATCAACTCATACACTAGAATCCTGTACATCAAATGGCAACACATTCACCCTTCGATGTTTTTCGCTTATGGTACTGCAGCTAGGCTAAAACTCCGGAGTAAGCCATTAAATTAAAAGCATCTTGTTTGACATGGTTACTTGTCTGCTAATAGGTTGTTTCGTGTAAAACCGGTTCACTGAGCTCTTGTTTCCTCTGCTTACTTTTGTGCAAGTTATTAACTTGAATCTTTATCTATATTCATGTTCTGAGGCGCTTTCATTTTGTTTGGATTTGCCTTAGGTTTCGTGACTGCGCCGCCCGGTTCCTGAGCTATTTCTTTTTCCAGCTACAACCTTGTTCAGAGGTTTCATTTTGTTAAATGTATCAGCAGGTTATATGTATTTTGTTTATTTTGCTGTTGGATTTTTCTTTCTACTCATGTACTAGTCATCGTTAGACATTTTCTCTTGTATCGAGGACAACTTGTAGGGTGAAACATTGTACTAGTTCATTTCACTTATGTATTTTCTACATTTGTGGCATAGTTTTTTATAAAAGAAATGCATGCACACCAACTTTTTAACTATTTATGTATGGCTTCCGCACCAATTTAAAAATCTTTTAAAACTCTTTTCAAAAATAACTGATTTAAAAACTAGTTGTAGAATTTCTGGTTCCGCCTTAGCAGGCATGATTCTTCTCTGCATATCTGTGGCATCACGACCCGCCCGAAGCGCACTCTGATCTTGTTGAGACGGGTCGCGACAGTTGGTATCAGAGCCAGGTTGTTGATGAGGTTAGCTCTCAAAAAAAAAGAACGGGTTACCAAGATAGATCTCAGAACGGGTTACCATCAACTAAAGATCAAGGAATCCGACATCCCCAGGACAGCCTTCCGAACTCGGTATGGACATTTTGAATTCTTAGTGATGTCTTTTGGGGTGACTAACGCCCCATCTGGTTTCATGGATATGATGAACCGTGCATTCTGTGAGTTCCTAGTTAAGTTCGTCATCGTCTTCATAGATGATATTTCGTTCTACTCCAAAACTCGTGAAGATCATGTAGTTCACCTTATACTCGTCCTCTCCACCCTACGCCAGCATCAACTCTATGCCAAGCTGGCGAAGTGCGAGTTCTGGCTGGATCGTGTTGCCTTCTTGGGGCATGTCATTTCAGGGGATGGGCTATCCGTTGACCCCGCAAAAGTCTCCGCAGTGATGGACTGGAAGCGACCTTCTACTCCTACCGAGATCCGCAGTTTCCTTGGGTTGGCCGGTTATTACCGGCGCTTCGTCAAGGGTTTCTCCTCCCTTGTCGCTCCTCTGACAAGGCTAACTCAAAAGCATGTGAGGTTTGAGTGGACAGATCAGTGTGAGCGGACCTTTTCTGAGCTGAAGCAGCGACTATGTTCCGCGCCAATGCTAGCTCTTCCGTCAGATGGGTTGGACTTTTTTGTCTACACTGATGCTTCTGAAGTTGGTTTGGGTTGCGTTCTGATGCAGGATGACCGTGTTATTGCATATGGATCGAGGCAGTTGAAAATTCATGAGCGTAACTATCCCACCCATGACCTGTAATTCGCCGCAGTGGTGTTTGCCTTGAAATTGTGGCGTCATTATCTCTATGGTGTAAGGTGCCACATTTACACCGACCACCAGAGCTTGAGGTACATTTTTGTTCAAAAGGACCTTAATCTTCGTCAGAGACGTTGGCTCGAGTTTGTTTCAGACTATGACTTGCAGCTCACATATGTTCCTGGTAAGGCCAATTCAGTGGCAGATGCGTTGAGTCGGCATGTTTTTGTTTCCGCTTGTGCGCCCATGTCAGCTATTCTTGCAGCCCTGATTGATGACCTCGACCGGATGGACATCCATCGCACCCGAGGGTCATGAGGGGATTTCTGATCCGTTATAGGTAGAGCAGGTGAAGGATTTACAGCCATCTGATCCCGCACTTCAGCGCATTCGACGGCAAGTTGAACTTGGGACTCTTCCGGATTTCTCCATCTCTGATGATGTTCTTCGTTTCCGAGGTCGACTCTGCATTCCTGATGTCCCTGAGTTACTTGATAGTATTTGCAGAGAAGCGCATGAGTCCCGCTCATCTGGACATTCGGGCAACAACAAGATGTATCATGACTTGAAGCAGATCGTTTGGTGGCCTGGTATGAAGAATTACATCGCTCGTTTCATCTCTCGATGCCTTACATGCCAGAAGGTGAAAGCTCAGCGTCAGCGTCCTGGTGGTCTTTTGCAGCTTTTGTCTATCCCTGAATGGAAGTGGGAAGATGTTTCTATGGACTTCATCACTGGATTGCCTCGCACTCCGAGAGGGCATGATGCGATTTGGGTTATTGTGGATCGCTTGACTAAAGTGGCTCATTTTATTCCGTATAAGGGACATTCCACCGAGAAGATGACCCGGATCTATGTTGCAGAGATTGTCCGACTCCATGGGATTCCTCTGAGAATCGTTTCTGATCGTGACTCGAGATTTGTATCGCACTTCTGGAAAGGATTTCAGCAAGCTCTGGGCATTGATCTCAACCTAAGCACTGCTTACCACCCGACGACTGATGGACAGACTGAGAGAGTTAATCAGATTCTTGAAGATATGCTACGTTGCTATATCTTGGACTACAAGGGGGCTTGGGATGAACATCTACCCTTGGTTGAATTCGCCTACAACAACAGCTATCAAGAGAGCCTCAAGATGGCCCCCTTCGAAGCACTGTACGGGCATCGCTATAGAACCCCGCTTTACTGGTCAGAGGTTGGTGAGAAGGTGGTGTTGGGCCCGGAGTTACTTCAGGAAATGGAAGAAGTCAATAAGAAGACTCGTTTTCAGCTCAGTCCTGCCATTGGGAGACAAAGAAAGTATGCAAATCAGTGCCGCCGTCCGTTAGAGTTTGCTGTCGGCGATCAAGTGTTCCTGAAGGTTTCTCCTACTCCTAGGGTGAAACGGTTCGGTCACCATCATAAGCTCAGCCCGAGGTTAGTGAGATCGTACTCCATCTCAGAACGTATTGGAGGATCTGCTTACCGTCTGAAGCTACCTGCTTCTTTGGCCGGTGTCCATGACGTCTTTCATGTTAGCCAGCTTCGGAAATATATCCACGATCCAAATCGTGTTCTTGAAGAAGTTCTAGTGACTCCTGAAGCCAATCTGCCTTATCCGATCGAGCCTTCGAAGATCGTCGAATATCAAGAACGCAAGCTTCGCAAGAGAACCATTCCGACGGTGAAGGTACTTTGGCTGCATGGCAAGTCCGAGGAGTACACTTGGGAACTCGAATCTGATATGCGCAGCAAGTATCCGCAACTCTTCTCTTGATCCTTGGTACGTCTCTAAGTCCGATTTACTTGTTATTTCAGTATCTTTCATAGTTAGTTTTCATGTGTTACTCTGCGAACTTCTGTTGAAATATATGGCATCTGAAACTTCGTTGTTTAGTCTCATTCAGAGAGTTTTCAGGAAAGTTTCGGGACGAAACTTCCTAAGTGGGGGAGAATGTAACAACCCCCCCTTTTATAAATAATTTAAACCTAAACCTACCCTCACTTAAATAATAATAATAATAATAATAAAACCTAAACCTACCCCCCCTCCTTTAAAATAAACCCGAGCCGGCATGTATCCTGCATCTCGCATCCCGCAAGAAAGCTCCCGCTCCCGCTCCGTCGGCCCCGCCTCCGTCTCCCACGCGCCCGGCAGCCTTCTCCTCCGCCTCCAGTGGCCGGCAAATCCCTCCTCCAGGCCCGACGCCCCTTCCTCTTGCTTCCCCGCCGTCTCCGACGCTTCACTTAGCCGGCAACTCCCGCAACAAGCCTTCTCTTGGCCGACTGCTTCCAAGGAAGACGGCCACCCCCTTTTTTTCCTCCTCTTCTCCTCCTCCGGCCAGTGAGGGCAAAGACGACGTTTCTTCTCTGACAACCCTAGCTCCTACTCGTTCCGGCTGGTGGATTTCGTGAGGGACTCCTAGGGTTTCGCTCGAAACCGCTCTTCGTGGATTTCGGAACCCCAAACTGGTCTCCTTGGGTAAGGGACTTCGTCTCACTCCCATTTTCAGTTTGCTCACGCTAGTTTTTCGCTCTCCGATCTAGGGTTTTTGGACGATCCAGCTTATGTCCATCGTATAATCGGCTAATCCCGGATTTGTGTGTTTTTCAGTGCGTGTCCTTGGATTTAGGTGGTGGAATCACTCCAAGACCTCTCCGAATTAGGGATTCTTGCTTCCAAACGCCGCCAAAAATCCTCGATCCCTCGCGGTAGCCTCTTCTCCCCTCACTTTCGAGGGAGGTAAATTCCTAAACCCCTCTCCTTTTGTGTGGAGCGATTATTAAACGCATGTGCTGGCATAAGCAACTTGTTAATTCAATTTGGAATGTATTTTTGATCTCGAACAGTTTTAGCTCAAGCTTCTAACCTTGCCTGCGCCACTTAACTGTTACTAGCATTTTCGAAATCACCTTAAGGCAAATAGAGACACTCTCTCGCTTGCAAACATGAGATCTAATATACTTCACTTTTGTTTATAAAGTAGCCCCTTATAAACTGGAATCGTCTAATTATTTATGAATCCCTGAAATTGTCTAATATCTTAGGCGAACATTGAGAAGAGAGTGTTGGTTTGGTGTAACGCGTCGAATCGAGCTCCCGACTAACTGGTAACATAAATCATTAGTCGACCATTGCAAGCACCGTTGTTGATAAGCATTGCATCAACTCATACACTAGAATCTTGTACACCAAATGACAACACCTTCACCCTTCGACGTTTTTCGCTTATGGTATTGCAGCAAGGCTAAAACTCCGGAGTAGGTCATTAAATTAAAAGCATCTTGTTTAACATGGTTGTTTGTCTGCTAATAGGTTGTTTCGTGTAAAACTGTTTCACTGAGCTGTTGTTTCCTCTGTTTACTTTTGTGCAAGTTATTAACTTGAATCTTTATGTATATTCATGTTCTAAGGCATTTTTCTTTTGTTTGGATTTGTCTTAGGTTTCGTGACTGCGCCGCCCAGTTACTGAGCTATTTCTTTTTTCAGCTACAGCCTTGTTCAGAGGTTTCATTTTGTTAGATGTATCAGCAGGTTCTATGTATTTTGTTTCTTTTGCTGTTGAATTTTTCTTTCTACTCATGTATTAGTTATCGTCAGACATTTGCTCTTGTATCGAGTACAACTTGTAGGGTGAAACATTGTACTACTTCATTTCACTTATGCATTTTCTACATTTGTGACATAGTTTTTTATAAAAGAAATGCATGCACACCAGCTTTTTAACTATTTATGTATGACTTGCGCACCAATTTAAAAATCTTTTAAAACTCTTTTCAAAAATAACTGATTTAAAAACTAGTTGTAGAATTTCTGGTTCCGCCTTAGCAGACATGATTCTTCTCTGCATGTCTGTGGTATCACGACCCGCCCGAAGCGCACTGTGATCTTGTTGAGACGGGTCGTGATACATTTTGCGCTGAATTCACAGAGTCACTAGATAAAAAAAAACAAAATCACTGAATATCTGAAATACTACACAATATCTGCTACATATACAAATTCTTAAACATTAATATTACAAGAATCTAAAACATAACAGTAAGGTACTAAAAATACAACAACAACTGGAAGGGAAAACAAATTATATGAGCGACTCCAATAACACGCTCATCCTAGACATAGTTTCTCATCAGAATCCCCTGTAAAAACATGCTCAAACATGGATCAGCCCGAATGGAGAGTAAGAAAAATTATTCTTTCTAATGACACCAAAATTGTTTTGAGCTAAATGCATGCATGTTTTTGAAAATAATTTTTGTGCTATAAGAAAAACTGTTTGCTAGTGTACTATTGCATGATTTTCTAGAATAAAACTGCAAAATAAATGACAGTTCTAATTACTCATAATGTGTGAAGTTTACTCAAGTTTCGAATAATTTAGTTAACTAGGAGTTTCTTGGGTTCGGTCTAAACTTGAGTTCTAAATTCACTTATGACTGTCCTTCGACAAGGTATTAGGCAGAGTAGCTTCTATCGCACAATACTAGTCAAACGATCTCAGTCCTACTAACGAACTCAAGTGTTCTAATGTCACACGGACACAGACTTGAATCTAACAATCTTTTAAATCGGGATACATCTCCCAAACAAATTGACTCATAGGGTATACTATCACCCACGAGAAAGATAGCGCACTTCTATCTAGCACGAGAAGAGGTTTCATACGTGCTCACTAATCATATACTAAATGGTGCTACCCTGCTTTAGTTCTCGTTTGTGTGCCTTGAGTAATATCTCTTATTTGTTACTTTCTAAAATCCAATTTCACGGACTTGATGATTACCCGCACCCTAATTATTTATGCGGTTACATGTTTTCATAATTTCCCTAGGATTTATGAAGATCTAAATTGTAATGAAAAAAAGGAATATCATTTTAGATCTATTATTTTGGATAATAGAGAGTATTACTATGCTACGCTATCTAATATGTCTAACAAAAATAAATAAGAGTTTCTTACAGTGGTGTTGCAACGCTCATACAACTGACGTGGTGGCATGATTGTTTAAGTTGCGGTGACTACTTCTAAAATTTCTTCTTCGCAACTGGTGTTGAGAAGAACGTTTGTTTGTTGCCTGAAATTCATCGTACCCCTCATTCAAATTGTTGAGCATACTAATTATAACCAGCATCCTAAAATTGATAAGGACTAACTTGAAGGAGTAACCTTTAAAGGGGGTTGTTACCTTGCTCTAAAAAACAACGGAACCCTGCACTGTGAGCAACCCAAATTCTGAATGGGAAGGGTTGCTTGCTTTGATTCCTGAAATTGGGGACGAAAAGAACATAAGGCGATAAAAATTGGCTAGGAAAAAGTCATAAATACTTTCTGGATAATGAAAAGAAAGTAGGTTTGATTGCTCAACCAACACTTCAAAGGAATTTTACCCAGAACGGCAACAGATCGCTGGTTAGGACTGGGTAAGAAAATCCAGAAAACCTCCTCTACAACAATTGCAAGAAGCACATATCCGCAGAAAATTTATGCAAATCGTTGAAGTCGGCGATGATCTATACCCCAGCCGCCCGCTTGGTCTGCAGGGCAAAAGATCACCCAGGAGAAGGAATAGTCGAATGCATGAAGTAAGAGCACCGACCACCGACTACCTCACTGCGCGCACGGGAGGCGACGCCAACTGCGACAGGAAAGGGGAAACTGCTTCTCTTAGGCACCAAATCGGAATGACTGGGAGGTACGGGGTTAAATTTCGATGAAACAGAAGGGTTTGCAGCTAATACTGTAACCGAGCGGCGGTTCGCTGAATCAGACGGTTACCTGAACCGTATGAGGGGGAGAAGTGAACCGGCGTTTCCTTTAGAGCTCAATCCAAGATTGGGATTTTATTACACTATTGTCATTTTCCCTTCACTTAAAGAAATTTACATACCACGCCTTTACGTCTATATATGAAAAAAAATACGTCGCACACACTCATTGGCGCATCTAAATGGCTACAAAAATTCCGATTGGGGGGGAGCTCTGATGATCGCAAAAGCACATGAGGTTTTGTGTTTTTCCTAGGCAAAACCATCATATCATGGTCCACACAAAAGCAACAAACTACAGCTCTGTCCTCGACGAAAGCCGAATATATGGCTCTCACCAGAGCGTCGTGTGAGGCTTTGTGGTTAAAACAAGTTTCGAAGTTTATCAAGAAAGAAGAAGCAAAACCAGTTCCAGTGCACTGCAATAATCTCTCGGCGACTGAACTTACGAAAAATCCCATATTTCATAATCACATAAGCATATCCAACTACATTTCAACTTCATGCAAGAGCAAGTCAAAAATGGAAACATTGAGCTACTCCCTGTGAAGACCGAAGATCAGCTCGCCAACTGGATGACAAAGTCCCTTCATCGCTAAAAAATTATTATTCTTAGGGCACGACTGAACCTTGTCGACTGTCCAGATTAAAGGGCAGTGATAAAGGAACTGCAAATCTAGACCATCTAATTCTTCACCTGAAGATGGAAGGACTAAAATTAAAGCAAGTGTTTGCTATCAATTAATCACAAATAAATAGCTATAACGTTTTTTTATTAAAGATAATGTGTAATGGTTGCTATATATAACAACAAATGTATTTCTATTTAAAGTCATGTATTCCACTTGATTTGATATGGAAAATTAACAAAGCAATACTAAACTGATGTAGACTAAGATGAGCAGCATTTTAAGGTAAATTACGAAACTAGATTATTACTTTTAGCCACCATGAATTCCCAAGACAGAGGAAACCTCAATAAAAGATCTAAAACTTAAACTATTTAATTAGACGAGTAGCGAAAAAACAAAGCAAAATTTAGCAAGCCGCAAGAGAACCACAATTATCAACCTACAAGACAAATAAGTACAGGTAAGAAATGACGACAACAAAAAAGTAATGATTTGCAAACACTTCAGATTTGATCACTTAAAATAGATGCATGAATTTAAGCTAACTGAGGGTGAGGCGAGATTACTACTTGCAGTGATTTACTAAAACTAAAAGGTCTAAGTTGGTGTCGTAGGTTTCGTCCAGAAAGGGAAGGTAATAGTTGAAGCTCAAGTAACACAGAGGGTAGAGGATGACGAGA
Source organism: Platanthera guangdongensis (assembly GCA_039583875.1). NCBI lineage: Eukaryota > Viridiplantae > Streptophyta > Magnoliopsida > Asparagales > Orchidaceae > Platanthera > Platanthera guangdongensis. Next base: position 101,740,470 of record CM077153.1, read on the forward strand.
AGGACAGGGCCATTGGTGTAACCTCTCATCTTTCTAAGGGGACCCTAGAAATTTAGAGGCACATCTAAGTGGCCTAGTGAGGACTAAGAGGACTCAATGCACCCATATGATCATAGGTAAACCCTAGGAGACCAGTGTGTGCCTTTGACTTTGAGATGACCATGGTGTAACCTCGAGCGTGCCCTAGGGGATGCAGGTGACCTAATTGCATCCACCGAGCCCTAATTGAGCTGACCATGGCTAGGAGGGGTCTGTGACATATCTTGATGCTTTGACAAGCTTAAACTCAACCCAATTAGGCTCCCCTTGCCTCAGAGATTCAAGCTAGCCTTAGTGGACTAAAAGAGGATGCAAGGTGACCCTAAGGGATCCACCCCACCTTAATAACTGGGCAAGTCAACCTAGGGTGTTGGGCTGGTTAACTTTGGGCTAGATTTAGGGCTTAGGTGCACCCAAAGCCCATTTAACCAAGCCTAAACTTTCTTTGACCAGGGAATAAGCAAATAATACTGTGTAGCATTAGTTTATTGGACTGCATGTGTGTATTCATTCAGACCATTAATTTTGTCGGATCACTGTGTCTCATTGGTCGCGTGATTGTTTGCATTCATTGTGCGCCCGCCACATGTAGACTCATCATGCATCTATTTAGTATCAAAGACCCAAGTTTGGACTTTATTTTGATACACAGTATTAGAGTCTATAGATTTCCCCCATTACAAATTATCATCATTTTTCATCTCCTCTATTTAAAGAACACGAGTGCATTTATACTCAACCTCACAGAAACCATCCAGGGAGTAACGCCCCTATTTGCCCCTATATCGTGAATCAAACTGATATTCGGGAAATAAAATGATATCTGAGCAAAAAGAATTGATAGCCAAGTGATCAAAATGATATACGAGCGATCAAAATGATATCTGAGCAAACAAAAATGATATTCGGGCGATCAGAACGTGAATTCTGGTTTTGGGAAGGCAAAACATGCCCACGCGAAATTACTTTTTTTGGCCCGTTTTGAGTCATATTGAGGGAAACTTTGATCTGGGATTAATTGTTGGAGGGTTAAGATCGTGGCTGAGAGGCTAAACTCTAATTTCTTTTTTTTGAAAAGGATAAGCAGGTGAGGGGAGAAGAGGAGGAAGAAGAACTAAGTCTTTGAAGATCGGTCATTAGAGGAGGGTTCAGAGCTCCAAATGACTTGTCGTCACCGACATTGGATAGATTGGGCTTCCACGATCATTCTCCATCCACTCTTGCAAGCATTATATGGCGAGAAGAAAAGTATGGAAGGTAAAGACCCCTCTCTTCCCGTTTTATAGGATGCGTGCTTGCATTCCTTCATATTTTCTTTGAATGTTGGTGTTTATAGTACTTGGTTGTTCTAATTAGAGGGCTCGGGGATGCCACGGTTTATTGTGGACCACCAGGAAATGGAATTGCGACCGCAACATGATTGCATTAGAAATCCTAGTGTGATTCTCGGATTTGGTATTGTGGGTGAAGCCAAATCAAGGCCATTGGCCTGATTTGGTGATGATTGCTTGACATGCAATAGCGGTCAAAGTGTCGTTATGATTTCCATTTCTCATGAGTTTTTGTGATGATGAGGTTGTGGAAATATTTTGCACGTGATATTCCTACTGATTGGATGTGACGTCGTGACATTGCGTAAACTAGTGAATAGGTCATTGGAAATGTCACAACCTAGGGTGTTGCGTATGTTGTTGTAGATTCGGTGTTGGAGAATTCATTCGTTACCACAAAAATAATTGTGTTAAGAATGTAACGGTGAGAGAATTTATGTGTATTGCCTCCGTGAAGGCGAGGAAACTTTACTCACAATGCCACCGTATACGAATTGAATAACTGTGCAAGAGGCATAGGGAATTCAAATTTAATGTTGTCGTAAAGGCCATGAGACTTTACTTGTCATGATGTCGCACATGATTTGATAGAAGAGTAAAGGAAATTCGCGTGTAAGCCGTCGTGAAGGTCAGTAGACATTTCAAATGATGCTTACATATATGATTTGAATAGTTATGATAGAGGGGCAGTGGTCGTTGAGACTGTATTAAGATATACTGACACCATACCCGCAAATTGATATGAATTGTAAATTAACGCAAGTAGATAACTTGTGTGTGATGTGATTGTGTTTTGATCAGTTGTTAGACTCATACACGTTATTAGGGTATCATGGGTGATACCTAGTATGCATACATGATTGCATAGTAGGCCCCTTTATGTGATGCAAAACATAAAGACATAGTTGATGATTGTGACACTAGGCTAGAATTTGGTATGCCTATTTGTGTTTTTCATACGCATATAGAGTAAACCAGCCTATGTCGGTTCTAAGCCCGGATGAAAAATGGTAAGGGTTGTGTTAGGAAGACGGCTAGCGTAAAAATTACTCTCTTATGAATATGGATCATTTGAAAAATTGTGCAAAAACTAGATTGTTCCCCTAAAGAAACGCGTCACATGATCTGAATGCGGCGTCTTGGCAAGGACCGCTGCATTTCCAGGACTTGGGTGTAGTGTTAAATTTGCAAGAGTCATAGTCATATTGTTCGAATCCTGCATCTTGTCAAGGACCGCTGCACCTCTAAGAGGACTTGAGTGTAGTGTTAAATAGGCAAAAGTGCTCACATATTAGACGTCCAAGGGAAGTATGTCGCAGAAATTGTGATCGACTTAGGTTTGGAAGTTGGAATATAGCTACGCTAAAGGGAAAAGCGATGGAAGTAGTGGATACAATGATTAGGAGAAGAATAAATATTTTATGTCTGCAAGAGACTAAATGGGTGAGTGAGAAAGCTAAATTTTTAGATAATTCAGGTTTTAAATCATGGTACACAGCAAAGAAATAAAACAAGCAGTGGTGTAGGTATTATTGTGGATACTACTTGGAAGGATGAAGTTGGGGTAAGTAGAAAAGGTGATAGAATCTTAGCACTTAAATTGAACATAGGAAAGGAAATTATTAATGTGATCAGTGTTTATGCATCACAAGTAGAATTAAGTGAACCTATTAAAGTGCAATTTTGAGAAGACTTGAATAATTTAGTAAGAGAAATCTCACAAAGAGAGAAGATTTTCATAGGAGGAGAAGGAAAATGTAGATTACACAGTTGTTCATAAAGGATATGTATATGGAGAAATGAATGAAGAATGACGAATCATTTTAGATTTTGTCGTAGCACATGAGCTAATTGTACTAAATAAGTTTTTCATAAAGAGAGAAGAACATTTATTACGTTTAAAAGCGGACAAAATAAATTACAAATTGATTATTTATGACTCACAAAATAAATAAAATTATTTGTAAGCATTGCAAAGTCATATCAGGAAAAACTTTGACAACGCAACATAGGTCAGTGTTGTTAGATGTATAAATTAAATATAATAAATTTAAGACAAGAACGAAAATGTTACAAAAAATTTGGTGGTGGAACTTGAAGATGAAAATGTAGGTTGCTTTCAAGAAGACAATTATGGAACAACTAGCTAATGACCCTTATGTTGATCTTAATGTCTCATGTAAAGTTATGTCTTCACATTTAAGGATAAGTGAAAAGAATGTACTTGAATTATCAAAAAGTCGTGCGCCCCCAAATAAAGAATCTTGGTGGTGAAAAGAGAAAGTGCAAGACAAAGTGAGTGCAAAGAGGGTCAATTATAAATCACTCTACGCTTGTAGGAATGATGAAAACTTAGACGGGTATAAAGTCGTTAAAAAGAAGCTAAACAGACAGTAAGTAAAGCAAAAAAGTCAAGTTTAAGAAGAATTTTATAAGCAACTAGATAGGAAATACCATCGAAGTATGAAAAAATAGAAAGGCGGTTGGGCCAGAAGATATACCCGTCGAAGTATGGAAATGTTTAGAAAATGAAGGAATTTTGTGGCTTACATGTTTTTTCAAAAAGATACTAAAGTCAAAAAGCATGTCAGATCAATGGAGAGAAAGTATCTTGATATCTTTATATAAGAATAAAGAGGATATACAAAATTATGTTAATTACAGAGGAATTAAATTGATGAGTCATATCATGAAACTATGAGAACGAGTAATAAAAAGAAGATTAAGACGAGAGACTAATATCTCGGAAAATCAATTTGGATTTGTGGACAAAGCTCAAAATCTTGTATGTATTGCTTGAGTGTGTAAATACAAGAAAAGAATACAAATATATAGGAGAAAGAGAGAGAATAAATCTTATACAAGATGTGGGACTAAAGAGAAGAGAGCAATAATGGGCCCAACAGATCGGCCCAATACATGGGTTATTCTAACACTCCCCCGCAAGTTGGAGCGTACAAATCGTATGCACCAAGCTTGGACAAGCATTGATAAAAGAGTGCCTTGGGAAAAGCCTGTGTGAGTACATCCGCAACTTGTTCCGACCCTGTGACATGTTTTAGATCGAGCTTTTTCATTTGAACGTTTTCTCGAATGAAGTGACAATTGATTTCAATGTGTTTTGTTCTTTCGTGAAAGATTGGGTTTTTGACAATATGTATAGCCGCTTGGCAGTCACAAAAGAGAAGAGCCGGTGATGGTAATTTTACACCCAGATCAGTGAGAAGACTCTCAAGCCAAGTCAGTTCCGATACAACAGATGTCATTGCCAGGTATTCTGGCTCAGCTGATGATCAAGCGACGACAGCTTGTTTCTTGCTTCGCCATGTAATCAAATGTCCTCCAAAATATGTGCAAAAACCACTAGTAGATCGCCGGTCATCAAGAGAACCAGCATAATCAGCATCTAAGTATGCCACTAAAGTTGGAGCAGAAGAAGAGGTCCGATGAACAAGTCCTTGACTAGGAGCTGTTTTTAGGTACCTGAGAATACTTTCAATAGCCTGAAGATGAGATTTTTGAGGAGAGTGCATGTACCGACTGACAAGACCAACAGCAAAGCAAATATCTGGTCTGGTAACCGTGAGATAGATCAATTTTCTAACGAGTCGTCGATAATATTCAGGATTCTGGAGAAGTAGATCCGAGTCAGATGTCTGAGCACATAACTTGTGGTGTACATCCATAGGGGTATCACTTGTCTTATACCCTGAAAGACCGGCATCATGAAGAAGGTCAAGACAGTACTTCCGTTGAGATAGAATAAGCCCATCCGGTCGTCTGGCAACCTCAAGACCCCAAAAATATCGTAGAGGTCTCAGGTCCTTTGTCTGAAAGAACGAGTTTAGATTTACTTTGACGGCATGTATCCCTTGTGAGTCATCTCCTGTAATGATGATGTCGCCAACGTATACTAACAGAAGGACCGTCCCTGTTGGTCGGTGACGAGTAAACAGCGAGAAGTCGGCCGAGCTTCGAGTAAAACCGATATCACGAAGGACTTTACTGAATTTTTCAAACCATGCCCGTGGAGATTGTTTAATACCATACAGAGCTTTTAGAAGGCGGCAGACCTGAGACTCCCCCGTGGTCTCAAACCCGGGTGGTTATTGCATGTAGACCGTCTCCTGGAGATCCCCATTTAAGAAGGCATTCTTGATATCCAATTGAAATATGGGCCACTGGCCATGAACAGCGACAGAGATGAGGACGCGAACGGTATTGAGCTTGGCGACCGGAGAGAAAGTTTCCGCATAGTCGAGTCTCTGTTGCTGGGCGAAGCCACGAGCCACAAGACGAGCCTTCATACGGTCAATTGTCCCATCAGCAGCATGTTTGATGACAAAGACTCACTTGCACCCAACCGGTTTCTGACCCGGAAGAATGGGCACGACGATCCATGTCTGGTTAGCCCAGAGAGCAGACATTTCTTCCTCCATGGTTGCCCGCCAACCGGTATGTTGAAGCGCCTACTGCACAGAGTTAGGAACAGCAATCAAAGAGAGAGAAGTACCAAATGTGTGCAGAATGGGAGAGAGGCGATGAAGAGAGACGTAGTTGGCCAGAGGATGAGCAGTGGAAGGGGGTACCTGATCAGAAGGACGCGGAGTATCCGTGGTAGAGGTCGTCTATAGAGGGGCAACGGAACTGGGAGGGCGACGAGTGTAGACACGGATAACGGGTGGTTTGGTGGTAGCAGGAGCCGGTTTAGGGGAAACCGGCGAAGGTGGTATAGTAGCGGGAATAACGGGGCGTGGGATGGATGGCGGGAGAGGAGGTGGTGGTAGATCAGCGGGTAAAGGAGCAGGAAATAACGGTTGTTCTTCCTGGAAGGTAACGTCAGTAGAAACGGAGATCTTTCGAGTAGCGGGAGAGTAGCAGACATAGCCCTTCTGTGTGCGTGAATAGCCGACAAAGATGTGTTTAGCCGCCCTGGGATCCAACTTATCTGAGGAGGGCCCAAGACGGTGGACGTAGCAGATTCTGCCAAAGACACGAGCCGGGAGAGGAAAAGCCGGAGTGGAGGGAAACAATATGCTAAACGGAGTAGCATAATTAAGGACGGAGGAAGGGAGACGGTTGATGAGAAAGCAGGCAGTCGAAACCGCAAATTTCCAACACGGCTTGGGAACATGCATTTGAAGCATGAGGGAGCGGGCGACATCGAGTAAGTGGCGGTTCTTCCTTTCGGCAACACCATTTTGTTGGGGTGTGTAAGCACAGGAGGTTTGATGTAGAATCCCGTATTCAGAACACAGCGGTAAATTCGTGGCTGGTGTACTCACGAGCATTATCAGTGCGTAGTATTTTGAGTGTGGTGTGGAATTGCGTACAGGTCTCGAGGACAAATGCCCGGAAAACACAGGGAAGCTCCGAGCGATCACGGAGTAAGTATAGCCACGTAGTGCGAGAGTGATCATCAATAAATGTGATAAAATAACGAAAGCCACAAATACTGGTAACCTTAAAAGGGCCCCAAATATCAGAATGTACGAGATCAAAGGGAGCAGCGCTCCGAGTATAATGCGCAGGAAAAGAAGAACGCGGCTGCTTGCCGAGGATACATGAGTCACACTGAAAAGGAGTAAAAGATATATCTGGAAGAGCCCGCTGGAGAACCGACAGAGGGGCATGCCCAAGACGACGATGCCACGCCGTGGAAGAAACAGAAGACAAAATGGTGGGAGATTCGTCGATAAGGTAGAGCTCGTTCCGCAGCCAGCTTTTACCAATGGTAGTCTGCGTCTGCCAATCCTGTACAACAAAGGAAGAGGAGGTGAATATAACCGAACAATCAAGATCATTTGTAAGACGTCCAACAGAAAGTAAATTAAACGGTGAACACGGAACATGAAGAGCCGAATGAAGGGTGATCGACGGGTTGAGAGAAAGATATGTCAAGCCGGAGACAGGAACCATCGCCCCATTGGCCACAATGATAGTCTTTGGATAAGGAGAATCCGAGTACTGGACATGTACAACCTCGGGCTCGCGAGAGGCCCTCAAGATGCGAATAGAAGAAAGTTGGCGAGAGATACTGATAGGCGAGTGGAACCAGATGGTCCACTCGCAGGAGGCGAGACGGGTGGTCTAAGAAATGGGCGAGACGCCTCCTTTTGAGACGCGAGTAGGCTCTTAGCGGCGAGAGGGTCCCATAGCAAAGGATACCTGCGATACAAGCAGCAAGGCCCGTCTCGCCGATGGGTGCTCCCCCACTCGCCACATGGAAAGAAGGCCGTTTTTATATTTCTAAACCCAAGGGGGATTTTACTCTTCTACCCCGGGCAATTTTACCCTTTTGCCACTGGTGGTCTGCATATAACTCTTCAGAACAGCGGAGTTTGGCTGTTGACAGACCCGACCGAGGGTACTCTGGTAATATCAGGTCAGCTCAGTATGGTTATTGGCAGTTCAACCTCAGAAAACTATAAATAGACTCATATGAGGTTCTTCAGAAGCACTTTTTCCCAGGACTTGAGAGGATTTTTCTGTGCTTTCTGAGGAGCACCAAGCCCAGCTTTTGGCTTTGGAGGGGAAGCTCTCAGAGATCTTCCGGGTAAGCGGTAGGACCTCCCTGCTGAGACTTTGGGTCAGTTTCTGGTCCTTCACGACCAGTCGGAGGACGGAGCTTGGGACGAGTATGTGTTGGCTACGCCCCTATTTTTCGAACTTTTGTCGAAGTCAAGTTTTGGCTTCAACAGGGCAGGCTGTTGCGAAGTAATGTGATGAGTGACACCAGAGTCCACAATCCAGCCCAGGCTGGTGTATAGACAAGCAGTACATGTGTTGGAGACGGAGGCGACGGAGGAAGGTGGTTGGTGGAGCAGACCCTAAAGATGCTGGAGCTGAAGAAGAACGGTCTCAAGATCAGGAGGACTGCCGTCAGTAACAGCAGATGCCGTCGGACGAGGAGGATAACCAATTTTCTTGTAGCAGGTCACCTCAAGATGATCATCTTTCCCGCAGAAGGAACACTTTCCCCGACCCCGGCCCCGGCCGCGAGAGCCCGAACGTCCCCCCCCCCCCCCCCCCCCCGAGCAGAAGTAGGAGGGGATGGTAGGAGCGGAGGGGCCTGCTGAAGAAGGGCCGGGGGAGAAGGAGCGGAAGTATCTGAAGGAGGTGATACACAGAGAATCATACAGCATACATCAGAGAAAGATAGTGTGGTGGGAGCAGCCAGGACCGAAGCACGAAGGCTCTGAAGGTGAGATGGAAGACGGGCCATGATGATGGCAATGCAAGCGGCTTCCTTCTGAGCGCGTTGAGCAGCATGATCATTGGTGGGTGGCTGATGCTAGATCCAGGCTTCAGCAAGAGTTTTAGCCCGAGCGACAAACGAGGTCATATTCGAAGCCCCGCCAGTGTCGAGAGCAAAGAGGTCAGTGAGTATGTCGTAGAGATGCTGAAGGCTGTCGCGGCCTGAGTATAAGGAATGCAGCTCATCCCACATACCCTTGGCGGTGTCGTGGTACATAGTCATCTGATAAGGCTCACCATCCAATGAATTCAGGATCCAAGTCTGAACGCGGCCATCATTACGGAGCCAATCATTGGTAAGAGGAGACGGAGGTGCCTGAGTAAGGTGAGGTAGAAGACCCTTGGCCTGAAGAACCCGTCGAACTGAGTGCACCCAAGAAAAAAAGTTTTTCTTGCCAGAAAGAAAGATGGTAGTGATCCTTAGCTCGTCACGGACTTCAGCAGAGCAAACCGGGCGGTATGTAGGACAGGCCGGGCGGTCAATAGGCGGACTGGCCGCCGAGCTAGTGGAGTTACCCGAAGAACCCATAAAGGCAGACCGCAGAACCAGACCACCTACGGAGACCGCCGCGAAAAGAGCAAGAGGTCGCACGACAAGGCCGCGGCGGGAAGGACTGGAGACCGCGACCAAAAAATGCGGAAAAGGCACTGGTCCGCACGGTGACGCCGGTAACCAACGATTAGTCAGATCGCGACCAAAATGCGGAAAGAAAGGAGTCCGCGCGGTCTAGGTGAACACAGCAGCGGTCAGAGCACAGGAAGCAGTCCGCAGCGGACAGGAGCAGTCCGCAAGAAGAGCGAGAGAGTCCGGACGGACAAGAGCAGGCCGCAAGAGAGGGGAGCCCTCACGAATAGAGCAGAGACCGTCCGGTCAAGATGTGAAAACACCAGTGGCAGGAGAAGGTCGCGACCAAAGGCGAAGCGGACTGGGAAAAGAAGGCCGCAGCGGACAGAGACAAGCCGCGCGGACAGGAAGAGCAGGAGAAGACCGCGACCAAAATGCGGGAGAGGAACAGCTCGCACGGTCTGGCGGATCACAGCAGCGGTCTGAGGAAAAGGAAACAGCGAGTAGAAAGACTCAAGAGGATAGAGAAGGCAGGTCGCGGTGAGCTGTAACAGGGCGCGGCGAGCTGGAACAGGTCGCGGGTAGGACAAGACAGATCGTGGATAGACAAAGCAGCGGATAGCAGAGCAGCGGACTGAAGAAAGGCCGCGGCGAGCTGGAGCAGTCCGCCAGAAGAATAACAGCGACCAAGAACCGTCTGCGAGCAGGGAGTCCGCAGCGGACAACAGAGAACAAGGGAGAAGGTGGCCCCACGGATCAGGGAGAGAAATGGCTATAAGAAGCCAGGGGGGTGGAACCACAGGAGGAAGAGAGCAACTGGAGGCAGCGGAAAAGAAGCGGACAGAGACGGGAAAGCCGCAGAATAGAAGCGGACAGAGAACAACAGGCCGCGGGAGGCAGGCCGCGGGAGGTCAACAGAAGCGGTCAGAAAAATGGAGTCCGCGAGAGGCCGATTTTGGCTCTGATACCATGTGGATAAAACTCAAAATCTTGTATGTATTGCTTGAGTGTGTAAATACAAGGAGAGAATACAAATATATAGGAGGAAGAGAGAGAGAGAGAGAATAAATCCTATACAAGATGTGTGACTAAAGAGAAGAGAGCAATAATGGGCCCAAAAGATGGGCCCAATACATGGGTTATTCTAACAGGATTCATGTCAGGGAGGTCGATCATAGAAGCAATACATTTCTTGAGGAGACTCATGGACAACTATCGAGAAAGAAAACAAGATCTGCATATGTTGTTTATTGATCTTGAGAAGGCTTATGATAGAGTTCCAAGAGAGATCTTATGGAGAGTCTTAGAAAAGAAAAGTGTAAACATATCATATATTGACACAACAAAGATATGTATACAAATTCAGTGACAAGGGTGAAGACATCTAGAGGATTAACATAAGAATTCCCTATCACTGTTGGCTTACATCAAGGTTCAACTTTAAGCCCTTATCTATTCACCCTTATTTTAGATGAGCTCACCAGACATCCAACAAGCAATACCTTGGTGTTTATTGTTTGCGGACGATATCGTTTTGGTTGATGAGAAGCGCGAGGGTGTAAACGCAAAACTTGAATCTTTGTGAGATACTTTAGAAAAGAGGGGTTTAGGTTGAGCAGGGCAAAGACAGAGTATATGGAGCTTAAATTTAGCAACACAAGGACAAATGAATTCGTTATTAAGTTGGGTGATCAAGATATTTCCTATAGTGAGTGTTTTAAGTATCTTGGATCGATAGTTCAAAAAGACGGAGGTATTGATAAAGATGTGACACATAGAATCCAAGCGGGTTGGTTGAAGTGGAGAGGCGCGTCGGAGATCTTATGGGAACGTAACATAACACTAAAACTTAAAGGCAGGTTTTATCGTACTGCAATCAGACCCGCGATGCTTTATGGTTCTGAGTGTTGGGGAGTGAATTGTGTACATGAGCAAAAAATGGGAGTTGCGGAGATGAGAATCCTAAGGTGGATGTGTGGACACACGAGATTGGATAAAATTAGGAATAAAAGTATCAAGGATAAGACAGGGGTAGGACCAATTACAGAGAAGATGCGAGAAGCTCGTCTAAGATGGATTGGACACGTACAAAGGAGACCATTAGAGGAACCTGTTAGGCGTTGTGAGAGTCCAGTTACTAGGCATGTTAAACGAGGGAGGGGTAGACAAATAAAGAGTTTGAATGAAACTGTAAGGAAAGACATGATGCACATGGGCATTAGTGAGATTATGACAAAAGATAGGGCACAATGGCGACAAGGATCCATATAGTCGACCCCACAATAGTGGGATAAAGGCTTGAGTGTTGTTGTATACAGAGTGCTGAATTTCAGGGTTATGTGGTTCCCCGGGGTCCACTAGGGCGACCGGGAGGAGTGGGGTTGTTACGCGATTTGTGGTTAGTTCATAGCCGTCCCTCATTTTCCCTTCAGGTTGATTTGGTTGTAGGGTAAGGTTCCAATGCAGGACTGCACTAGTCGTCTATAAAAACTAAGCCACATGAAGTTTTTTCCCCTTCCTTCTTTTTGATGATTTTTTCTTTTGAATGATGTTCCAGCCTGCACGCGAGTTACCTTACGAATTTAGGTGCTTTAGTTTTGAGTTTTGACGGACTTGTTTTGTATGGCCATAACCCAATGATATTTGAGCAAATGTTAGAGTTGTGGACACTCAGTTTTAATTATGTTGTTGATGTGCTACTGTTTAGCTTGTTGATTATGGTGTTTTGATTTTATACCTCTTTTTAATGCTTAAATTATGATGAGTGTATGCTGTGATGCTCGGCCAAACCCATATTATACGGTCATTACGATGGTGGTATTACACAGGGAGTTCTTCGTACTGTTACGATGATTGTCATCATCTCTCGTTTGTAGAGTTAATATTGATCCTTAGACATGACAAAATTATGTCAGGGACAATTACTAAGAAGATTATCATTTCGAGGGGATCTCGGGTATAGGTTTCAAAGAGTTTCCCCACCTATCACAAGTACTTTAGTTATTGGTTAGTGGATATAGATTATTATATAGATCGGTTTGAGTTATTCGAGCAGCGCCGCATCAGATTTGCAAAATTTAGACTTCTAAATTGGGTGAGAGCACATTGGGATATGCATTGAGAGGACCACTAAGTGAAAATTTCTTATCCCCATCACCAATTACGCGGAGATACGGAGATTATGATAGAGATATATGTTGACGATTTATAGGAATCACCTCCTCAAGCAAATATTTGTCCTTCGACAAGAGTACATGTTTGTTACCGAGTATGAGTCTTTTAAATGAGTTAGTGGTAAGGAGTGTCATTCAAGAGGATCCCACTACAATAACTTCTAGATTTCGCTGCAAACTTCGGACCGCAATTTATACATAACATTGGGGATCATCATTCAGATTCTATTGAGCAGACATATCAACACAATCTTCTTCATGAGCAGAGTGAGAGATTTACTAGATATCGTTGTCCCTATCCAGGAGATATTATCATTCCTACTCGTGTTCCCATAAACACAAATTGCAAGATTGATATTGAGATAGATTACCCCTTCGAAGATCAGTGTCTGGTGAGTAATTCTAAGCTCCATCCTTGCCTCATAACCATGACTGAGAGAAACATTGCAGTGACTAGTAAAGTGGAGAAAGACAGTGGTAATAACTATCCCAGCAAGCCTGATGTGATGGGCACCCTGTTCTTACCCCTTGCTATGGCTTAGTGAATGACCCACTCATTGATAGGTCCACTAGCAGAATACCCTTGACTTGTCATTGAGCACTCCACCCACTGACCACGTCATCAGTAACGATTCTTCTGGGTCACCCCTTATTCTTCTGAGTCTCACTATGATTGATAGCGAGATGCAGTTAGTGACCTTGTTGTCGTTACCACACGTACAAAGTTATCAGGATGAGCACCATTCATATTACGAGGCCCTCGTTGAGCAACTTAAAGAGCCATTTGATTAGCCATTCCATTTTACATACTGTCAACACACCTTAGAGTTACACCATGGTGTTAAGGTCTTTGAAATTTTGTCAGGTGTACATCACATATGTGATGAAGTTTTCTATTTACCACCCGGCGAGACTCTTGACGAGTTACACCCCTGGGAGATATTTGATTTGCCATAAGATCGTAACTTTGTGCAAATGTCTTATGCAGCCATATGGGTGTTCGTCGCACACGCGATGAATATTTCTACACCCCGCCAAAAAGAACCTCAGGATAAAGTACTCACCTTTATGGACTTCCATGATACATCACTATGCAGAGTCTGAGGTTAGTCTGTCTGTAAGGTTGATCATTTAACATTTGCATTCTTGCATGATTTGCATGTCATACTCTGACAAAAAGTAAAATTAAATAATGAAACTTTTAAAACTTGCATTGGTAATCACATGAGAAATTAAATGTTCAAAAAAGATAATTGAGTAACGGTTAACACATTATTTGAGAGGTTTCCATTGGGAACAACCATGAATCGGAATGCTAAGCCAATGGTTCGATGCACTACTATGAGAGAGATTAAGTCGAATCTTTATGAACCTAATATCACCAGGAATATGGATATTTATCATGCATTTAATGCAAATAATTTGATTCTAAATGAGGTACGGCCTTGGTTTTGAAACCTTCAGCATGTCATTCCACTACAACCTCAGCAACACCTTCCCCAACTTAAGCATTTACCACACCACAGCCCTACCCTCCATTTCTGCAGCGTCTCACATCATTTGTTGGGCGCTTGACAGTTTTGGTGGACGAAAATTTACAATGGCCCTTCCAGGAGCCACAAGCCACAAGATTGAGATGACGTCAGAGTTCATGCAATTGTTTTCATTCTTACGGGACCGGAACAAGAGGCATGACAATCTATATTCATCAGAGATGAATGCTTTTAAACCAGAAAGAATGATGAGGATCAACCATAAGATAGTTGAGATATTCAATGGGTCGACATTTATAAGATCGTCAAATGGGCTATCGAAGGTCGCGATTGCGGCTGACTCAATATTTCCTACTTTAATGTATTTTTCTTTACGTTTTTTGAGAGATATGTTAAATTATCTGACCCCCTTTATATATCCTATTCAAATTTAGGGAAAAGGAATCAAACGATTGGGAGAAAATAAAGATCTCATTCAGTCTCGACTAAGATGAGTGCACGATGTTGAAGACATTCGGCAGATCTCATCGTCCCAATGGTGAAGAAAAAGTAGGCCCTCCTCAACATCACTGGTGTTGACACCAGCAGGTCGCTCTCTACTGCCACCTCTATCCCTGACATGTCTCCTTTGACCTTTCCCCGCCCCTACTTGATCTAGATTATCACTTCGCCACCCAGTCAACCTTGCCACCTTCACAGAACCCTTTCACATCCAAACTCGACATCTCCAGTCCTTCCCTACTACAATCAGACTTGTCCCCTCTATTCCGTGCTCCAACACACAACTCCTGTTAAAATTCAACAACCTACCACTACTACCACGTTGAATTTTCTCCAGGTGGTCAGCAGGATAGCCTAAAGCCAAATTAATATTCTCAGAACTATCCAGTTCACATCTTGATCACACGGAAACTTCCCTGAACCTTGAAGTGAGCAGGAGTTATCTCAACTGAAGTCAAACAACCAACAAACACATGCAGCATAAGCGTCTTTATTGATTCACAGCTAACTTCTCTACACAGCGAGACATACATGGCGAGACATGCTTCACCAAACAACACCCAAGGGAAAGCAGAGACTACAAAAACAAGACAAGAGAAACAAGCCACGCGGACTCAACTACAAGCCGTCGGTCTACTACTGTGGAGTCCGCTCAGTCCGCCAGGTCGCCAGACCGCAACCCAAGCCGCGCGGACTACCCCTTATTCCAATGCTTGCTCTAGCCGCCGATCTGCAAGCCGCCTGACCGCGAGGTCGCCTAGCCGCCAGACCGCACAAGTTGCGATGCCGAATAGAACAGTCCGCCTGAAGCAGGCGACTTCTTGAACCCCGAACCAAGTTGCCAAAGAGAAGACCGTCTGGTCGCTGTCCGCGACGTGCTGTTTTTCGTCTGTTGCTTAACCACAGAGTCCGCACTGTCCCTGACCGCAATCAGAGTCAAGTCCTGGCTTTCCAGCGCTATCCGCACAACCTACACAGCACACCCGGTCAACTCAATCAAACCGCGCGGACACAAAAAGGCAGACCGCAGCAACCTGTGCGGGCTCAAGTTACTGTTCACTTACGCATGGAGGTTCATCATCCTGATGTGACAGGGGTCCTATTTATAGGCACGATGATGAGTGTGGTCACCGCCCTAGCTGATAGGATTACCGCCACATCTTGCAGCAAGACTTCTCCGCAGTCCGCGGATACAATCCAGTCCGCCGCACCTGTGCAAGATAGCCAGCCTGCCTAGCTTCTCCAAGGTCGGACTCCAATTTCCAGTCCTCCTTTTCGCCAAAAGCCAAGCCGCCAAGACATCACCAAGGCCGGACAGCAACACCAGTCCGCCTTGTCACCAAGGGCCAAGCCAGGACCACCACAGCCGGACTCCACAGCAACAGTCCGCTAATCCGCGGACACAGCACTTCAGTCCGCCAATCCCGAGCCCACGGCTTCGCCACCAAGGCAACTGTCGGACTCAGGCGGACATGCTGTTCCAGTCCGCCCATACTATGGACAACACTAGTCTGCATACCCTGCAGACAACTCCAGTCCGCAAGCCGAGTCCATAGCCTTGTTACCAAGACACCTTCCGGACTCAGCGGACTCCAGCTCCAGTCTGCTTATACAGCAAACTTCGAGTCCGCATATACCGCAGACTACTCCAGTCCGCATATCCCGCAGACTACTCCAGTCCGTATATCCCAAGTCCACAGCCACACCAGCAAGGCAGCTGTCGGACTCAGCGGACCCTGCTTCAGTCCGCTCATCCCGAGCCCACAGCTTTGCCACAAAAGCTCCTGCCGGACTCAGCGGACACCTGGCATCAGTCCGCCCACAGTTGCGGACACAACCTCCAGTCCGCTCATCCCCAAACTCGCAACCAAGGCACATGCACTTCTGCCGAGCTTGGCGGACTGAGAAGCAGTCCGCACTCCACTGCGCGATCTCCCCGGACTGAGCCAAACATGGACTTGGTTCAGACTCAACCAAGCCCACACCACTGGCCACTAGGGCCAGTCCGCACTTACTGGAGGACACTGGAACCAGTCCGCCTGTCCCGGCGAGCTCGAGTATCAGTCCGCACTGACTGGCGGTCTCCGCGGCTTCCACTTGCCCCTGCACCAGAGCAAGACCAAGGCAACTGCTAAACCGGTCTGCCGAGCTCCAGTTCTTCAGTCCGCTTCATGCCAGACTCTGCGGCTAGAGTTTCTATCCGCCCGGTTACTTCTTGGGATCCAACTTCCTGCTGAGCACAAGCCGACCTGGCTAACCGCCACTACTGTCCGCGTAGTACGCGCGAACAGACCGCTCAGGCCGCTACAGAGCAAACCGTTTGCAACATCCATGTCGACTTAGCAGTCCGCAAACCCTGTCCGCGTAGTCCGCGCGGATAGGTCTGAGTGCTCCATTCACCAACTTTTACTTCACAAATTTCAACACTCCCGCTTGAAGTGAAAAGTGGTGAAAAACTCCAGCAGCTCCCGTAACCTTGCACCTAATCCCTCTGATAGCATCTACGAAGAAATGTCCAAGACATAGTCCCCGCCACGCATATCATGGACCATGAGGGAGCCATCCAGCATCTCCCAAAAGGAGTCATGCTTCCCCCTGCATTCTTCAGCTTCAACCTCCACTCATGCATCACATGAGTATCACCAACTACCTTGGTCACAAAAGCTCAAGCCTCGTTACCTCTGAGAGAAGTCACCTCTTTAGCCTTGGTGTCAACCACCTCATTGATTCTAGTGGGGTCATCACAGCCAGAAGAAACTTGCTCGACCTAAGGGCTAACAAAGAAACACGGAATCAAGCCCGCCGTGTTCCCATCACTATATCGAGCTGGTGACTTACTGATCCTCTTCGATCTCCGAAGAACCTGATCACGGCTAACCACCTCCGCTGCTCCTGAACCAGCTCCGTTCCCGGGCAAACCCGGAACAATGCTCTCCTTGCTCCCTGAACAAGACGCCTCCTCACTGGAACCAGGAGCACCTGGAGCAACGATCCCCCTGCTACCTGAACCAGAACACTCCCCTCTTGAACAAGAACTGTCTGGAACATCGCTCCCCCTGCGTCCTGAACCGGAAGCATCCGCCTTCGAGCCAGAAGTACCTGGAACATCGCTCCCCCTACTTCCTGACCCCGACGCCTTTGCCCCGGAGCTAGAACAACCTGGAGCTCATGGTGACTCAGGCAACTCCACATGAACCTTAGCAACAGCCTCCTTCAGCCCACTATCTGACATGCTCATCTCTAGCTCCACACAAGAGCAATCCCTATTCGGCGTCAACTCATCGAAGACAACGTCTCTCGACACGATGAGTCTCTTCGTCGCAGGATCCATACACCTTCATCTTCTCCTCTGCTCATCATACCCAACAAAGACTAGCTTCATCTTGAGAGCACCCGTAGAGTGTATGTAGCAGGTGGATCCAAACACTCTTAGGTGTTTCACACTGGGCTTTACTCCGAACATCAGCTCATAAGGAGTCTTCACATAGATCGGACTAAGAGGCATCCGATTGATGACATGAGCATCACAGGTCATCCCTTCCGCCCAAAGAGCCTTAGGAACGTCTTTACTCTGAAGCCAACACTTGCAGGTCTCCGTTAACCAACGGATCATCCGAGCTGAAATACTGCCTTGTTGTGAAGTATATCCACAAGAAAGCTCCTTCCGGATCCCTTGCTTCCTGCAAAAGTTTGAGAACTCGGTTGAGCCAAACTCACCACCGATGCTTGTCCTCAACTTCTTGATCCTCAAGCCAAGTTGGCCTTCCACAAGCTTCTTGAACTCCACAAACAAGCGCATCATGTTGGACTTCTTCTTCATGAAGTATACCCAAGTATACCTTGAACAGTCATCAACCAAAATCAGCATGTACCTGCTGCCTCCAAGACTGGCAGCGACGGTCGGTCCAACCAGAGCACAATGGACAACCGCCAACGGTGCTTTACATCTGGATTGTGATTTATCAACCATGAAGCGATAAGCTTCACTTTGCTGACATCATGCACACCCCTAACCATCGTCATAGGATGACAATCTAGGCAAGCCGCTTACGAGTCTTCTTTCCGCCATTGCTTTCAGCTTGTCCATCCCTACATGCCCCAGTCTTTCATGCCAGATAGCTGCACTATCACTGACCTTCATCCGATCAGCACCAGAACTTGTTGAAGACCCAACAAAGTTCTCCTCCTTGCTTCCAACATGAGCTACGTTCGCCGAGAGCATGGTAACCTTGCACTCTTTCCTGAGATGACCATGCTGCTTGCATTTATAGCACCTTGGTCCTTCCTTCCTCTTCCCATCACGTCTAGGAGAACCACTCCTCTCTTGCTGATATGAAGTAGAAGGACCATCCTCTGCAGCAACCTTCACCTCCTTCCTGAACAACCCAACAAGGGAAGTCCAAACATCCGCAGCTGACCGACATCCACTGATGTGGTCCAAGAGCTCCGATGAGATCACCTGCTTGAGAATAGACTCCGTTTTCGCATTTGTCTCCTTCCAAGCTCTCATATCTTCAGCATTGCCAGCAGTAGCCTCTTGTCTTTTTGCTCCGCATACAACCTCCCAAAGGTCCTCGCCAAGAAGAAAGCTCTCCATACAAGACTTCCACCTATCAAAGTTCGTCTCTGTAAGGAGATCAATTCCAAGACAACTTACATCCTCCACTACCATGGTTCTACCACTGGTTCCCTCTTCAAAGAGTCACAGCCACTTCAGTTGATCACTGCTTATCCACTCCAATCCAGCTCCGAGATCAAGTTCACTGCTCAAGCAACTGAACCTGGCTCTGATACCATGTTAAAATTCCACAACCTGGCACTACTAGCACGTTGAATTTTCTCCAGGTGGTCAGCAGGATAGCCTAAAGACAAATTAATATTTTCAGAACTATCCAGTTCACACCTTGATCACGCGGAAACTTACCTGGACCTTGAAGTGAGCAGGAGTTATCTCAACTGAAGTCAATCAACCAGCAAACACATGCAGCACAAGCATCTTTATTGATTCACAGCTAACTTCTCTACACAACGAGACATACATGACGAGACATGCTTCACCAAACAACACCCAAGGAAAAGCAGAGACTACAAAAACAAGACAAGAGAAACAAGTCACGCAGACTCAACTACAAGCCGTCGGTCTACTACTGTGGAGTCCTCTCAGTCCGCCAGGTCGCCAGACCGCAAACCAAGCCGCACGGACTACCCCTTATTCCAATGCTTGCTCTAGCCGTCGATCTGCAAGCCGCTTGACCGCGAGGTCGCCTGGCCGCGAGACCGCACAAGCTGCGATGCCGAATAGAACAGTCCGCCTGAAGCAGGCGACTTCTTGAACCCCGAACCAAGTTGCCAAAGAGAAGACCGTTTGGTCGCTGTCCGCGACCTGCTGTTTTCCGTCTGTTGCTTAACCGCAGAGTCCGCACTGTCCCTGACCGCAATCAGAGCCAAGTTCTGGCTTTCCAGCGCTATCCGCACAACCTGCACTGCACACCCGGTCAACTCAATCAAACCGCGCGGACACCAAAAGGCAGTCCGCAGCAACCTGTGGGGGCTCAAGTTACTGTTCACTTACGCATGGAGGTTCCTCATCCTGATGTGACAGGGGTCCTATTTATAGGCACGATGATGAGTGTGGTCACCGCCCTAGCTGATAGGATTACCGCCACATCCTGCAGCAAGACTTCTCTGCAGTCCGCGGATACAATCCAGTCTGCCGCACCTGTGCAAGATAGCCAGCCCGTCTAGCTTCTCCAAGGCCGGACACAAATTTCCAGTCCGCCTTTTCGTCAAAAGCCAAGCCGCCAAGCCATCACCAAGGCCGGACAGCAACACCAGTCCGCCTTGTCGTCAAGGACCAAGCCAGGACCACCACAACCGGACTCCGCAGCAACAGTCCGCTAATCCGCGGACACAGCACTTCAGTCCACCAATCCCGAGCCCACGGCTTCACCACCAAGGCAACTGTCGGACTCAGGCGGACATGCTGTTCCAGTCCGCCCATAATATGGACAGCACTAGTCTGCATACCCTGCAGACAACTCCAGTCCGCAAGCCGAGTCCATAGTCTTTTTACCAAGACACCTTCCGGACTAAGCGGACTCCAGCTCCAGTCTGCTTATACAGCAAACTTCCAGTCCGCATATACTGCAGACTACTCAAGTCCGCATATCCCGCAGACTGTTCCAGTCCGTATATCCCAAGTCCACAGCCACGCCAGCAAGGCAGCTGTCGGACTCAGCGGACACCCTGCTTCAGTCTGCACATCCCGAGCCCACGGCTTTGCCACAAAGCTCCTGCCGGACTCAGCGGACACCTGGCATCAGTCCGCCCATAGTTGCGGACACAACCTCCAGTCCGCTCATCCCCAAACTCGCAACCAAGGCACATGCACTTCTTCCAAGCTTGGCGGACTAAGAAGCAGTCCGCACTCCACTGCGCGATCTCCCCGGACTGAGCCAAACATGGACTTGGTTCAGACCCAACCAAGCCCACACCACTGGCCACTAGGGCCAGTCCGCACTTACTGACGGACACTGGAACCAGTCCGCCTGTCCCGGCGAGCTCCAGTATCAGTCTGCACTGACTGGCGGTCTCTGCGGCTTCCACTTGCCGCTGCACCAGAGCAAGACCAAGGCAACTGTCAAACCGGTCTGTCGAGCTCCAGTTCTTCAGTCCGCTTCATGCCGGACTCCGCGGCTAGAGTTTCTATCCGCCCGGTTACTTCTTGGGATCCAACTGTCTGCTGAGCACAAGCCGACCTGGCTAACCGTCACTGTTGTCCGCGTAGTCCGCGTGAACAGACCGCCCAGGCAGCTACAGAGCAAACCGTATGCAACATCCTTGCCGACTTAGCAGTCCGTCAACCCTGTCCGCGTAGTCTGCGCGGATAGGTCCGAGTGCTCCATTCACCAACTTTCACTTCACAAATTTCAACAACTCTGAAGTACCCCCTACTCCATGCTCTTAAGCATTCCCCTGCCCAACAGAGCACTCCTAAGATTCCTATGTCCCACTCAACCACAATCAAGTGTCCCGAGCCAGCCAACCCTACCACCACAGTGCCCCTGGACCCCATCCCCCCCCCCCCAAGAAAAACACTCCTTCACCTTAGCCATCCTCCTTCCATTCATAATATCCCATACAACCATCCCACAACCCCAATGTGTTTTTCTATAGCCTCCACTACTGGACAGACATGAGATATTAATGAGTTACCATTGTTTGTTCTATTACTCGCATCACAATGATGTACCTATTATTCTTTAGTGGAATGTCGATTTGAATACATTGGACTCTTTTAATTTCAGCTTGTGTTCTCTCTTCGATAGGTACAAAATTTTAGCATTCTCCATTATTTTCAATTGTTATATGCTTATCTAATTTGAATGTTAGTGATTATTATTGACTTCTTTACGATTATTATATTGGTATTCTTGTGAGTGGGTTTAGTTCCACATTGTGGGTTTGCTTTTTGTGTATTTGTATCTCATATATATTCCCCCATGGTGGATGAATAAAGTTGTGCTTGTATTTTCTATTCAACTTGATATCAAAGCAGTTCTCGGTTTGCCGAGCCCTAATCTCGCGTCTCGGCGACCGGTCCCGCATCTTTGTCTTCTCCTCGTCGTCTCCCCTCTCTCGCGACATTGACTTCGCCGCAACGATGTGAGGGCTATCCCGCGGAGTTCTTCCGCGACATCGCTTCGCCGCTCTTCCGCCGATCCCGCGACATCGACTTCGCCGCTCTCCCGCGACATCGACTTCGCCGCTCTTCCGTCAATCCCGCGCCGATCCCGCTGCAGGTCTTACGCAGGCTCTTCCAGCCTGATTTGTTTGGTGTTCAACACTCGTTCCCCCATTTTTTTTCTCCTCATAACCTAGATCTGTGATCTACGGTATTCCTTTATTTTTGGGATGAAATTTACTTCTTGCTTTTAGGGTTTCATTGTTATCCTCCCTTGGAGTATTTTTCTTTTTGGGGGGAGTTCTCTTGTTCCCATCACATGGATTCCTCTCTTCTTAGTTTGAATGATGGCTTTGATCGGCGCATCACTACCGCCCTTCTCAATGAGAAGAATTTTATCGCTTCGTCCAACTCGGTGCGTGTCCATCTTGCCAGACATGATAAGCTCGATTGGCTTGAACCTCATAGTGTTCCCAAGCCTACCGACGACAAGGCTATCCGTCAATGGCGCAGGAAAAATTTCAAGATTCTCAGGTGGCTTCAATACTCCATGGAGCCCCGCATTTACGAGCAATTTATGTGTTTCGATTCCATGCCTTCTCTTTGGGCTGCCTTGAACCGTACCTACAGTCACACACGCGTTGATACGCGGATATATTTTGTCTTCCAGGAGATTTCTACTGCTCGTCAGGGGGATCGTTCTTTGCACGAGTACTTTATCATTCTCTCTAGGAGATTCCATAAGCTTTCTGACCTTGAGTCGCTTAGTGCTTTTCCACATTCAGAGGATCTGCTTGTTGCCACGCGGCGGCAGGAGAAGCGGGAGACCAACCAGTTCCTGATGGGGTTGCGGCCCGAGTTTGAACAAATTCTGGTTCAGATTGTCAGCATGAATCCTCTTCTTGATATCTTGGATGCTTACTCCATGGTGGAGGATGAGCGTCGTGCCCGCCTGACCGTTGTTTCTTCCGTTCTAGCTTATGTTCCTCTTCTAGACCAAATGGCTCTAGCTTCGAGTCGTACTTCTACTGTGCGGGGAGGGCGTACTTCTACCCCTAAAAGTCGCGGGGGTGGCCGCGAGAGCCCGTTTGCTTTTTTTCAGTGTCGGCACTGCCTCCGGACTGGTCATGAGAGGGCCAGAAGCTGGCTGCTCTTTCCTCGCCTAGGACAGCAGTCCTCATCCCCGCGTATCGCCACCGCAACTTCTTCGGACTTTGGGGGACAGCCTGACTACAGTGCCTCTTCTGGGGCTCCTCCCGCCAACTGGAGTCACCTTATGGCTCAAGTGCACCAGCTTCAGTCCCATCTTTAGCAGCAGTCCCAGTTTCAGCCTCAGAACCAGCCTCTTCCCGCACAGTCGTTGCCTGCCTCCTCGTCGTTCTCGTCGACTTCATCGTCTGCGTTAGGTACCAGACGGCCTTTCACATCACTCAAGAGCGGTCTTCCTCTCCCTGGGTGATTGACTCTGGAGCCACTGATCACATGACTGGGGAGCCACGCTTATTCTCTTTTCTTGAGTATCTGAGCGTCCATCGACAGGTTCTCCTTGTCGATGGCTCTGTGACTCTCATCCTTCACCGGGGCACAGTTCCTCTGTCTTCCTCTTTATCCTTGTGTTTAGTTCTTCAGGTTCCCAAACTTGCTTTAAATTTTCTTTTTGTTAGTCAATTAACTCGTTCGATGCACTGCTCGGTGATATTTTTTTCCTTCTGGCTGTATTTTTCAGGACCTGACCACGAGGAGGACTTTTGTCTACGGCCGTGAGCGCGACGGGCTTTACCAGCTGGAGCTCTCACCTCTTTCCCCACCTTTGCCACGTCTCTCACCGCCGTCCATCGCTACCACTGCTACTTCACCTGCTCCGTGGCATGTCAGACTAGGGCATGCGAGTCCTCAGATTGTGTCATCTCTTTTTCTGAATGTCTTGTTTGAGCACTCCTTTCAGTGTGATGTGTAACGCCCCAAAACTCAAAAGAGCGACGGGAGGCGTTCTGGGCCAAATTTGGAATTTGGCAGGGGGCACACGGCCTGGGACACGGGCGTGTCCCCGGGCGTGTCCCAGGGCGTGTCGTGTTTGGGTCGACGATTTGGCCGAGAGGTCGACGATTTCTGGAGTCGACGATCGTCGAGCAGCGAACACGGCCTGAGACACGGGCGTGTCTCAGGGCGTGTCGAGCTCGTGTCGACGATCTGCCAGGGAAGTCGACGATTTTCGCTCGACGAAATGTCGAGACACGGAACACGGCCTAGGACACGGGCGTGTCCAAGGTCGTGTCGGGTGGTCGACGAACTGCGCTCGACGAAGTGTCGAGACAGTGAACACGGCCTGAAGCCCAGGCGTGTCCGGGTTTGACACGGGCGTGTCAAATTGGACACGGGCGTGTCAAAGACCCGTGTGAGTCTCGGGTTGGTGTTGGTCCTGTGTTGATGGAGGAACACGCCCGGGAACACGGGCGTGTACTGGCTGACACGGGCGTGTCAGGTCGAACACGGGCTTGTCGGGTGCCCGTGTGTTTTTCGAAACGCGTCGATTTCGACGGTGAATGGGGGACACGGCCCTGGACACGGGCGTGTCACAGGCCGTGTGCGGCCCAGGTTTTGAATTTCAGGCCCGAATCGTGGCCGTTCGTTTCTTTAATTTGGGATCCAACGGCTGGGGGCTGCTAGTGCTTGGATATACCCGGGATTGGGCCTTTGAAACCCTCATTTCACTTGAGTGGTTCTCTTTCTAAGTCTTGAGAGAGGGGAGAGCAAAGGAGGAAGAAGAAGCCTAGATCCGGTCAACGGCGGAGCTTCGGAGCTCCAAATCGCGAGCCGACTTCGGATACACGGAGGCAAGGAGATTGCAATGTTTTTCATCCGCGTACATTTCCATGGCGCCAAGGAAGAACGCTAGGGTAACGATTCTCTACTTGAGCATGTGAATCTCTACTTCTTTTGCATAGGGAAGCCCGCTCTCGCGAGTTTGCGGTGAGTTTGAGGCGTTCCTTCGGGTAGACATGAATAGTCCTCGTTGTGTACATGTAAAGTCCGTAATCGAGAACGGATATAAGCATGATGTGTGAAACCTACCCGGACAAGTTGGTCTGGATCGGTGATGTTGCATTGCATGAATGGCCGCAGAAGACTCCGTGCGAATGTTTGTTTTTCGGGTTTTTCTACGTGGTAGATTGCAACAGGGAGCCTTGGGGAATAACTCCAAGGTGCACCCGGAAAACTGGGTAAATGCGTGATTCTGTCAACTTGGTGGCCTGGGAGCCAACCTAAACATAACTAGGTTATGTGATATGTGAAGGAGGTACGGGACTCGGGGAAGTTTGACCCGCGCAGACGACTTAAATGAACGTTACGGTGTGAGCAACGGGTCAGGCGGAACCGTACCCGATCTATGTCGTTCGGTTAGAGAGACCTAAAGTACGCGGTACTCGTCGTTGGCATAGATGAAGGGTCTTAGGCAGTGGCCAGAAAGACCAAATGCTCACGAGATATTGTCGTCCTGGGGGCGGTGGTGAGTCGGCGGACTTTGACCGTGATCACCGAGAATGTGCCCTGAGAGCACGGGGCGTGTGGTCGTGCGTGCATGCGCGTGTGTTGTAGTGTTGTTACTTTACTGCTTGGTTATGCTAATAAAGTGCAGGGAAGGAGCATCGCCGCCCCGAGTTCGGGGGCGGGATCGTTATAATTTGGTCAGCATAGCTGACCGTTGCTTTTGTTTGTCACCGTGCGGTGGATTGTTGCTTGCAGGTGCTGCGGAGCCGAGCGGTAAATATCGGGCTAAAGCCCAAGTTGCGGAGCCGGCCCTCGAAGACCTAATTCTGAGTGTTTTCTTTTATTCATGTATCGCCGGCCGGCGTGCCGAGGTTTGAAAAACATGTAATTTGAGGAAAACAAGTGTAAGGCCATAAGGTCAGTACTTGTGTATTTGTACCTTCATTCCTATTTGTTTTGGGTAGTGGACATTCATGCTTATTGCTGAGTTCTTAATCTTATAACCTTAAATTGCTTCCGCTAGAATGCTCTGTGGAGGACGTTGTTATTGGTTGGATGGTCTCCATTGAGTAACCACCTGGTCTGTCTGTGCTATATGGCGTCGGGCCCCGACCGGACCTACTGATATATGCTATGCGACGGATAGGGGGGTGTTACAATTTGGTATCAGACTACTGGTTTCGGTTAGGCTTAAAATGAATTCGTGGGCGAATTCTTTTTAAGAAGTGGTGAGCACATGTGTGTGCGTCATCGTTATAACAGCAAAAGAACCCATGAATGTCCACTTAGGAATGAAAATACACTTGTTTGAGGAAACTGCGTGTTCCTATAATTGCTTTTTGCAATTTCGCATGATAGCTTAACGGTGTTTTCTACAACTATAGGTGACCAGAAGCGGTGCTGGGCCGTCAGAACGCCGAGTTTCTGAGGCTAGCAGTGCACCAAATGATGCTCCTGCAACATCTCCATCGGCTGAGACCATACGATTGGTGGCCGAAGCAGTGTTTGTCATGATCAATGTGCAGCCTGCAAGGCAGATGTAGCAGTCCGCTCCAGCGATGGAGCAGGTACCTCTTCCAGAGGTTAAGCCGAGAAGAGTGGAGCAGGTAGTAGTAGAACCGTTGGTGCCGAGAGCATCTGAGAGACAGCTCAAACATGTCATGAGCTTTAATCCTCCGGTATTCTCGGGGTTGGGAACCCCATCTCAAGCTGAAAACTGTCTCTCCCGTGTGAAGAGAGTCTTGACAGCGACGGAGACGGAGGAGTGGCAGATGACCACTATAGCAACGTTCCTGTTGGATGGAGACGCTAGGCTGTGGTGGGAGGGTTTGGAGCTGCATCTCTTGAGAGGAAGGCAACTTGTGGACGTCTCGACTTTTTCGGGCTTAAAAGGGTCGAGCAAGACATTGATGTCTGCTCTTCAGGTGGTGAAGGCGGTTCGTGTTGGAGCAGAGTTGTTCTTTACTCTAGTGGAGGTTGCAAAGCCTAAGCCTACGATGGATAGTATTTCAGTAGTATCGGAGTACCCTGATGTGTTCCCTGTCGATCTTCCTGGAGCCCCGCCTCAACGGGAAATTGATTTCACGATTGAGCTAGTACCAAGTGCGAAGCCTGTGTCAGGATCTCTGTATCGGCTAGCGCCAAAGGAAATGGCGGAGCTGAAGGTGTAACTTCAAGAGTTGTTGGAGCAAGGATATGTGCGTCCAAGTTCTTCTCCTTGGAGCGCACCGGTCCTCTTTGTTAAGAAGGACAAGAGCTTGAGACTCTGTATTGATTATCGGGAGTCGAACAAGATAACGGAAAAGAACAAGTACCCGATCCCGAGGATTGATAATCTATTTGATCAGTTAGTCGGGTCGACGGTGTACTCGAAGTTGGATCTCTGTCTGGTTACTATCAGTTGAGAATAAGGGAGAGTGATATCACAAAGACAGCGTTCAATATGAGATACGGGCATTACGAGTTTACGGTCATGTCGTTTGGATTGACCAATGCGCCGTCGGTGTTCATGGATCTGATGAACAGGACTTTCAGGGAGTACTTGGACCATTTTGTGATCGTCTTCATCGACGACATTTTGGTGTACTCACAGAGTGAGGAAGATCACTTCAGGCATCTTCATTTGGTTTTGGAGACGCTGAGGAGGAATCAGTTGTATGCCCAGTTCTCTAAATGTGAGTTTTGGTTGTCCTCAGTGGCATTCCTCGGTCATATAGTGAGTGGAGAGGGTATTGCAGTGGATCCGGCGAAGATTGTTGCGATACGAGAGTGGCCTGTGCTTTCTACGGTAGCGGAAGTCCGGAGCTTTCTGGGGCTTGCCGGCTATTATAGGCGCTTCGTGGAGAACTTCTCGCGGATAGCGTTACCTCTCACTACTTTGACGAGGAAAGAGCAGAAGTTCGTTTGGATGCCGGAGTGCGCACGAGCTTTTGAGGAGTTGAAGTGTCGGTTGACCACGGCGCCTGTGCTGAGTTCGCAGAGTGGGACCGAGGGCTTTGGGATTTATAGCGATGCTTCGGGCAGTGGTTTGGGTTGTGTGCTACTGCATCACGGTAGTGTGATAACGTATGGCTCGAGACAGCTGAAGGTGCATGAGAGGAACTATCTGGTCCATGACTTGGAGTTAGCGGTCGTGATTTTTGCCTTGAAGCTGTTGAGACATTATTTGTACGGTGTGAAAATTGATATCTACACTGATCACAAGAGCTTGAATTATTTGCTGGATCAGAAAGATCTGAACATGCGGCAGCGTAGATGGATGGAGTTCCTGGGGGACTATACATTCAAGATCCACTACGTGTCTGGTAAAGGCAATGCGGTTGCGGATGCATTGAGTCTCCGGGCCCCAGCTCAAGCCAATTGGTTGTCGCTCCATGACAAGCGGTTGGTTTGGGAGTTGGAGGCGTTGGAGATCTTTTGCGTGGATAAGCAGTCAAGTGCTGAGGCATTATTGAATTGGACTGAAGTCCAGTATGACCTGCCTGATCGGATTCGGCAGGCTTTGGATTTGGATGGCCACATGAAGCAGATCATGCTTGAAGCTCTGGATGGGTCAAATTCCCAATTCGTCGTTGAGGATGGGTTGCTTTGGAAGGACGGTCGTCTGTGCGTCCCAAACGTGGGCAATTTGCGGGTGGAATTGTTGTACGAGGCGCATCATACCAAGTACTCAATTCACCAGGGGAGCACAAAGATGTACCGCGATGTTAATAAATTGTTTTGGTGGCCACGACTGAAGAAGGATGTGGCACTGTAAATGGCGAAGTGTCAGACGTGCGCCTTGGTGAAGGCGGAATACCAGAAGCCGGGAGGATTCTTGAAGTCCTTGCCTATTCTGGAATGGAAGTTTGACGACATTACCATGGAGTTTGTGCACGGGTTGTCAAGGTCGCAAAAGGGGAACGACATCATTTGGGTGGTCGTAGATCGTCTAACGAAGGTGTCGCATTTCATTCCGCATAGGAAGGATGATCCGGTTGAGAAATTGGCAAAGTTGTATGTGGATAACATAGTACGGCTTCACGGTGTGCCCCGCAGCATCGTGAGTGACCGGGATGGGCGGTTCACGTCCAACGATTGGAGGTTGGTACAGCAGATGTTGGGAACAAAGCTGAGTTTTAGCACAGCCTTCCATCCGCAGACGGATGGGCAAACCGAGAGGGTTAATAGGACAATGGAAGACATGCTTCACATGTGTGTCCTGGACTTTGGAAAGCAGTGGGAAGATCATATATACTTGGTGGAGTTCGCGTACAACAATAGCTACCAGGCGAGTATACAAATGGCGCCCTTCGAGGCCCTTTATGGTAGAAGATGTCGCACGTTGTTGTCTTGGTTGGAAACGGGTGAGTCAAAGTTGTACAACCGCCAAGAGGTGGATGATGCTACGTCTTTGGTTCGAACGATTCGAGAGAGGTTGCTAATCGCTCAGGACCGGCAGACAAATTACTATAATGCCAAGCACAGGAACGTGGAGTTCGCTGTCGGCGATTGGGTATACTTGAAAATCAAGCTGTTCAAGGGTGTCACGCGGGTGCGGCGCTTGAAGAAGCTAAGCCCGAGGTATCTTGGACCGTTTGAGGTTCTTGAGCGGATTGGGGAAGCAGCTTATCGTTTGAAGCTATCGGTGGAGCTTAGTGGTCTTCATGATGTATTCCATATATCGGTACTACGGAAGGTGGTGCAATAGCTTTCGCATGTGATCGCGGCGGATCAAGTGTCGGTCGAGAATGGGTTGACGACGAAGGTCAAGTCCGTTCGTATTGAGGACTCGGAAGTCAAGCGGCTACGCAATAAAGAGATCAGGATGGTCAAGGTCCGTTGGGACAATTGCGGTCGGGAGGAGCTCTCTTGGGAGCGAGAGCAGACTATGTTTGAGAAGTACCCGAAGTTGTTTCACTCAGGTACTGTTTAAGTTTTATGTTTCTTTTCTTTATGTAATTTCGTGGACGAAATTCTTTTAAGAGGTAGAGAGTTGTAACGCCCCGAAACTCAAAAGAGCGACGGGAGGCGTTCTGGGCCAAATTTGGAATTTGGCAGGGGGCACACGGCCTGGGACACGGGCGTGTCCCAGGGCGTGTCGTGTTTGGGTCGACGATTTGGCCGAGGGGTCGACGATTTGGCCGCGAGTTCGACGATTTCTGGAGTCGACGATCGTCAAGCAGCGAACACGGCTTGAGACACGGGCGTGTCTCAGGGCGTGTCAAGCTCGTGTCGACGATCTGCCAGGGAAGTCGACGATTTTCGCTCGACGAAATGTCAAGACACGGAACACGGCCTAGGACACGGGCGTGTCCAAGGCCGTGTCGGGTGGTCGACGAACTGCGCTCGACGAAGTGTCGAGACAGTGAACACGGCCTGAAGCCTATGCGTGTTCGGGTTTGACACGGGCGTGTCAAATTGGACACTGGCGTGTCCAAGACACGTGTGAGTCTCGGGTTGGTGTTGGTCCTGTGTTGATGGAGGAACACGCCCGGAAACACGGGCGTGTTGGGTGCCCGTGTGTTTTTCGAAACACGTCGATTTCGAAGGCGAATGGGCGACACGGCCCTGGACACGGGTGGGTCACAGGCCGTGTGCGGCCCAGGTTTTGCATTTCAGGCCCGAATCGTGGACGTTCGTTTCTTTAATTTGGGATCCAACGGCTGGGGGCTGCTAGTGCTTGGATATACCCGGGATTGGGCCTTTGAAACCCTCATTTCACTTGAGTGGTTCTCTTTCTAAGTCTTGAGAGAGGGGAGAGCAAAGGAGGAAGAAGAAGCCTAGATCCGGTCACCGGAAGAGCTTCGGAGTTCCAAATCGCGAGCCGACTTCGGATCCACGGAGGCAAGGAGATTGCGGTGCTTTTCAACCGCGTACATTTCCATGGCGCCAAGGAAGAACGCTAGGGTAACGATTCTCTACTTGAGCATGAGAAACTCTATTTCTTTTGCATAGGGAAGTCCGCTCTCGCGAGTTTGCGGTGAGTTTGAGGCGTTCCTTCGGGTAGACATGAATAATTCTCGTTGTGTACATGTAGAGTCCGTAATCGAAAACGGATATAGGCATGATGTGTGAAGCCTACCCGGACAAGTTGGTCTGGATCGGTGATGTTGCATTGCATGAATGGCCGCAGAAGACTCCGTGCGAATGTTTGTTTTTCGGATTTTCTACGTGGTAGATTACAACAGGTAGCCTTGGAGATTAACTCCAAGGTGCACCCGGAAAACTGGGCAAATGCGTGATTCTGCCAACTTGGTGGCCTGGGAGTCAACCTGAACATAACTGGGTTATGTGATATGTGAAGGAGGTCCGGGACTCGGGGAAGTTTCACTCGCGCAGACGACTTAAATGGATGTTGTGGTGTGAGCAATGAGTCAGGTGGAACCGTACCCGATCTATGCCGTTCGGTTAGAGAGACCTAAAGTACGTGGTACTCGCCGTTGGCATAGATGAATGGTCTTAGGCAGTGGCCAGAAAAACCAAATGCTCACGAGATATTGCCGTCCTGGGGGCGGTGGTGAGTCGGCGGACTTTGACCGTGATCACCGAGAATGTGTCATGAGAGCATGGGGCGTGTGGACGTGCGTGTCTGCGCCTGTGTTGTAGTGTTGTTACTTTACTGCTTTGTTATGCTAATAAAGTGCAGGGAAGGAGCATCGTCATCCCGAGTTCGGGGGCGGGATCGTTATAATTTGGTCAGCATAGCTGACCGTTGCTTTTGTTTGCCACCGTGCGGTGGATTGTTGCTTGCAGGTGCTGCGGAGCCGAGCGGTAAATAGCGGGCTAAAGCCCAAGTTGCTGAGCCGGCCCTCGAAGGCCTAATTCTGAGTGTTTTCTTTTATTCATGTATGGCCGGCCTGCGTGTCGAGGTTTGAAAAACATGTAATTTGAGGAAAACAATTGTAAAGCCATAAGGCCAGTACTTGTGTATTTGTACCTTCATTCCTATTTGTTTTGGGTAGTGGACATTCATGCTTATTGCGGAGTTCTTAATCTTATAACCTTAAATTGCTTCTGCTAGAATGCTCTGTGTAGGACGTTGTTATTGGTTGGATGGTCTCCATTGAGTAACCACCCGGTCTGTTTGTGGTATATGGCGTCGGGCCCCGGCCTGACCTACTGATATATGTCATGCGACGGATATGGGGGGTGTTACAATTTGGTATCAGACTACTGTTTTCGGTCAGGCTTAAAATGAATTCGTGTGCGAATTCTTTTTAAGAAGTGGTGAGCACATGTGTGTGCGTCATCGTTATAACAGCAAATGAACTCATGAATGTCCACTTAGAAATGAAAATACACGTGTTTGAGGAACCTGCGTGTTCCTATAATTGCTTTTTGCAATTTCGTATGGTCGCTTAACGGTGTTTTCTACAACTATAGGTGACCAGAAGCGGTGCTGGGCCGTCAGAACGCCGAGTTTCTGAGGCTAGCAGTGCACCAAATGATGCTCTTGCAACACCTCCATCGGCTGAGACCATACGATTGGTGGCCGAAGCAGTGTTTGTCATGATCAATGCACAGCCTGCAAGGCAGATGCAGTAGCCCGCTCCTGCGATGGAGCAGGTACCTCTTCCAGAGGTTGAGCCGAGAAGAGGGGAGCAGGTAGTAGTGGAACCGTTGGTGCCGAGGAGAGCATCTGAGAGACAGCTCAAACATGTCATGAGCTTTAATCCTCCGGTATTGTTGGGGTTGGGAACCCCATCTCAAGCTGAAGACTGGCTCTCCCGTGTGAAGAGAGTCTTGACAGCGACGGAGACGGAGGAGTGGCAGATGACCACTATAGCTACGTTCCTGTTGGATGGAGACGCTAGGCTGTGGTGGGAGGGTTTGGAGCTGCATCTCTTGAGAGGAAAGCAACTTGTGGACGTCTCGACGGAGGAGTTCTCGAGATTGTTATTGGCTAGGTACCTCCCTTCGACGCAAAGGATAGCATTGGAGAATGAGTTCTAGAGGTTGGTACAAGGAGAGAGTAGCATGGATGAGTATCTCCACGAGTTTACTCGATTGGGTCGGTATACTAGTTCTACGTTCGCGGATGAGGAGCGTAAGACCAACCGTTTCTACGAAGGTCTAAGAGATGACTTGAGGCTACTACTCTCGGGGCCGATGACGCAGGGTTTCTTGACCCTGCTCAACACGGCTCGGTCTTTGGAGAAGGACATGAAGAATGTTCAAGCAAAGAAAAGCTTGGGTGATAAGAGGACTGAATTCAAGGTGCCGACAAATTCAAGATCTTGGTACCGTAAGTTCAACAAGAAGGCTAGAACTTCGGGTCCAGCCCCCTCTTCTGGTGCTTCTGGGGCGACTACGGGTCGGACCTCGGGTGCATGTTTTACTTGTCGGAAGCCGGGGCACTTTGCCCGTGACTGCTGGAGCGGACGTCCCAAGTCCGAAAGGAAGCCGGGACCAACTTATGAAGAGAAGGGCAAGGCGGTGGAGTCAACCGCGTCCCATTTTGCTCCGGCTCAACCAAGGGTTTATAATCTTGGCCAACAGGAGGCCATCAAACAAGCAGATGTGGTGACAGGTATGGTTTAAAATTATAGCAAGTCAAATTGTTTTATACTTGTTATGTGTGTGTGACCTAACCACTGCTTGTTTAGGATTTGTTTTGATTTGTGAGAATCCGGCAAGAACACTCTTTGATACGGGAGTTTCACACTCCTTCTTGTCCAAAGGATTCATATCGCGCATCGGAGTACCTTCTTCGATGTCAAAGGACAAGTTGGATGTGTTGTTACCGAATGGGTGTTTGATGCGCGCAGATAGAATCTGTGGCGTTAAGATCCACATTGGGAATCAAGAGTTCGATCTGTAAGCGTCGTTACTACCGCTGGTGGAGTTCGACGTAATATTTGGCATGGACTGGCTCTCGGAGCAGCAAGCCTATATTGATTGCGGTTGCAAGTAAGTCAAGCTGGGAGCAGATCGTGAGACGACTTTTTCGGGCTTAAAAGGGTCGAGCAAGACGTTGATGTCTGCTCTTCAGGTCGTGAAGGCGGTTCGTGCTGGAGCAGAGCTGTTCTTTACGCTAGTGGAGGTTGCAAAGCCTAAGCCTACGATGGATAGTATTCAGTGGTATCGGAGTACCCTGATGTGTTCCCTGCCGATCTTCCTGGAGCCCCGCCTCAACGGGAAATTGATTTCACGATTGAGCTAGTACCAGGTGAGAAGCCTGTGTCAGGATCTCCGTATCGGCTAGCGTCAAAGGAAATGGCGGAGCTGAAGGTGCAACTTCAGGAGTTGTTGGAGCAAGGATATGTGCGTCCAAGTTCTTCGCATTGGAGCGCACCGGTACTCTTTGTTAAGAAGGACGGGAGCTTGAGACTCTGTATTGATTATCGGGAGTTGAAAAAGCTAACGGAAAAGAACAAGTACCCGATCCCGAGGATTGATGATCTATTTGATCAGTTAGTCGGGTCGAAGGTGTACTCGAAGTTGGATCTCAAGTCCGGCTACTATCAGCTGAGAATTAGGGAGAGTGATATCACAAAGACAGCGTTCAGTACGAGATACGGCCATTACGAGTTTACGGTCATGTCGTTTGGGCTGACCAATGCGCCGTCAGTGTTCATGGATCTGATGAACAGGACTTTTAGGAAGTACTTGGACCATCTTATGATCGTCTTCATCGACAACATATTGGTGTATTCGCAGATTGAGGAAGATCACTTCAGGCATCTTCATTTGGTTTTGGAGACGCTGAGGAGGAATCAGTTGTATGCCCAGTTCTCTAGATGTGAGTTTTGGTTGTCCTCAGTGGCATTCCTCGGTCATATAGTGAGTGGAGAGGGTATTGCAGTGGATCCGGCGAATATTGTTCCGATACGAGAGTGGCATGTGCTTTCTACGATAGCGGAAGTCCGGAGCTTTCTGGGGCTTGCCGGCTATTATAGGCGCTTCGTGGAGAACTTCTCGCGGATAGCGTTACCTCTCACTTCTTTGACGAGGAACGAGTAGTAGTTCGTTTGGAAGCCGGAGTGCGCACGAGCTTTTGAGGAGTTGAAGTGTCGGTTGACCACGGCGCTTGTGCTAAGTTCGCCGAGTGGGATCAAGGGCTTTGAGATTTATAGCGATGCTTCGGGCAGTGGTTTGGGTTGTGTGCTACTGCAGCACGGAAGTGTGATAGCGTATGGCTCGAGACAGCTGAAGGTGCACGAGAGGAACTATCCGGTCCATGACGTGGAGTTAGTGGCCGTGATTTTTGCCTTGAAGCTGTTGAGACATTATTTGTACGGTGTGAAAATTGATATCTACACCGATCACAAGAGCTTGAAGTATTTGCTGGATCAGAAAGATCTGAACATGCGGCAGCGTAGATGGATGGAGTTCCTGGGGGACTATATATTCAAGATCCACTACGTGCCTGGTAAAGGCAATGCGGTTGCGGATGCATTGAGTCTCCGGGCCCCAGCTCAAGCCAATTGGTTGTCGCTCCATGACGAGTGGTTGGTTCGGTAGTTGGAGGCGTTGGAGATCTTTTGCGTGGATAAGCAGTCAAGTGCTGAAGCATTATTGAATTGGACTGAAGTCCAGTATGACCTGCCTGATCGGATTCGGCAGGCTTTGGATTTGGATGGCCACATGAAGCAGATCATGGTTGAAGCTCTGCATGGGTCAAATTCCCAATTCGTCGTTGAGGATGGGTTGCTTTGGAAGGACGGTCGTTTGTGCGTCTCAAACGTGGGCAATTTGCGGGTGGAATTGTTGTACGAGGCGCATCATACCAAGTACTCAATTCACCCGGGGAGCACGAAGATGTACCGCGATGTTAAAAAATTGTTCTGGTGGCCAGGACTGAAGAAGGATGTGGCACTGTACGTGGCGAAGTGTCAGACGTGCGGCTTGGTGAAGGCGGAATGCCAGAAGCCGGGAGGATTCTTGAAGTCCTTGTCTATTCCGGAATGGAAGTTTGACGACATTACCATGGACTTTGTACACGGGTTGCCAAGGTCGCAAAAGGGGAACGACGCCATTTGGGTGGTCGTAGATCGTCTAACGAAGGTGTCGCATTTCATTCTGCATAGGAAGGATGATCCGGTTGAGAAATTGGCAAAGTTGTATGTGGATAACATAGTACGGCTTCACGGTGTGCCCCGCAGCATCGTGAGTTCGCTGTCGGCGATTGGGTATACTTGAAAATCAAGTCATTTAAGGGTGTCTCGCGGGTGCGGCGCTTGAAGAAGCTAAGCCCGAGGTACCTTGGACCGTTTGAGGTTCTGGAGCGGATTGGTGAAGCAGCTTATCGTTTGAAGCTATCGGTGGAGCTTAGTGGTCTTCATGATGTATTCCATATATCGGTACTACGGAAGGCGGTGCAAGAGCCTTCGCATGTGATCGCGGCGGATCAAGTGCCGGTCGAGAATGGGTTGACGACGAAGGTCAAGCCCGTTCGTATTGAGGACTCGGAAGTCAAGCGACTACGCAATAAAGAGATCAGGATGGTCAAGGTCCGTTGGGACAATTACGGTCAGGAGGAGCTCTCTTGGGAGCGAGAGCAGAATATGCTTGAGGAGTACCCGGAGTTGTTTCACTCAGGTACCGTTTAAGTTTTATGTTTCTTTCCTTTATGTAATTTCGTGCACGAAATTCTTTTAAGAGCGAGAGAGTTGTAACGACCCGAAACTCAAAAGAGCGACGGGAGGCGTTCTGGGCCAAATTTGGAATTTGGCAGGGGGCACACGGCCTGGGACACGGGCGTGTCGTGTTGGGGTCGACGATTTGGCCGAGAGGTCGACGAGCAACGAACACGGGCGTGTCTCACGGCATGTCGAGCTCGTTTCAACGATCTGCCAGGGAAGTCGACGATTTTCGCTCGACGAAATGTCAAGACGCGGAACACGGCCTAGGACGCGGGCGTGTCCAAGGCCGTGTCGGGTGGTCGACGAACTGCGCTCGACGAAGTGTCGAGACAGTGAACACGGCCTGAAGCCCAGGCGTGTTCGGGTTTGACACGGGCGTGTCAAATTGGACACGGGCGTGTCCAAGACCCGTGTAAGTCTCGGGTTGGTGTTGGTCCTGTGTTGATGGAGGAACACGCCCGGGAACACGGGCGTGTACTGGCTGACACGGGCGTGTCAGGTCGAACACGAGCGTGTCGGGTGCCCGTGTGTTTTTCGAGACGCGTCGATTTCGATGGCAAATGGGGGACACGGCCCTGGACACGTGCGTGTCACAGGCC
The DNA here is from genome assembly GCA_039583875.1 of Platanthera guangdongensis. NCBI lineage: Eukaryota > Viridiplantae > Streptophyta > Magnoliopsida > Asparagales > Orchidaceae > Platanthera > Platanthera guangdongensis. The sequence goes on from CM077153.1 coordinate 101,777,667, forward strand.
GTGTGCGGCTCAGGTTTTGCATTTCAGGCCCGAATCGTGGCCGTTCGTTTCTTTAATTTGGGATTCAACGGCTGGGGGCTGCTAGTGCTTGGATATACCCGGGATTGGGCCTTTGAAACCCTCATTTCACTTGAGTGGTTCTATTTCTAAGTCTTGAGATAGGGGAGAGCAAAGGAGGAAGAAGCCTAGATTCGGTCACCGGCGGAGCTTCAGAGCTCCAAATCGCGAGCCGACTTCGGATCCACGGAGGCAAGGAGATTGCGGTGCTTTTCATCTGCATACATTGTCATGGCGGCAAGGAAGAACGCTAGGGTAATGATTCTCTACTTGAGCATGTGAAGCTCTACTTCTTTTGCATAGGGAAGCCCGCTCTCGTGATTTTGCGGTGAGTTTGAGGCGTTCCTTCGGGTAGACATGAATAGTCTCTATTGTGTACATGTAGAGTCCGTAATCGAGAACGGATATGATGTGTGAAGCCTACCCGGACAAGTTGGTCTGTATCGGTGATGTTGCATTGCATGAATGGTCAGAGAAGACTCCATGCGAATGTTTGTTTTTCGGGTTTTCTACGTGGTAGATTGCAACAGGGAGCCTTGGGGATTAACTCCAAGGTGCACCTGGAAAACTGGGCAAATGCGTGATTCTGCCAACTTGTTGGCCTGGGAGCCAACCTGAACATAACTGGGTTATGTGATATGTGAAGGAGGTACGGGACTCGGGGAAGTTTGACCCGCGCAGACAACTTAAATGGACGTTGCGGTGTGAGCAACGGGTCAGTCGGAACCGTACCCGATCTATGTCGTTCGGTTAGAGAGACCTAAAGTACGTGGTACTCGTCGTTGGCATAGATGAAGGGTCTTAGGCAGTGGCCAGAAAGACCAAATGCTCACGAGATATTGCCGTCCTGGGGGCGGTGGTGAGTCGGCGGACTTTGACCGTGATCACCGAGAATGTGCCCTGAGAGCACGGTGCGTGTGACCGTGCGTGCCTGCTCCTGTGTTGTAGTGTTGTTACTTTACTGCTTTGTTATGCTAATAAAGTGCAGGGAAGGAGCATCGCCGCCCCGAGTTCGGGGGCGGGATCGTTATAATTTGGTCAGCATAGATGACTGTTACTTTTGTTTGTCACCGTGCGGTGGATTGTTGTTTGCAGGTGCTGCGGAGCCGAGCGGTAAATAGCGGGCTAAAGCCCAAGTTGCTGAGCCGGCCCTCGAAGGCCTAATTCTAAGTGTTTTCTTTTATTCATGTATGGTCGGTCTGCGTGCCGAGGTTTGAAAAACATGTAATTTGAGGAAAACAATTGTAAGGCCATAAGGCCAGTACTTGTGTATTTGTACCTTCATTCATATTTGTTTTGGGTAGTGGACATTCATGCTTATTGTTGGGTTCTTAATCTTATAACCTTAAATTGCTTCCGCTAGAATGCTCTGTGTAGGACGTTGTTATTGGTTGGATGGTCTCCATTGAGTAACCACCCGGTCTGTCTGTGGTATATGGCGTCGGGCCCCGGCCGGATCTACTGCTATATGCTATGCGACGGATATGGGGGTGTTACATGATGTGTGTCAGCTTAGCTAACACACACGGACTTCCTATCATGTATATGTTTCTCGTAGTTCTGTATCGTTTGATATTATTTACTCTGATGTTTGGGGACTTGCCCCGGTTGTTTCTTATGATGAATTTCGCTATTTTGATACTTTTATAGATGATTTTACTCGTTGTTGTTGGGTCTACCATATGCGTGTCAAATCTGATGTCTTTGATTTATATACACAGTTCACACATGGTACAAACTCAGTTCTGCTCTCGTATTTGGGTCCTTCGCTCTGATAACATGGGGAGTATATCTCTTCCTCTTTCACCGCTTTCCTTGCTAGCCAAGAAACTCTTCACCAATTCTCATATTCCTATACACTGGAACAGAACGGACTGGCGGAACGCAAGAATTGTCACCTTCTGAATGTGACTCGGTGTCTTCTTCATGGGTCTCACGTCCCCAAGTCATTTTGGAGTTATTCTCTTCTTACGGGAACCTTCTTGGTCAACTGCCTGCCTTGTCAACCTTTAGCGGGTCGGGTACCCCTTATTTTCCTATCACCCCACCGTCCTTTGTTTCCTGTTCCTCTCCGGGTGTTCGGGTGTGTGCGCTTTGTCCAGGACCCCATTCCGACTCAAACAAAACTTGACGACAAATCTATCCGCTGCTTATTTTTGGGATATTCCTCCTCTTCCAAGTGATATCGGTGTTTTGACCCCACTTCTTGCAGGACCTTTCACTCCCTGGATGTTACGTTTTTTGAGAATGTCCCTTTCTTTGGTGCCTCTCCTGTCCCTGCTGCTCCTCCGCCACAGCCGGCTCCGGTTGCCATAGCTCCGCTGCACGACTCGCTTCTGTTGCGAACGTACACATATGGACCCTGGGGGACTTCAAATGTCCACCCCATACTTCGGGATCCTCTGGTTGCGCCTAACTCGCAGGACCTTGTGACACCATCTCTGGCAGGTGATGTTCTTCCTTCCTCTGACTTACCCATTGCACTTCGCAAGGGTAAGTGTTCTTATGTTACTGACCATACTGTGGCAAGCTATGTGTCCTATCAGCGTCTTTTGCAGGGTTACCGGGCTTACCTGACTGCTACCGACCAGATCAGAGTTCTGAGTTCGATGACTGAGGCGTTCCAACACCCCGAGTGGGTGGCGGACATGGAGGATGAGATGTCTGCATTACAGAAGGCTGGCACCTGACGTTTGGTTCCTCTTCCCACAGGCCGGAAGAATGTTGGTTGTCGTTGGGTTTACACCGTCAAGTATAATGTTGACGGTTCTCTTGAGCGCTACAAGGCTCGCCTTGTCTCCAAGAGCTTCACTCAGACTCCAAGGGAGTACGGTGTGACCTTTGCCCCTGTGGCCAAGCTCTCTACTGTCCGTCTTGTTGTCTCTCTCGCTGCCTTCCATGGGTGGTCTCTTCATTAGCTGGACATAAAGAATGTCTTCCTCAATGACAACCTTTTTGAGGACGTTTATATGGATCCCCCCCCCCCAGTTACAAGCTTCAGGGGGTGTATTTGGGTCGTGTTTGTCTTTTGCAGAAGGTAATGTATGTGCTGAAGCAGTCCCCTCGAGCGTGGTTTTAGCGGTTCGATATTGTTGTGCTTCAGAGTGGGTTCACCAGATGCCGTACCGACCACACGTGCTTTGTTCGGACTGTTGGGGATGGTCGTAGGGTCATTATTCTTTTCTATGTGGATGATATCATTCTTACCAGTGACGATACCTCGGAGATACTTCAGATCAAGGGGGTGCTTCAGAAGGCATTTGAAGTGAAAGATTTTGGGCCTTTGAAGTACTTTCTCGGGACTGAGGTTGTCAGATCTCAGCAGGGGATCTCTGTCTCAGCGCAAGTATACACTCAACCTCTTAAGTGATACTGACATTCTTGGGTTCTCTCTTGTTTCTACACCCATGGATCTGAACGAACGCTTACACGCCGAGTCTGGCGATCCTCTCCCTGAGCCGGGCAGATACAAACGTCTTGTTGGCAGACTTATCTACTTGACCAACACTCGCCCCGTCATTAGCTTTGTTGTGAGTGTGGTCAGTCAGTTCATGCATGCTCCACGGACTTCTCACCTAGATGCAACATTTTGGATCCATCACTACCTGAAAGGATCTCCTGGCCTCGTCCTTTTCTACCGTTCATCTCCGTCCCCCGGTCTCACCTGTTACACGGATTCTGACTATGTTGGTTCCCTCACTGATCGACGTTCTACTTCAAGGATGTACACTTTCTATGGCGGCAATCTTGTTTCCTGGAAAAGCAAGAAAAAGAGTGGTGTCTCCCGCTCGTCTGCTGGGGCTGAGTACCATGCTATGGCCCATGACGCTGCTGAGCTCCTTTGGCTGCGTACTCTTTTGACCGAGCTTGGCTTTCCTCCTGCTGGTTCCTCGACACTTGTTTGCAACAACCAGTCAGCTCTCATGCAAGCCTCTGACACTGCTCTGCACGAACGGACTAAGCATATTGAGGTTGATATTCACTTTCTCAGGGAGTACATCCATTCAGGGACTCTTACAGCGTCTTATGTTCCCTCCGCAGAGCAGATTGTAGATGTCTTCACCAAGGCGGTTGGGCCTTCCAGGCTTCTCTCTACTTGTAGCAAGCTGGGCTTGCATGATCTCTTCACGCAAGCTTGAGGGGGAGTATTGACTTGTTTACGGTTATTATATTGGTATTCTTGTGAGTGGGTTTAGTCCCACATTGCGGGTTTACTTTTTGTGTATTTGTATCTCCTATATATTCCCCCATGGTGGATGAATAAAGTTGTGGTTGTTATTTTTCTATTCAACTATTACTTGTGATCAAATACTTGAGTTTTAAAAAAAATTATTTAATTACTTGTACGTCAGAATTATTTACGTGTAAACCATGGACATCACATCAGGGCTTAGGGTTAACAGTTATTAGTTCATCGGATTGCATGCATATATTAATTAACACTTTAATTTCATCGGCCCTCAGTGCCATTCGCATTGGTCTCGTGATTATTTATATTCATCTACAGTTAGAACATTATGTGTTCATCACCAATATATTTGTCCTGCGTCAATTAGCTTTTACAAAAAGTAAAAAAAAAAGCTCCAACAGAATGACAAATCAGAGAGACAAAATGGGATATGGATGCTATTATGATTTAACTCGGAATCCATTCAAGGTCACAATTGGAATAGAAGACTTACCTGCATTCTTGGTAGAAGTGATTGTGGCTGCATTGTGGCTGACATGTTTGTGATCTGAAAGATGACATATAAGACTGTCAAAAAGAAAGAAAATTTTACTTGATCCAAATTCACAGGCCATCTCCACTGCTTTAAACGAAATCATAAAAAAAATTGCACATTAAAAAGCATCCGTAACTGTTATGCAATCCAAAATAAATTATGGGAAGCTAAATATTACAGAAGGATTTCATGGTCTTATCTGGTCAGTATAACCAGCCAGAACTGATTCTCAAATGTTCAATTTTTAAAAAATATTTTCCAGCCATTCACATGGATAATTTCTTCTGTTTTAAGGTGAATAGTTAAGATTTTATTAAACTAGAGGACCTCAAGAAAAGAAGCAGTGGTACAAATGCTGGGTATAGCCCAAAGAAAGGAAAACCATTACAGGGAAAGTAGTACAGTGCTAAAGTGGGGATAGTCCCCTTAGAACAATCATGACGTTTCTATTTGTTTTTTTACTACATATAAGCAATGGAAGGAAGCCAGTAAGACATTAGTGGCACTTCCCATAACGAGTTGCAAATCCTCATTCTATCTCAAATATGGAAGTTTTCACTTTCATACCATCTTCAAACTGTGTTGTATTCCTTTCCCAAATTTTATTTACAATTTCATCAAGAACAATAAACTATAGACGAGATGTTTAAGGCTCTATTTGGGGGGGACTTATTTAATTAAGGTCCGGTTCATGCGGTGGTAACCGCTTGACCGATGAAAATAAGTCCCCCCAAACAGATCCTAAATCTAGCTTCTCCGGTCTTTGTTAATTCACACTAGCACACAACCAGGATAATTAAGAATAGGGGTTGATGTTAGGTTTATAATCAATCTCATACTCATGTCAAAATAACTAAAATGAATCGAAATTGACCTTTCTCAATTGATAGAGTGTTGCCAAAAAGTGACGCGCCATGACCTAACTTGATTGTGGGAAGAAGTAAACAAAATTTATCTAGGTCTAATATTATGATCAGATTTGTTGCTTTAGATTTGGAGACTTAGATAGAAAGATCAAAGAATTGATAGACACAATGATTAAAAGAACACAAAAGCCCCGTTTAGCAGCTTGGTTATGACCGCCACTGGACCGCAGAATGCGTGAACGCGGCCATGATCGGACTCCCATGGTCATGATCTATTGTTTTCCATACATTTCCTTCGTCTGACATTCGACTGAACGCAGCCGAATCGAAGTGAGCCAAATGGTAGGAGCCTTGTTGTTGCTTTACTCAATATATGCACTGTGTATCTATCCGAGGCAGAGGAAAACATTTCTTAGAGCATGATTTATTCAACAAAGTAAAGTCCGTACACACCCTTTATTTCCCCAACCTTCTTGACCATTACAATATTGGACACCCACATCTGGAACTAGATTTCAGATACAAATTCAGCTTGCAACAACTACTGGACTTCCACCTGGATGGGCTTCGTCAAATTCATTGCAACGACCCTCTTCTTTTGTCGAGTGGAGCGAACTTCAGGATGTAGGTTGGCGCGGTAGCAGACTACATCAACATCAATGACAGGCATCCCCGATGCACACTAAACAAAGATGTCGATGTTGCTCTGAAGATGAGACACAAGCTCCTCCTTGTCCTCCTCTGAGAACTCAAAGTTGATCTGGAAGCTCCAGTTCCCCTAGAATGTTGGGTTTTGCTATACGTCACAACACTTGTGCGCAGCGGAATTAGAAACAAGAAAACCCATAAGAAATACGGATCTAGCGATGAACATTGATCAAGAAGTAACATAGCTGTAAATAAATTATACCTTTGATGGATTGAGTCAATACTCGACTAGGGTGCTCCGAAGAAGTCCAACGAACGTTAACGGCCGGAGTTCCGAGCATAGAATAGTGTCCACGCATCTACGAATATCCACACGAACACGGAGAACCCTTAGACTCTTGTCACACAAGATCTAGGTTGGAAGAAGGTATGTCATCAACGTCTCCACGAGTTGCTAGAACTGTTAAGGGAGAGGCAGCAACGACGAAGATGAAGCCCTAAGAAACACTTTCCGGCGGCAACTGTAGATCAGCGAACGGTCGGCGGCGAGATCGGCTATCACGACCTAGGCGGAATTGTTCCGTTGGGAAGAAGAAGAATCATCATTCCCGTCTCGCTCAATTAGGTCAGAAGGAAAAAACGCGTCTCCTCGCGGTTTACTGTTTACATCGTATATATACAGTAGACCGAAGCTTCTGATACCTGCAGACCACGCTGAACCGGACTTAAAGGAATTAAATCGGAGGTAACAACATTCGTCGAGTTTACACGTATATATCCGACGAATCAAAACTATTCGTCGAAATAACACGGACATACTCGACGAATCGAGACAGAGCCGTCCAAGTATTAAGGCGATATTCGACGAATCGACGATACTCGACAAATTGACGACATTCGCCGAATAAGTCTAAATTGTCGAAAATGTCATTACGATACTCGACGAACCCAAGATAGAATTGTTGAGTCTATCATGACGATACTCGACGAATTCCAACCCATTCGTTGAAACCTTAAGCAATACTCGATGAATTTCCCTTAGAGTCTTCCGACCACTTACCTGATGACCCATATTCACAATATAGGCCCCAGAATGAAAATCCTTCACATCCAGAACGTCATAGACTTGGTCCTTCACTCATATCACATATGAGCAAGACCAACACAAACCTTTCCAACTTCTCCAATGCTCTTATATGCGACCCCATAGACTCATATTGCGTTGACAGTGAGACCACATGCTTGATCATTTCCAGATCACCATGATAACACCAACATTGAACCGGGATCACCACCTCTTCCACTTCCTTTGTTGCCTTAGTAGGGAAGCTCTCTCCATGGCCTCTTCTACTGTCGTTGCTTCCTCTTTCGAATCAATGACATTGATGGTGCTAATATTGCACTCCCAAGCCACCTTGGGGTCACGGCAGACCCTAGTTCGCACTCCGCCAATGATATGCTTCAGGAACTGATAAAAAGAAGACATCACTAACTAGTAAGCGTTGAAGAGTCTACAAAAGATGGTGTTGTAGCTACTGAGTGCATCAAGTATGACGAACCGACAAGGCTTTGTGGCGCTCATAGTGACGAACAATTCCATCTTTCCTTCGACTTCCTTTCCCTAGCTAAGTCGAACAACGGGCTATCACTTTTCCTCATCCTCATTGCCTACATCATCATTGCTCCAACGACCATCTTGAAAATAGCATTCAGGGAACTCCCATTGTCGAATAAGATCTGTGAAACGGTGAAGTTCTCGATCACTGTGTCAATCATGATGGCGTCGCACAAAGGGTTGTCGTGGTCCAACATGTCCTCTATAGAGAACAAGACATCACAAATCAGTTTGACATGTGAGGCTGAGGAGATCTCTTGACGATAGATCATGTGCAAACTTGACTTCTGTGATGTCTGGAGGACAACCCTGTCGTAGATCGCATCCCATTCCTCGCAACGAGGTCTAGCGAGGTCACGAGCGAGTACATCCCTCGCTTCTGCTTCTTGTGGGACCACCTCGGCCTCCCCGCTGCACTATGGTCCAACAACATCCATTCTCGGACATCCACTTCAGGAGGTCCTGTAACACGCGGGAGTTCACAGAGTCATAACCCTATTCCCTATGATAGTCAAAATACATCGTTGGACCTTGCCTATTGGACACTGAAATGTTCGCGGACAGGGTTGAACACTCACTGGTGGCTGAAAACACAGAAGCGGACGAGTATTGCAAGAAGTCTCGTCGCACACCGTGGAGCTTGTCAAAAATGCAACCCCACCAAAAAATATCAAGTTCTCCTGGTTCCAAGTGAAATTGGAATAAGGGGGTCAAAAACAGGACAATACCAATACATGTATTATTCATAAATTGGACTATATATGCACGAACGAGCTGAGTCATGACAAAATATGGTTTCTAAATATGATCGACAACGTTCGATGGTGGAACCTCGTTCCTAGGAACTATTCCTTTCACCAAGGCTGTCTAAGGCTATCTGTATGAGGTCATGGCTGAGTCTGACACCCCAATCACGAAACATATAAATATAGAGATTCATTTTTTTGTATCGGCAAAAGATTGGGCAAGATCTTGTTAGAGGGACAAAGGATAGGGATTTCTGGGAGAAATGAAGACTTCTCAATGTGGTCAGCATTTACGACAACAGATAGGGATGATAATGTGTTTTCCCTCGGGACAGAGCGGGATATAGTGAAAGAGAAGACATGTGGAAAGAAGATAAGTTCCACTTAGACGACATCATCTGGAGGACGAAGTCGGAGTGGTGTATAAGTGGTCATTTTAGTGAGCAGGGTGTGGTGTGTACAATCTCGTGTTCGCTGAGTGGGTTCACAAGGGAAGTGCGAGGTGCAATTAGGCACTCAAGACCAGGTAAGTGGCAAGTGGGGCAAGCAGACCCACAGGTCCCACACTCGCCCAAAGCAGCAGGTGTGCGGATGAAAGGGTGAGTGGGGCAGCTGGTCCGCACTCACCCCAGGTAGCGAGTGTTGAAACCGGAATCCGGCCTCTTGTGGAGTTCGACCCTTGGGGAAGGGGTGGTCTCGCGCCTACTTTGCTCCTGCAAGAAAAACAACGAAGAAGACAAGAAGAAACAGACCGAAGGGCTCGGCAGGGAGGTCCCACCACAAACCCGGAAGATCTCTGAGCGCTTCCCCTCCTTAGCCAGAAGCCGAGCTAAGGTACCCTCAGAGAGCACTTGAAAACGAGAGTAAGGAGGCACTGAAAGCGTGTCCTCTGAGGTACCCCTTGGGTCTTATTTATAGTTTTTTGGAATCTGAACTGCCAATAACCGAAAGAACTGACCTGAAAATACCAAAAACCCCTTGGTTGGGTCTGCCAACAGCCAAACTCCGTTGTTCTGAGGGGCTATGCGCAGTCCAACCTGGTCTGCCAACAGCGTGGCTCCGCTGTTCTGAGGGGCTATTCGCAGTCCAACCTGGGAGTCAGCTCGCCTCCAATCCTCTTCCGCGGGAGGCGAGCGCGACCTGGCTCCAGCTGCCCGCCTATTCTCCCTGGGCGAGCGCGAGCCGGACCGTCGCGACCTGCCTGTCTTCTGCCGGGGCGGACCGGCGGCCAGGTCGCGTGTGGGGGCTGGCCGGCGGCCACCGCGACCCCCCGATCGGCTCGCTAGTCGCGGGTCGCCAGACTCATCCGCTTTGGTCAGTGATTCTCCGCGCGACCCGCTCGCTCGCCTCGCCGGCTCGCTCGCTTGAAATGGGCGGGAGCGGGTCAGCCCTTCTGCCGTATATCCTTTTTGCCGTTTGGGTGCGGGTCGCGGGGCTAGGTCTGCTCGACCTCCCTGGCGGGACCCGCTCGCCGGACACGGGGTTGTACACAATCCCCGCTCTTTTTGAGCTTGATTCAAGCTCGGAAAGAATCATCCAACACGCGTGTTCGGCGAGCACTGTGCTGAGCTGGCAGGTAATCTTCTGGTGGGGCCCCACTGTCCGGCTATAAATATACCGCTGAGCCCAGGAGGGGGCTCCCCAGATCCCCTCGTTCTCCTTGAACAGATCGGTTTCTCGATGTCGGTCAGCGAAGAGGTGCGAGCTCGCCTGGCGGCAGCGGGCCTGAAGACTCAGGAAGAGGCCCTCGAGGCCGCCCCTTGGCTAGCACGTGGGTCTCCCGGCCCTCTCTTTAGGCCGGCGAAGGGAAAGATTGTTAGGCGGTCTCAGGCGGGTAACTGTCCGGGCTCCAGCTCGGCGGCGGGTGTTGAGGTCGTCCCTGGGGTACGTGACCTTCCTCGGATTATCGCTGTATCTCTGATCTTTTGTCTTGCAGGCAATTCCTTGTGAAGAGGTGGGGAACGGGGGAAAGGATCGCCCCCTCCCTTGTTGTCTGAGAGGGTTGCTAGTCCCCCCGGTCTGGACCGCCCACCTCCGGAAACCCCCCGCTCGCCGGCTCCCCACGGACTGGGAAAATCTCTTGAGACCCTCGAGGGAGAAACCTTTCAGGGTCGGCCGGGCTCCTCTCGCCCATCCGTCGGTGCGGGTGACGTGCCAACCCCTGGTAAGCTGGTACTTACCGTTGGCTTTGTCCTCGCTCGCTCCTTCTGAATCGCCCTTTTGTAGGCTACAACATGGTTTCCTCCGAAACTGAGACGAGCGAAGGGTATTCGCCTCCGCCCGACGTAGACAGTGTTTCTGATTACCTGGGCTCCCCGACCGATGCGGTGGGGATGAAGAGGCAGGTGACGCGGCTGTTCCAGAAACACACGCTGATGCTTCAGGAGATTGTGAAGAGGGTCGATCAAGACAAGGCCGAGACCGCGGCCCGGCTCGCGGCCTTGGAGGGACCCCCGCGCGCAGCAGAAGACGACGATGTCACTTCACCGGGCGTGCACATTACGCGAGCCGAGGAGCATCTTAGGAGCGCCACAGAGCAAGTCGGCCTGGCTGAGCGGGAGCTGGTGGCGGTTCGCGATTACCACAATCCTCGCGTGCCGCCGCGATCGGGAACGAAGCGGCGGCACAGGTGTAAGTGGGTCGAGTACTGATCCAGCCTTTTTCCCCCGCTCGCGGGATATCGCGGGGTTTCTACTGTTATTGCAAAGTTATCTTGTATTTGTAACGATTCGCAGCTCTCTTTGCCCGCCTATGGGCCTAATATTTTACTGCTAAGGTGTACTGAAATTACCAAGCTGTTGCTTTTGCTCTCTGCGGGGCGGGACAGGAGAGAGATTCATTCTGCCTGACCTGCCGATCGGGGCGGGGGCGAGCCGAGGGGGCTCGCCAGCCGGGTGTCTCCCGGCTCGCGCGGAATCCCGGATGGGTGCGGGCCGAGAGTCGCCCGCTCAAGTTTTGCGCGGAAACGGCCGGGCGAGAACCACTCCTGACTGGCCTCGGCGGCGCAGCCGCGCGCCGTGAAGTCGAAACGTCAGGCTGATTTTTGCTATCTGCACCCCCTCTTTCGGCGGGAAGTTTCCCGCCCTTTCTCTTTCCCTATAAATAGGCCTTGCAGGCCCTTATTCCCTCACCGATTCCAAACGCTCTCTCGCTTCCTGTTCCCCGCGAATTACGGCTCGTGCTCGCCTTCTAGATCTGTCTCGCGCGTTCGGCGGCGATTCGGTGGGAATGGGCGGAGGCGGCGGCGACGTGGACGGACGAAGTAAGTGCGCCTGGACCTTCTCAGAGCACGACTTCCCTCACGCCGGCATCTCAGAACGCGAGTACCTGGATGCTCTTGGCGACCACGTTCCGCCGGGCTTTTCTGCGAGACGGCCCGGGAATGGAGAAAAGATCAACGATTTATCTAGGGACGAGCTCGCCATCCTTCTAGCTCACTTTGAGGTGGGCCTGCGACTCCCCCTGTGGCCCGAGGTGCGCCAGGTGCTGAAGTATTTCGGGGTCGTCGTAGGCCATATGACCCCGAACTCCATAGCCGTTATGGTGGGGTTCGCCTGCTTCCTGCGAGAGGAGCGAGTCGAGTTCAGCCTCGCCGTTTTCCGGAAACTGTTCTCCTTCCGGGCGAACCGGGATGGGACCGCCTACTTCTCCAGCGCCCACCTCAAGGTGCGGGAGACAGTAAATAAGAGTCACAACTGTCTCAAAAAGTTCCTGTTCGTCAAAGGGGATTTCGGCAATGTCCCCTTCTCGCCGGTGCAGCTTAGCGAGGCGAGCTACCGTCCGCCCAGCCTAGGGGGCCATGAGGCCGACTTGTGTGGGTTCTTCGCCGGGAAGAATTTCGAGGTCGCGTACCTGCGCCGCCATCTTGACGACCTCGCCGCCGTCCCGCCAGGGGGAGGTTTGCCACTCGTCGCTGTTCTGACTTACCCCCCCCCCCTTTTTTTTCCTTTATCTCACCCTTTCTCCTTGGCAGGCGAGCGCGACATCCCTCTTCACCCCACTTACGAGAGTGCTCGGATCCCCCCCGGGGTTCTCGCCCGAGCTCAGGCTGCGGATGCCGCTCAGCGCGACATCCCGTCGGTCCCGGCCAAGAAGCGGCCGGGTGGCGGACAGCCCACCCCTCCGCCGAAGGTGGCGAAGACCGCGGGTCAGCAACCCGCCGCGAGCCAAAGGAAAGGCAAGGCCCCTGCGGGCCTTCCGGCCGAGGGTCCTTCACCCCCGCTGGTTGCTTCGACCAGCGACAACCCGGACAGGGCGGCGGGCACCTCCGCGCCGTCGGACGGGTCTCAAGCTGCCGCGAAGCCGGTGCCGAGGGGTCACCGCAACTTTGGCTACGGCGAGAGATATCTGGACGAGCTCGGCGCCCCGCTCCTGTCGTGGGACAAAGAGTCAAATCGCGCCACGATCTCGACCTTGCTGCCGAGTTGGATGGAGCAGGACACCATCGGCGGGGAGGCCTACAACTTCTCGTTCGGCCTGTACTCGCGAGAAGACGCCGCCATCTACGACAAAGAGGTGACGCGGGTATTGGTTCACGAGAGCGTGCGGGCCCAGCTACGCGGCCTGGAGCTAGCTCATATGGTAGGGAGGCGCTGCACCCAACTGGAGCGGAACGCCACCTCCCTGAAGAAGCTGGCGGACGAGAGGGAGGAGGCCCAAAAGCTCGCTCAGGAGGACGCGATCCTTCAGAGGAGGCGGGCCGACGTGGCAGAGGAGTCCCTCGCGCAGTACTTGGGCGGGGTGGTATGTGCTCACCCTCGACAACCGCCCTTTCTCGCGAATCCACCTTATAACTTTCTCTTCCTCTTGTTAGGATGTCGCGACGGCCAGTCGGATGGGCGCTGAGATCGCCACCCTTGGTCAGGACAAGTCGGCGTTGGAGGCGCGGGTACGCGAGCTGGAGGCCGCCGCCGCTGTCCCTCCTCCGGACAGCAGGGTCTGTCCGCTCGAGCACTTCTCCGACTACGACTTGGAGGTGCTGATGCAAAAGAACGCCGCCAGCGCCGCGAAGTACACGATGCAAATGCTGCGACGCGCGGATCTCCTCAAGAGCGAGGCGGCGGAACTCTCGGCGGAGGACGTGGTGCCGGCGATATTTCTTCCCGTGCCGGACCCTGGGGACAAATCCTTCCAGCCCATCTAGGACTTCTCGCCTCGGATCTCGCGTCTTCCCCACTTTTTGACATTTGTTTTCTAAGTGTATATTACCATGTATGTTTACCTGTTTTGAGATGTACGCGCGGGCTGCGCCTAGACTTCGCGATTTTCACCTGTTATTGCTTTTATAAATGATCTCTCGCACGCCTTATTCGTATTATTTGCTATTGCCGTGCGAGGCGACCTGCCTCTGCGGCCCAGCCCTGATGATGCGGCTGCTCGCCCGCCAAGCGAGGCGAGCTGGCTCTCCCTCTGTCTGAGTTATCAAATCTCTTGCGGGTTCTCGCCTAGGTGCCCGCCTCCGTTCGGCCGTCTTTCTTGGGGCTGGGCGGTCGTGTTAGCCCCCCTTTTTGGTTTATCTTCGTGATTCCAATCTGCTATTAACGCCATTCGAGTAGTTCCTGGCTTGGCCGGCTAGGTGGAGCCCGGCAGCGTGATTCGTTCTGGGTCGCAAATCATTGTCATCGAGTGACATCCGGCCCTGCCAGCTAGGTGAGAGCCTGGCAGCGGGATCTTCTCGAGGCTAGGGATGACACCGAGTGACTTCCGGCCCTGCCGGCTAGGTGGGAGCCTGGCAGCGGGATCTTCTCGGGGCCCAAACACATTCCATCGAGTGACTTCCGGCCCTGCCAGCTAGGTGAGAGTCTGGCAGCGGGATCTTCTCGAGGCTAGGGATGACACCGAGTGACTTCCGGCCCTGCCAGCTAGGTGGGAGCCTGGCAGCGGGATCTTCTCGGGGTCCAAACACATTCCATCGAGTGACTTCCGGCCCTGCCAGCTAGGTGAGAACCTGGCAGCGGGATCTTCTCGAGGCTAGGGATGACACCGAGTGACTTCCGGCCCTGCCAGCTAGGTGGGAGCCTGGCAGCGGGATCTTCTCGGGGTCCAAACACATTCCATCGAGTGACTTCCGGCCCTGCCAGCTAGGTGAGAGCCTGGCAGCGGGATCTTCTCGAGGCTAGGGATGACACCGAGTGACTTCCGGCCCTGCCAGCTAGGTGGGAGCCTGGCAGCGGGATCTTCTCGGGGTCCAAACACATTCCATCGAGTGACTTCCGGCCCTGCCAGCTAGGTGAGAGCCTGGCAGCGGGATCTTCTCGAGGCTAGGGATGACACCGAGTGACTTCCGGCCCTGCCAGCTAGGTGGGAGCCTGGCAGCGGGATCTTCTCGGGGTCCAAACACATTCCAATTCTCTATGCTAGCTGGCTGCGGCAATACTGGGGGGGGGGGGGGGGGGGGGGAAGGAATTCATTATAACCAACGTGCTGCTTACAGGTGCTTAGGGAAAAAATCTTTTCAGGTCGTCTCCACTCCAGGTGAGACTCAGGGTCTCGCCCTCTACATTTTGGAGCCGATAGCCCCCTGACTTCAAAGCTTCTTTCACAATAAACGGCCCCTCCCAGCTGGG
Organism: Platanthera guangdongensis; assembly: GCA_039583875.1. Classification (NCBI taxonomy): domain Eukaryota; kingdom Viridiplantae; phylum Streptophyta; class Magnoliopsida; order Asparagales; family Orchidaceae; genus Platanthera; species Platanthera guangdongensis. The sequence goes on from CM077153.1 coordinate 101,792,889, forward strand.
GTTGAGCTTCCCCACGGACGCTGACCTCCCTGTCGCGTCCACCTTCTTCAGCACCAGGTCTCCTTCCGCGAACTGCTTGACCCTGACATGCTTGTCAAAGTATTTTGCCATCCTCCTTTTGACCTCCTCCTGTCGGATGGCCGAAAGGTCCCTCAATTCTTCCACCATGTCAAGGGAGAGTCTCAGCTCCCCCTCGTTCTCGGCTCGCCATTCCTCTCGGCCCTCCCTGCCCCCCCCCCCGACTCGCGGCGTTTGGACTTCAAATTCTATGGGGAGCACCGCCTCGCACCCATGGGAGAGCTTGAAGGGGGTCTCCCCCGTAGCCGTGTTAGGGGTGGTTCTTAGGGCCCAAAGAACTGCTGGGAGCTGCTCCACCCAGCTCCCCCTCAAATTTTTCACCTTCTTCTTGAGGAGATTGACGATGATCTTGTTCGCGGCCTCCACCTGCCCGTTACTCCTGGGGTGGTGGACCGAGGCAAACCTGAGGTCGATTCCAAGCTGTTCGCAGAAGCTGGTGAACTCGGCACTGGCGAACTGGGGTCCGTTGTCTGTGACGATGGCCTGGGGCAGCCCATGGCGACAGATGATCTCCCCCCAAACAAAGTTCCTGATCACTTGGGAGGTCACCTTGGCCAACGCCTTCACCTCCATCCACTTCGAGAAGTAGTCGATCATCACTAGGAGGAACCTTCTCTGACCGCTGGCCTGGGGGAACGGTCCAACCAAATCCATTCCCCAGATTGCAAAGGGTCAGGGGGCCGTGATACTCTTGAGCTGTTGGGCCGGCTGTAGCTGGAGGGGGGCAAACAGCTGGCACTTATGACATCTCCTTGCGAACTCCGCGGCGTCCCAGCCCAGGGTGGGCCAGAAATACCCTTGCCTGACTATCCTTCCCTCCAGGGTCCGACTCCCGGAATGACTCCCGCACTCCCCAGAGTGGACTTCTTCCAAGATCCTCTGCGCCTCACCCTCGGCTACGCAGCGAGCCAGCATCCCGGAGAGGGTTTTCCTGTATAGCTGCCCGTCCTTAAGGAGGTAGTAAGCTGACTTGTGCCTCAGCTTCTTCCTGTCTACCCCCTCCGGATATTCCCCCGTGGAGAGGAAAACTACTACTAGATCCATCCACGAAGCTTGCTGGTCGATCTCCATGATCTCCCCTTCTTCGATGGAGGGGCGGAACAGGTCGGTGATGGTGCCCCCCGCCCGGGGGCCATGCTTCGCTAGCTGGTCGGCCTGTTCATTCTCTCCCCTTGGCACGTGTCGGATGGAGAAGGTCTGGAAGGTCCCTATGACCCCCTTCACTTTGGCCAAGTATAACTTCAGAGTGGGCTCCCTTGCTTCGAACTCCCCGTTGATCTGGGAAGTCACCACCATGGAGTCGGTTAGGACCTCCACATCCAGCACCCCCAACTCCCTGGCCAGGCGCAGCCCTGCTATCACTGCTTCGTACTCGGCCTGGTTGTTGGTAATGGGAAAATGCACCACCACCGTCTGCTCAATCTGAGTCCCTTGAGGGCTTTCCAGAACCACCCCCACTCCAAGAGAATGCCTCCCTGAGGCTCCATCCACCCTCACCTTCCAAGGAGTCGGGCGGGTGAGCTCCTCCTCCGCTACTTCTACCACGTAGTCGGCCAGGAAGTCGGTCATCGCCTGATCTTTGATCGAGAGCCGCGGAACGAAAGAGACATCGAACTCGCTCAGCTCCACCGACCACTTGGTCAGCCGGCCTGAATGCTCCACCCCCTCGAAGATGTTGCGGAGAGGATGGTCGGTCACCACTCGGATGGAGTGTGCCTGGAAGTAAGGTCGCAGCCTCCGAGCCGATATGATTAGTGCGAATGCAAGCTTCTCCAAGATCGGATACCGGAGCTCGGCGTTCCTTAGGACCCGGCTGACGTAATAAATAGTGAGCTGTCTCTTCCCTTCTTCACGAACCAAGACGGAGCTCAAGGCCTCTGCCCCGACTCCGAGATATAAGAACAAATCCTCCCCCTCCTTCGGTCCTTGGAGCAGCGGAGCCTGTGTCAACTGCGCCTTGAGGGCCTGGAACGCCTCCTCGCATTCCTTGGTCCATTCAAACCTTTGACCACCCATCAGCGTTTTGAAGAAGGGGGAGCACTTCTCCCCTGCCCGAGAAAGGAAGCGGCTCAGCCCTGCTAGCTTTCTCGTCAACCGTTGGACCTCCTTTGCGTTCCGCGGGGACCCCAGCTCCAAGATAGCCTTGACCTTATCCGGATTCGGCTCGACCCCCGCGGGGGTGAGGAGATGCCCCAAGAACTTTCCCCGGCTGGCCCCAAAGACACACTTAAGGGGATTCAACCGCATCTTGTATCTGCACAGGGTGGCGAAGGTCTCCTCCAGGTCCCGGAGGTGGGAGTCCACATCCCGGCTTTTGATCATGAGGTCGTCCACGTACACCTCCAAGTTCCTTCCCCTCTGCTCCTTGAAGACCCTATCCATCATTTTTTGGTAGGTGGCCCCAGCGTTCTTCAGCCCGAATGGCATCATCTTGTAGCAGTAGCAGCCGCCCCTGTGATGAATGAGACATCCTTGATGTCCGGGGGATGCATCCTGATCTGATGGTAACCTGAAAAGGCATCTAAAAAACTCATTACAGAAAAGCCGACGGCTGAGTCAACCAGCGCGTCGATCCGAGGCAAAGGATAACAGTCCTTAGGACAAGCTTTATTAAGTAAGGAGAAATCGATACACAATCGCCAGCGGCCGTCTCCTTTTTTAACCATCACAACGTTGGAGACCCAGCCGGGGTACTGAATCTCGGACACGAAGCCGGCCTTGAGAAGCTTCGCCACCTCCTCCCTGATGGGTTCCGCCAGCTTGTCTGCCGTGGGTCTCTTTTTCTGCTGAACGGGGCATGTTCCCGGGTCCAGGTTGAGGCGGTGACAAGCCACATCCGCGTCAACCCCCGGCATCTCCGCGGCGTTCCAGGCGAAGATGTCCACGTTCTTCTGGATGCACTCCAGCATCCTGCCCTGGTCCTCCGGGGTCAGCCCCCCGCTGACGCGGATCTTCTCCATCCTGCCCCCACGGGTAAGCACCTCCAGCTCTACCACTTCCTCCGCGGCCTCCAGCCTGGACCGCTCTGCCCATCCTTCAGCATCCCCTTCATCCGGGACGGGAACCTCTTCCTCCATCTCTCCTCCCACGGCCCTTACTTCGGCCACCTCCTCCAGATCTCCTCCTGCCGCCTTCTCCGCGCAGTTCTTCACTCCCAGCTCCTCCCCTCCTGCTTCCTGCTCGACCTCCTCCATCCTCCGCCCCATCTCCTCGGCTCCCTCCTGCCAAGAGATGGTGTTCACCGCAGTGACATAACACTCCCGCGCCACCTTTGGGTCCCCCCTAACCCTGACCTGCACCCCCTCAGCGTTGAACTTCAAGCACTGATGGAAAGATGATGGGACGCAGCGGAAGGCGTTGATCAGGGGCCTCCCGAAGATTGCGCTGTAGCTGCTGGGGGCGTCCACAATGACGAACTTCCAGTTTCGGGACTGCCCCCCCAGGGTGACATGGAGGCCAACTCCTCCCTCTACTTCCTTCCTTTCTCCCGAGAACCCGAATAAGGGCCCGTCCGAGGCCAACATGGAGTGGAGCGGTTCACAGGCCTGATGAGGAGGGTGCGTCTACCCGACGGATCGGATCTAATCACCTCTGCCCACTACAACATGGAGGAGGAGATTGGCGGGAAATCATTCGAAGTATCTGCAACGATCCTAAGGATGCCAGTCTTCGAGCTGATCTTGGGCATGTCATGGTTGCACTGGAACCATGCCCAGATTGATTGTCAAGCAAAGAGTGTCACCGTGAGGCACGGGGACTCAGTCATTATCATCGAAGGTATAAGATCTGCCTCTCGTATACTCTTATCTTCAGTACAGGCCATTAAGGCCCATCTGCAGGGAGAGGAGGTTTATCAGATTCTTTTTGGGATGGCGGAGGCCAAGGGGTCTGTGGCAGACATCCCGGTGGTGCGAGATTTCGCTGACGTCTTTCCAGAGAAACTGCCAGGACTACCTCCGCACCGAGAGCAGGACTTCCATATACAGCTTGTGCCGGGGACCAAGCCGGCATCAAGGGCTCCTTACCGGATGGCCCCGAAGGAGTTGGCAGAGTTCCAAAGTCAGTTGCAGGAACTAGTAGAGGCAGGGTTTGTCCGGCCAAGCTCTTCGCCGTGGGGAGCCCCGGTGCTATTTGTCAAGAAGAAGGACGGAAGTCTCCGCTTGTGTATTGATAACCGAGCGCTGAACAGATTGACGGACCGGAATACATACCCGCTGTCACGGATTGACGAGTTGTTCGACCAACTGGAAGGAGCGCATTTCTTCTCAAAACTTGATTTGAGGTCAGGCTATTACCAGCTACGGATTCGAGAGGAGGACATTCCAAAGACCGCCTTCAGTAGTATGTACGGACTGTTCGAGTTTACAGTGATGCCCTTCGGGCTCACGAATGCACCATCGACGTTCATGACCCTCATGAACCAGGTTTTCAAGGAGTATCTAGATGTGTTTGTCATTGTGTTTATCGATGACATCCTCATCTACTCGAGAACGGAGGAGCATACTCGCCATCTGGCACTGACCCTACAGAGACTGCGGGAGAATCATTTATATGCAAAGTTCAGCAAATGTCAATTCTGGTTGAAGGAGGTGGGCTTCCTAGGCCATATTATCAGTGGAGCCGGGTTGGCAGTGGATCCGGCAAAGATTCAGGCAGTTCGGGATTGGCAGCAGTTGAAGGCAGCCACCGACGTACGAAGTTTCCTAGGACTTGCCGGTTATTACCGGAAGTTCGTGGAGGGATTCTCTCGAATTGCCCTCCCACGCACATCTTTGACGAAGGAGGAGGTACCTTTCGTTTGGACCCTGCAGTGTCAGGCGGCTTTCCAGGAGCTGAAGGATCGACTCACCTCGGCTCCCATACTTGCTCTCCCCTCGGGGAGAGAAGGATTTCAGGTCTACACCGACGCTTCCTACCAGGGTATGGGAGCTGTACTGATGCAGAAGGGTCATGTGATTGCATATGCGTATCGCCAGTTGAATAAGCACGAGCAGAACTACCCGGTGCACGACCTTGAGATGGGAGCAGTCGTTTTTGCTTTGAAGGTCTGGCGCCACTATCTTTATGGAGTCCACTGCAACATGCCAACATCTACTCCGACCACAAGAAGCTGAAATATGTGGACACGCAGAAGGAGCTGAATATCAAGCAGAAGCGCTGGGTGGAGTTCTTAGCGGATTACCAGTATGAGATGCACTACCATCCAGGGAAGGCAAACGTGGTGGCCGACGCGTTGAGTCGGAGAGCTGCCACTTCCGAAGTCGGGCCCCAGGTTATGTCTATGGAGCTGGTGAGGAGATTGGAGGATATGCACATCACACTGGTGTCGTCCGAGGACCCCGAGCTTTACATGGAGTATTTAGCTGCGATGAGTTCATATAGCCGGGACCGTAAGTCTCGACCTTGAGTAGATGTTCTATTTTGATTCCGCATGAGTGATTTGTAGTGAGCACATGATGTTCCGGGCACAAGCCCGTATTTTAGTACTCTGATATATTATTATGTGGACACTCCCTTCGTGGAGATTATTTATATGATATGTGATTTTCTGTGGACTTACATGTCTATTCTCTTGTACTGCTACTTTTGTGATCAATAAGGCCGGCAGAATCGGCGTTTTGTAGTGACGATCTTCCCGGGCGCGAAGGTGTCACAGCAAAGTGGCGGTTCTGGGCATAAGACCCCAGGGTTTGAACGAAAAAAAGGGGGTCTTACACATACATACATGACCGAATAACATATGGGCAAACATATGTTCTAAAAAAATTACATAACTTAAACCTAAACTACTTGTTGAAAGTGGGCCCGCCGACCATAGAAAGGTCAAGGCCGACCATATAAAGGTCAAGACCCGGGCCCACAGCCCGACTGCAGTCGGTGCACCCCAACCCACTCACCGCCTTGGATATAAACCGTGCGGGGGGTTGTTGAGGCCTGGATTCGATCCCAGGACCTCCTTTATAAGAGGGTTTATATCCAAGGCGGTGAGTGGGTTGGGGTGCACCGACTGCAGTCGGGCTGTGGGCCCGGGTCTTGACCTTTATATGGTCGGTCTTGACCTTTCTATGCTCGGCGGGCCCACTTTCAACAAAAGGACTTTCAACACTACTTTTGCTCTCCTGCATCAAGAAGAGAGATCCAAGGTAACATAAATTAAAATTATTCAAGGTGATTTACTTGGTTTCGATTTACACCTTCGACTGCATTTGATGGGATTTGCGGAAAATTGAGTATAAGTCTATTAACGATGACGACGCTGGTGGCTTTCAATTATCTATACTATACATATAATAAATGGGTATAGATAATTTGTTTGTTGATGTTGATGCCCAAGGCTACTATTCTGGAATTTAATTATACAAATGCATCAGCGTGACAGATAGAAGAGGGAGAAAGAGAGCACAAGTAATATGCACTGTTGATATAGTAATATTTATTATAACTACATATCTTTTAACGAAGCCACCATCATGTACCTCTATGCACTCTTTTGACAAACTCATTATGTAAAATATTTTCAGAAGCACAGAATAGTTTGTTTTTGGAAATTTGGAACGCATCATATGACTAGAAAACAGTAGAGAAATAGGAAATGCTTAATTGTAATTGAAAGAGAGCTCCCCAACATATATGAAGGGAGAAAAAGTACAAAGGACAAAACTACCCTTATGGGTAAAATATAATAGACTAGAAATAAGACGACTTGATTTCAACTCTCCCACTCAAGTTGAACGGTAGATATCCGTCATTCTGAGCTTATGAGTGTCATCAGTGAAGACATCGGAACCTAAACTCTTGGTGAAGACATCGGAACCTAAACTCTTGGTGAAGATGTCAGCCAACTGATCTCTGGAGTGAACGAAGAGTGTGACTAAGTTTCCTTTTTCAAGATGGTCTTTGATGAAATGGCGATCCACCTCAACGTGCTTAGTGTTGTCATGTTGAACTGGATTGTGTGCTATGCTGATGGTAGTTTTGTTATCGCAGTACTGGGATATGGGAGCTTCCTCCAGAAGCCCCAGATCATGCAGTAGGGTACGCAGCCACAGGCCTTCACAGAGGTCTTGGGACATTGCCCGGTACTCAGCCTCGGCACTTGATCTGGCCACCACATTCTGTTTCTTACTATGCCATGTGACCAGGTTTCCTCCAATGAATGTGTAATAGCCTGTTGTAGATTTCCGGTCATCGAGGCATCCAGCCCAGTCTGCGTCAGTGAAAACATCGATCCGCAAGTGATTGTTCTTAGAGAACATTAGCCCCCGTCTCGGGGACTTCTTCAAATACCGGAGGACACGATAAGCTGCCTCCTGATGTCTGACTCTTGGAGCATGCATGTATCTACTCAGGATCCCAACAACATATGTAATGTCGGGGCGAGTATGCGAGAGATATAAGAGCTTTCCCACTAATCTTTGATAACTGAAGGGATCTGTAAGATCACCATTGCTATCCTCATCAATCTTATGGTTATCCTCCATAGGAGTGTTTGCAGGGGCACAACCGAGCAGACCGGTCTCCGTTAGCAGGTCCAACACATAATTGCGTTGGGAGATAAAAATACATTTGTCAGAATGGGTTACTTCAATTCCTAGGAAGTAGCGTAGCCTTCCCAGGTCTTTTACTTCGAACTCAGCTGAGAGACGAGCCTTCAATTTGGAGATTTCATCTGTGTCATTTTCTGTGATCACAATATGATCAACATAGACAATCAGAACAACGATTTTCTTTTCATTCCTCCTGACAAATAGGGTATGATCAGAGTGTCCCTGCTTGTAGCCAAACTGGATCATGGCCTTGTGGAATCTACCGAATCATGCCCTCGGGGACTGCTTCAGCTCATACAAGGACTTTCGTAAGCGACAAACAAGGCTCTCTTGTCCCTTACTCACAAAGCCTGGAGGAAAGACCATGTGCACCTCTTCCTCGAGGTCCTCGTGCAAGAATGCATTTTTGACGTCCAGTTGATGAAGCTCTCAGTCTAAAATCACAGCACATGATATGATCACACGAATAGAGTCCATCTTTGCAACCGGTGCAAAGGACTCTTGGTAATCAATCCCCTGAGTCTGGGTATAGCCACGAGCAACCAACCAAGCTTTATAGCGCTCGACTTTCCCATCTGGATTCTGCTTGACATAGAAGACCCATCTTGAACCAATGGGTTTCTTTCCAGGAGGAAGAGGAGTGACATCCCATGTGTGATTCTTCTCCAAAGCGGGCATTTCTTCCTTCATTGTTTGATCCCATACTGGAATGCCAAGTGCCTCTTGCCGTGTCTTGGGAATAGAAATCTCGGACAAAAAGGATATAAAAGATTGGTGAGGCTTAGAGAGATGATTATAAGCAACATGGTTAGAAATGGGGTGTTCGGTACACCGGGTCTTACCTCTTAGTTGAGCAATAGGAACATGTAAATCAGCATCAGGATCTGAGTCCAAAGGCAGCATTGGCAGCGGCGGAACAATGACGGGTTGTTCACTTGTTTTTCGACGATGATAAACATGATGTAGCGGCGTGATAAGAGATGGATGATGAGAGAAGGGTATATGAGAGATATCTGTAGTGGATGGCATAGTGGAAGTGGGAGAGATATCTATAGTGGATGGCATAGTGGAAGTAGGAGTGCTACTACGCCTGGGGGGGATAACAGGAAGAGGAACAACACCACTATCATCATTATCTTCCTCCCCCTGATGAGAAGGAGTCGAAGCCAAGTAATATGATTCATCTTCGCGAAACGTCACATCTATGGTACAATAAGTATGTCTCGAGGGTGGGTGATAGCACCGATACCCATTGGTGGTGGTAGAATAGCCAAGGAAAACACAACGGAGAGCTCGAGGATCGAGCTTGTCAAGGAGTGGCTGATGAACATGAACAAAACAGACACACCCAAACACGCGGGGTGGACGCGAAGAGATATGAACAACTGTCGTAGAAGAAAAGCACGCGAGAGGGGTAGCATACGCGAGAACCCGAGAAGGAAGGCGGTTGATAAGATGAGTGGTCGTCATGATGGCATCACCCCAATATGGTTTTGGAAGGTGCATGGATGTGAGGAGACAACGGGCAACATCAAGAAGATGCCTGTTTTTCCGTTCGGCCACACCATTTTGGGTGGAAGTATAGACACACGTGGTTTGGTGGAGGATGTCATTGCTCGAGAGATAGGCCCCAAAAGCACCACGATCATCATATTCCCCCCCCCCCATTGTCGCTTCGAAGAACACGAATTGTGTCATTGAACTGTGTTTGTATCATCTTATGAAATGTTTGAAAAACAGAAGCAACTTCTCCTTTCTTCTTCAAAAGATAAACCCACGTAGTACGAGAAAAACAATCAATAAAGGTAGCAAACCATCTATAGCCAGTTAAAGACACAATTGGGGAAGGTCCCCAGACATCAGAATGTATAACAGCAAAAAGTGTACTACTAGAAGAAGATACATGGGATGTCGAATGACGAACATGTTTAGACATTACACATACATAACATTTTAAACTAGGAATAAACTGAGATAAAGCAGGAAAAAGTTTCTGGAAATAAACAGGAGACAGATGACAAAGACGCAAGTGCCAGCGGCGGGCGTCAGTAGCAGTAGCAGCCGAAGAAGAAAGAGCAAGGGATGATGGTGTAGTATCCAGGTAGTACAGACCACCACGATTCCTACCACTGTCAAGTATCCGCTTCGTACCCAGTTCCTGAAAGATACAAGAATCAGAGAAAAAGGTTACAGAACAGTTAAGAGATTTAGTAAGGTTGCTAATAGAAAGTAAACTGCGGGGAAAGGAAGGGACATGCAAGACTGAAGAGAGAGGAAGAGATGAGGAACATGAAAAAAACCCCTTGCCAGCAATAGGAGACAAGGTACCATTAGCAGAGGCAACCTTGTCCTTACAAGACAAGGGAGTGTAGGAGGAAAAACCTGTAGAGGACCCGGTCATATGATCAGTGGCTCCGGAGTCAATGATCCACTCAGACAGGGGAGGCATAGCGGCATGAGAACTGGGCATCGCAGCAGTAGCAAACAAAGAAGAAGTACCACTGGGAGTCGGATCAGACTGAGAGTGAAACAGGCGTCGTAGAGCATCCAATTCTGATGTAGTGAGGTGATCCAGGGGCTGGCTATGATGGGCCTCATGCATCTCTGTGGAATAAGCAGCATCATGAGAGCGCGTACCAGTCGGGCGGGATCCTCCACGTCCAGGGTCACGACCACGTCCACGGCCACGGACATATCCAGGTGGAGCAAGGTGAGGATGAAGCTTGAAGCACACTTCACGAGAATGACCCCGGCGACCACAATGAGCGCTCGTGGGAATCGTGTTGGTATGACTGGAACCACCACGTCCAGTACTTGTAAAGGCAGAACGGTCAGGAAGAGGAGTCGTATTGCTGAGAGAACGACGACAATCTTCATCGCCAAGAACCATACTGAAGGCCTCACGAAGAGATGGAAGAGGAGACCGATGAAGAATATTGGTGCGAACCATATCTAGCTCCATTCCTAAACCCATCAAGAACACATATAGGCGGAATCGTTCGTCACGCTTCTACAACAGGACTGCATCGGCAGTGCAGGCGGGAGTGAACTGGTTAAAGTAATCCAACTCCTGAGATATGCGCTCGAACTCGGAGTAGTAGATGGACACAGTCATAGATCCCTGTCGTAGCTCCAACATACGGCGGGTGAGCTCATAAACTTGAGTGGAGTTTCCAATCTGAGAATAAGTCTCCCGGGCACGAGTCCAAATCTCATAAGCTGAGTCCACTAACATATAACTGTGGTATACCTTGTGGGACATAGAACGGAGAAGCCAGGATACCACCAGAGAAATTTCAGAATCCCATTGCGGCCAGGAAGCATCGGCCCTAGATGGTGTCACCTTAGTTCCATCAATGTACCCAAACAACTGGTGACTGCGGATAACATGTTGAGCTGCACGAGACCATTCGAGGTAGTTCGTTCCATCCAGAGGAACCGTGGTAATTTTCAAGGAGCCAGCATGGCCAAAGGGCCGCTGAGGTTCACCCATCGGGGGAGCCATAACCACCGGGGAGGTAGAATCAACCGTTGTCGAGGAATCATCCATGACGAAGGAACAACCCGTCGAGAAAGGGCAACGAGCTAATCCCACAAAGAGACAGTAAGACAGCAGCAGCGATCAGAAGACATCGGCAGAGAAGCTGCGCCGAGAACAATCAAAGGGCAGCAGAGAAGAGCGGCTGGAGGTGCAGCAGAGCGGGAGAAGCAGCAGGTAGACGCGGCTGGAGGTGCGGCAGAGCGGCAGCGACAGCAGGTAGACGCGGCTGGATGTCTATGTCGACCGTGCTATGCGGGAGCAGCAGCAGGTAGACGCGGCTGGAGGTGCGGCAGAGCGGCAGCGGCAGCAGGTAGACGCGGCTGGATGTCGATGTCAACCGCGAATAGCAGCGATGACGGGCAGCAGAGGACGGGAGCGCAGGCAGCGGAGGATGTGCGATGCTTCATGAGGAGACGGCCGGCTCCTTCAGCATGCACCGCTGCCCGCGAGAGGGTCGTTGGTCGCCATGCGCGATAGAGGCGACCAAATCGGGATCGGGGGAGCGGCCGAGCGACGAAAGGCGAGGAAGAAGGGGCTGGTGGCTGCGTCGAGGCGAGGATTACGGTTCGGGTTTTCCTCCGGCTCTGATATCAAGTAGAGAAATAGGAAATGCTTAGTTGTAATTGCAAGAGAGCTCCCCAACATATATGAAGGGAGAAAAAGTACAAAGGACAAAACTACCCTTATGGGTAAAATATAATTGACTAGAAATAAGACGACTTGATTTCAACTAAAACAACACACTTTAGAAAATTAGCATAAAATTAGCAGTAAATTTAAGCTAACCAATTGAGAATTAGGAGATGTCTGAGCCGCATTGAACAAGGCACTATTTGCCGACCCATTATATTGGCTCAAATGGTTCCTTAGCTGGCCTCCTTGACTCATCTGGTTTTGTGTGATATTATGTTGAATATGTGCAGTTTGTAGTTGCCTATTTTGAAACTGTTGCTGCGACAATGTTTGAGAATACTGCATTTGATGTTGTCCAGGTACCTAATGTAAAAACGCATTTACCTTGGTGTTGACAAAGAAAAATTTGCTTTCACAATAAATTACAAAAAAATAATTCAAATAAAATTCAGCGTTAATACCTGTTGAAATTTCTGCTGAGATTGTCCCTGTAAATCATGTAACTGAGACATGTTACCCTGCAAAAAACAAATTTTCAAGTTACTAAAAAAAATTAGTTGGTGTAAAGAGAGCTCAAATCTTATATGTACTGTTTGTCTAAATACAAAGAGAGAGTACAAATATACAGGAGGGATAAAGAGAGGAGAAAACCTATACAAGGTGTGGGACTAAAGAGGAGAAGGAAAACAAAAATGGGCTAAAATACGGGACATTACATGGGCTTCTCTAACACTCCCCCGCAAGCTGGAGCATACAAGTCGTATGCGCCAAGCTTGGATAGGAACTGATAGAAGAGGGTACTAGGTAGAGCCTTCGTGAGGACATCCGCAACTTGTTCAGTACCTGGAACATGCTTCAGTTCAATCTTCTTCATGTGAACTTTCTCCCGGATGAAATGACAATCCACTTCAATATGCTTCGTTCTTTCGTGAAAGACCAGGTTCTTGGCTATATGTATGGCAGCTTGACTGTCACAAAGGAGGAGAGCCGGTGAAGACAGCTTTACCCCAAGGTCAGCAAGAAGACTCTCAAGCCACATGAGTTCTGAAACCACAGATGTCATTGTCCGATATTCTGCTTCAGCTGAGGATCGAGCAACCACCGCTTGTTTCTTGATCCGCCAGGTAATCAGATGCCCTCCAAAATATGTGCAAAAACTGTTGGTTGATCGTCGATCATCGAGGGAACCCGCATAATCAGCATCAGAATATGTCACCAATGTTGGGGTTGAGAATGAGGTTTTGTATACTAGTCCTTGGCCAGGAGCTGTTTTAAGGTATCATAGAATTCGTTCAACGGCCTGGAGATGGGAGCTTCGAGGAGAATGCATATACCGACTAACGATACCAACAGAAAAGGATATATCTGGTCTTGTTACCGTTAGGTAGATCAGTTTCACAACAAGACGACAATAGTATTCCGGATTTTGAAGCAGAAGATCAGAATCTGAGGTCTGATCACATAGCTTGTGATTTACATCCATTTGAGTGTTCACAGGCTTACAGCCGGAGTAGCCTGCATCATGAAGGAGATCGAGGCAGTAGTTTCGCTGAGGGAGGACAAGGCCATCTGGTCGTCTGGCAACCTCCAGACCCAAGAAGTACCGCAGGTGCCCCAGATCTTTTGTTTGAAATACGGAGCTCAGATGTTGTTTGACCGTCTGGATTCTGTTCGAGTCGTCTCCAGTAATGATGATGTCGTCAACGTAAACCAATAGGAGAATCGTTCTCGTTGTCTGGTGGCGAGTGAATAACGAGAAATCTGTCGAGCTCCGAGTAAAGCCAATTTCTCGTAGGTCCTTACTAAACTTGTCAAACCATGCCCGAGGGGATTGTTTGAGACCATAGAGTGACTTCAGAAGACGACAAACCCGAGACTCTCCTGTGGTCTCAAACCCGAGAGATTGCTGCATGTAAACCGTTTCCTGAAGATCGTCATTCAGAAATGTAATCTTTATATCCAGTTGAAGTAAGGGTCACTGACGATGAAAGATAATATTTGTCAACCTAAATCACCTAAAAGGAGGTGAATAGGTAATTTGTGCGGCTTTTGCGGAATTAAAAAAATCTCAGAACACAGCACAGATCTATCTACCAAAGTATCACAGACGAGACAAGATCTATAGTGGTTCCCCGATCTAGGGTACATCCACTTTCCCTCACCGATCTAGCAATATACTAGACTCGGCTACTCCACTATCTCGGATTGAAAAACAATCCTACCCTCGGAACAAAGTTCCTACAATCTCAATCCAACCAACTGGATCTACAACTCGGAAGAAACACCTTCCTATAAACTCGGAGTGGAAAACTCCTACACTCGGAGAAAAATTCTCCTACAGAAATGAAATACAAGTATTGAAAAATACAAACAGTGATATTTCTGTCAGATCTGCAAACAACAACCAGGATCTTCTTCTTGTGAGCTTTGGGGCACTATCAGAAAAGATGAAGAAAATCTCGGCCAGATCTGAATCTTCTGTCTTACACGATCGGGAAGAGGATGAGCGATTTGAGAAACGATCTCGATCTGTAAAACTTCTTTAGTCTATTTCCTCTGAAAATCAAAGCCCATGCCGGAGAAGAACAGAGGAAGCGGCGGCTTTCGTTCCGTGAAAAGAGAGAGAGAGGAAACAGCGATTCTTTTTGGAAAGAGGCGGCTGCAAAACTTAGAATAATTTTCTTCTTGAAAACTTGTTTTCTGATTAGGGTTTGTCGATTAGACAAGACGTTTTATAGGAGTACTAATAACGGTCATAATTGGTTTTAATGACGTACACGTGAACCAATCATGTCACGGAATTTGAAAATCTGTCAAATCTGAACTTAGAAGAAATTTCAGAGAAAATGAGGTCATATACACGAGTAGGTATAAAACTACTCGAGTAGGTCAAGGACTACTCGAGTAAGCAAAGAAATATTACTCGGATATATAATTCATGACTACTCGAGTAGGTTGAAGACCACTACTCGAGTGCATATAATCAACTACTCGAGTACTAGGAAGATCTACTCGAGTATACAGAAAAGTTTCACGGGAAGAAGTTGAACTACTCGAGTACAAGTTGTACTACTCGAGTAGGCAGAATTGAACTACTCGAGTGGTTAGAAGAACTACTCGAGACAAACACTTAAAAATATTATGCACACGGGAGAAACAGCTACTCGAGTAGTCAGATTGAACTACTCGAGAGGAAAGAAATCTTCTCGAGTATATGAAGGACTTACTCGAGTATTTCTTAGCTACTCGACACAGAGAAGAGAGTTACTCGACACAGTGTCGAGAACTACTCGAGTATACAAAGTACCTACTCGAGTAAATGACTTAAAAAAAATTCTGAGAAAGAGTAATCTAGAACAGGAAGAATAAACTACTCGAGTATGACCTACTCGAGACAGAATGAGCTACTCGAGTATATGACTTGGAGTACTCGAGTGTTTTACTTGGAAAAACTTGGAAACTGAATTCTGGGCAACTCGAGTAGGAAGAGTGATCTACTCGAGTAGTTAAGTAAGCTACTCGAGTATGTCAGTGAACTACTCGAGTGTTTTACTTAACTTCACGAGAGAAAGAATTTTCTTACTGGAGTATGCAGAAGTTTTACTCGAGTATATCTCAAGCAATCTACTCGAGTAGTTAAAGACCTACTCGAGAGAAATATTTAGAGAAATTTCTGTCAGAAATTTTTCTTCTACTAGAGGGGAATCAGCATCAGGTCTTTTCACAGTCCTATAGCTTGAATATGAAGTGTATCCCAATAGAGAGGCTACACATGAGTCAACACTTTGGAACACACAATGAGGGATTACATTGCATGGTCCTGTGTTTGGTGACTCATTGTAGACTGACATTGGTCTACACTTTCCATTGGAGTTCTGCAAACACATAACTCAAACGAAGCATCAAATACAAACTAATTCATCTTAGTTTCAGGGCGACTTCATCAAATCTGGGTTAATGTGGACATAGTTCCCAACAATCTCCCCCTATTTGTTGAAGTCAGAACCCTTTACACTAAGGTGAATTATAGACATAAACAGTGCTAAGTAGAAAAATATGCAATCAAGCAATAGAATTATGAAAAAAGATAATAAGAGCAAAAACTTAGAATCATATAAATAAGAATGTCCAAAATAATCAACTCTACAGTCAATCATTCCACACTCTCAAAAATCCTTGAAAATCAGCCTTGATTCTGTTGTCTGTCCAATTTCTCTTGTTGTCTCCTCTGATAACAGTAGGGTTTTGGATAATACTTGGGAGGTCTAGGAGGGGCTGCAGGGTTGTTCCTCCCATATTCAGTGTCATAGATTCTTCTCTTGGTCATGGATTTTTCATAAAGTTCTCATTCATATGAGCTGTAATGAATATTCCTGCTCTCATGGAATTCCATAACTAATCTGAGAGTTTCCAGAATCAGGGATTTGGAGGTTGGAGACCAAACTTCAGCATGTTCAGGAGCCTTAGCAGGAACAGTCTTGCTAGCAGAAGGACCTTCATCATACTTCCTTTTCTTCTTGTAAGTTTTGATCTTTGGAGAAGCCTGAAGGAAAATGTCAGCAGGATCTTCTTCTCAGCCTGAAACATAGGTGTCTGGAGGAGCAACTGTGTCTCCAGGCCTGGGAGAGAAGGTAGGTTGCAGAGGAGAAGCTGGAGCAGATGGAGCAGATTGAGCAGAAGCATCTGTAGCTAGAGGATTTAAATGATGGGGAATGATGTTGGGGTCAACAGCAAGGTCTGGCAGAACTGATTGTGCATCCAGACAGCAGTGTCATAGGTATGAAATTTGACACTCTGTATCTGTGCTAGCACATCATCATGAATTGTCTTCACATGAGTTTCTCATACATCTGACTTCAGAGCAGCTGATTTTTCTAAATGTTCTTTGACCAAGTTCTCCCCCTTTCTGATTTCAACAGATAGCCTGTCTATAGCAACTTCTTCAAAGATTTTCACTTTGTTTGCTTCATTTCTCTTGTCTACCTCTATTTGATTATTTGCAAGGGTGACACCTTGTTCCATAACATTTCCAACACTAGTGATAGTGTGGTCTAGGGCTTTCCCACCAAGTTGAAATAAGTGCTTGAGTTTGTCAGTGTTATGCTGGATTTCAGCAAAGCCTCTGCTCATCTCAGTCTCGAGAGCAGTTACCTTGTCAGTTACAGTCTTTAGAGAAGTATCAAAATAATTTCTCTGTTCTTGAAGAAGTGCAATTTGTTGCATCAAATCTGAGGAGCGAGAGACTGTAGCAGCAGCAGTTGAAGGAGCAGCAGAAGGGAGAAGAGGAGCTACTCATGGAGCTATTTCTTCAATAAGCACAGAGCTTTCAGCTCTTGTTGTATGAATTATAGCATCCCTTTCTTCTGTATCATAAGGGATAGAGAAATCTAGGTTTCTGAGAGGGGCCTCAGCTGGCTCAGGAGAGGATTCAGCTGAAAGAAGAATTGTATCTTGCTGGTCTTTGAGGGCAGCAGGAGATTGTGCTGGAGTCCTGGATGGAGAATGTTCAGGAGACTGTCCAGGAGTTGAGTCCTTGTGACATTCAGAGGATGGAGCTGGAAGAGATAGAGGAGGAGGAGGAATAGGCAGCACTTCTACAGTAAGTTCTGCAATCATTGCATCTATAGCAGCAGCTGTTGAGAGAAGTGATTTTTGAGGAATCTGATCTGAAGGTGTTGTTGGAGTTTGAGGTGTATGAGGTAGGGAAGAAGTTGCTGGCTGAGGAGAGGGCTTCCTGACTTGGATAGAAGGAACAGGCTCCCCCTCACTTGGTGCACCAGAGGAGCTGGCCACATGAAGAGGAGAGGGAGATGGAGTCCTGTCCTTGAAGGCTGGAACTGCTGAATTCTTAGCAGCTTGGGCAGCATTTTTCAGTTTGAGCTCTCATCTCTGAATAGAAGAAATGGAGACCTTCTTCATGTGATGAAGAGGGGTCCCTTTGGAGAAGTCGAATACCTGAGGATTTGTTTCATGGAGGAGCAGAGAGATAATTCTGGCGAAGTTGGGGGACTTTAAGCTGTCCTTGATTTTGTCCAGAAGCAGCAGGCCAAACTGAAATTTCTTGCGGCAAACAATGGCTTGCATTATGTCGAAGAAATACAGTGGAATGTCTCTTATGGAGTTGGTCTTGCACAGCAAAATCTTTCCAATAACATCAACCAGAAATTTTCCTTCTGCGTTCATGTCTGATCGTTTGATAGACTGAACTTCCGGCGAAATCCCACAGAACAAGAACGGTTCTGTAGGAATCTTCTTCATCGAGGTTGTCTGCTGCAGAGATTACTGGTAGACGGAGGAGTTGAGAGATACTTGTCGCAGTAAGTTTAATTTTCAGACCTTGCACTTTGGATTTCAGAATTTTGTCATTCCTTTTGACCTTCAGATTTGTGAAGAATTCTGCTACCTCGGGGAAGAGGATCCGGCAGGGTTCTTGGAGAGCGAAGGAAAGTCCGGCGGTATCTAGAAGAACCAGTAAGTTGTGGAAATCATCTGAAAGCTCGGCAATCCCAGCAGTAACAAGTTCCGAACCTACACCAATCTTGGAGACGGCGGCCATGATCCAGAAATTGAGAAAAGCTCTATCGGGGGGGGGGGGAGAGGAAAAGTCGCGGCTCTGCAATTCTCGAATGAAGACGAAGCGGCGGACGGTACTCGAGTGATTGGAAATGATTTCGTGTAGAATTAATTTGGAATTTCGAATTTATAAACCCTAGGTTTATGTCTAATCATCGAAAAGGAAATAACGTAAAAGGAAAGGCGGCACAGGAAAATTTGAAAGCCAAGAGTCATATTCACGAGAGGTAAAAGAAGTACTCGAGTATATAGGGAGTTACTCGAGTAGGTCTATAGGAGTTACTCGAGTAGGTCTATAGAAGGTACTCGAGTAGGTCTATAGAAGGTACTCGAGTAGGAGAATCTGCAATGACTCGAGTAGAAGAATTGACTCACTCGAGTAGATGAAGTGTACTACACGAGTACATTAATTGCCTTACTCGAGTAAGTTAAATGGACTACTCGACTAGGTCCTTTGAGTACTCGAGTAGGTACTTTGAGTACTCGAGTAGGTCAGGTCTAACTTGAGTCAGAGAAAGAAGAAAACTTTGAAAAGCCAGATTTTGACTAACCTTTTAATTTCCTTTGCTTTCATGAAATCCAAACTTCTCTAATCTTCCTTGTTGAGCATCCCAAGTTCAGTTTTGAAGAATGAGAACTGGGTCTCGTCCAGCGGCTTCGTGAAAATATCTGCAACTTGTCTGTCTGTGGAGACATATTGGAGATCTATGTCCTCATGCTCTACATGCTCCCGAATGAAATGATACCTTAGCTCGATATGCTTTGTCCGGCTGTGGGAGACTGGATTGTTGGCTATTGCAATTGCGATGGAAGAGTCGCAAAACAATGGGATATTCTTGAACTGCATGTTGTAATGCTCAAATTGATTACTTATCCAAAGTAACTGTGCGCAGCAACTGCCTGCAGAGATGTACTCTGACTCGGCCGTTGAGATTGCGACACAGTTCTGCTTCTTACTACTGCAGGAGATTAGCCTTCTTCCAAAGAATTGGCACGTCCCGGAGGTGCTTTTCCTGTCATCTTTGCTTCCTGCAAAATCTGCATCTGAAAAATCAATTAGTTCGTTGTCATTACTTCTTTGGTACTATAAGCCAAGATTTGGTGTACCTTTAAGGTATCTCAAGATCCGCTTTGCAGCAGCGTAGTGAGATTTCTTAGAGTTCACCTGAAATCTAGCACATACACATGTTGAAAACATTATGTCGGGTCTACTGGCAGTAAGGTAGAGCAAGGATCCAATTATGCTTCTGTACTTGGTTTCATGAAAAGGTTTCTCTTTTTCATCCTTGTCCAGAGACATAGTTGAGCCCATTGGAGTGCTCATAGAGGTTGTGTTCTCCATTCCGAATTCTTAATCAGCTCTTTGGTGAACTTGGTCTGCGAGATGAAAATTTCATCTTCAGATTGTTTCACCTAAAGCCCTAAGAAATACTTCAGCTCGCTCATACTGCTCATTTCAAACTTCTCTTGCATAAGTTTTGAGAACTTTTTGCAGAGGTTGTCGTCTGTAGAGCCAAAAATAATGTCGTCGTCATAGATTTGCACTAGCAAAATCTTGTCTTTTATTTCCCTAAGAAATAATGTCTTGTCTATTTTTCCCCTTGTGAACTTGTTCTCAAGTAGAAAACTAGACAGCATCTCATACCAAGCTCTAGGAGCATATTTCAGACCATATAGGGCATTGTGCAGGAAATAGACATGATCAGGAAAGTTAGGATCAACGAAAACTGGAGGTTGTTCCACATACACTTCCTCCTTTATGTTACCATTTCGGAAGGCAGACTTCACGTCCATCTGATAGACGGTAAAGCCTTTGAATGCAACGTATGCTAGGAACAACCTTATTGCCTCCAGCCTTGCCACTGGAGCATATGTCTGGTCGAAGTCGATTCCTTCTTCTTGACGATAGCCTTTAGCGACGAGTCTGGCCTTGTTCTTTATGATCGTCCCGTCTTCGTCCATCTTGTTCCTGTAGACCCATTTTGTTCCAATGACGTTCTTTCCTTGGGGTCTTGGAACAAGCTTCCATACATTGCAGCGCTTGAACTGATTTAGCTCTTCTTCTATTGTCAATATCCACGATGCATCTGAGTTTGCGTCCTCAAACTTCTTTGGTTCAACCTGCGAGAGAAAGCTTAAATGAAGATTCTCGTTAGTTGTACCTCTTCGAGTTCTGACACCGTCCCGGGGATCTCCTATGATCTGGTCCATGGGGTGATCCTTCAGATGTCTGAGCTATAAAGTTCTTGCATCTGGATTATCTTCAATCACTGGAGTGATTTCCTCAACTTGGATGACTTCCTCATCTTGATCATCAGCCTCTCCAACAGGGGTTGGAGTGGTGATCTTGATAAACTTTTCGCATTTGTCTTCGGACGGTTCATCCAAGCTAGTTTCTTTCAGTTTTGCACCTGCATGTTCAATGAGCACACTAGACGGATTGCTTTGCAGCAAGCTCGTCTCATCAAATACAACATGTATCGATTCTTCTACCACCAGGGTTTTTCTATTAAATATTCTATATGTCTTACTATGCCTACTATAACCTACGAAAATACTTTCAAAGCTCTTTTCGCTGAACTTGGTGGTATGATACTTACCATTGTTAAGTACGAAGCATTTACAGCCAAAGATTCTAAAGTATGAGATGGTTGGCTTCCTGCCCTTTAGAAGTTCGTAAGGTGTCTTATCGTGGTTTTTGTTTATGAGTGCTCGATTTTGCACGTGGCATGCAGTGTTGACGACTTCAGCCCAGAAGTACTTCGGAAGTGAAGCATCACTCAACATAGTCCTGCAGGCCTCTATGAGTGTTTTGTTTCTTCTCTCAGCCACTCTGTTCTGTTGTGGAGTACGAGGAGAGGAAAATTCATGAAAGATACCTAAGCTTTCACAGAATTCTGTCATGGCCCCAGATTTGAACTCCGTTCCGTTGTCACTTCTGATTTTGACTATGTAGCAGTTGTATTCATTCTGGACTTGTCTGACAAAATTAGTAAAGATGTCGAAGGTATCTGACTTGTGTTTCAGAAAAAACACCCACGCAAAGCGCGAGTAATCATCAACAATTACCAACGTATAATCCTTAACTCCCAAACTTCTAATTTGCAGTGGACCAAACAAGTTCATATGCAATAGATGGAGACATCTGTTAGAGTTTTTGTCAATAACGCTTTTAAAGGTAGCCCTTGTTTGTTTGTCTTTTACGCATGCATGACAAGGTCTATCTTTGACGCACTTGACATTTGGGGCATCACGTACTAAGTTCATTGAAAATAATTTATTAATAGTTTTGAAATTAATATGTGTCACTCTCTTGTGTCATTGGTCACCAAGAGACGCACTATCTTTTGCTAAAAGACACACTGGTGTAGAGGAATCTATACAAATGAAATTTAAACAGAAAATATTCCTGCTTTGAGTGTCGGATATAATCGTTTCCATATTGTCAACGGATTTTATCAAGCACTTATCAGCATGGAATTCAACTATGTATCATTTATCGCAGAGTTGTCTTATGCTTATGAGATTGTGTTCCAATCCTTCGACATAGGCCACATCCGAGAAGGATACATTGCCGTTAGTAATCATATCATAGCCTCTAGTAATTCCACGGTCTGAACCTCCAAAGATGACCTTTAGTCCGTTCACGACTGAACTAAAGTTCTGAATGAGCCTTCTAGTCCCGGTCATATGCCGAGAGCATCCGCTGTCCAAATACCAGATTGGCGTTTTGTTGGCCTTTGGACATACCTGCAATCATAATCAATTTGCCTTAGGAACCCAAACACGTTTGGGTCCTTGGTCTCGGGCTAGAGTACTCCCCCTACGAGTGTTAGCATTATGAGCGGTCTTTCTCATAGTGCTGACATGAGGAGTTGCAGCGTTTCTGGAATTGAACCAGCAATCAATGGCGAAGTGACCAACCTTGCCGCAGCATCAACAGTCAAATCTGTTGTACCTTTGCCTCATGATCTCCTGCTTGACCTTTTGGAATTGTGGTCTAGCAGGGGCAGCATTCTTGGGGGAAGATGCCTCATGATGATGGCAATCACATGGCTTCTTCTCCTTTATAGGCTTTTCTACAACAGGCTTTGTCTTTGGTGCCTTCTTGAAGTTATGCCCATGATTGAAAGGGTCATAGCTCTGAAGAATAACTTCTTCATAAGGTGCCTTAAAGACACTTTCGCCAAAGTTTCGGGGTCGAGTCTATCCTTGATAGCGGGACTTTGGCTCTACATAGGTAGGCCTAGCAAAGTGCCCGTAGGATGAGTCAAAATCAAACTTATTTGATGGAAAGATGACTTTCTTGAATGTAGTTTGATCTTGAGGGGCTTTCCCCTTCTCTTTGGCTAAGGCCTTTTTTGCGGCTTTATTCTTCCGTTGATTCTTGTTTCTCCTAGAGGATTTACTAGGAGCTTCTTCATGGCCTAATCCGGCACCCTTGGCCTTGGCTGATAATTCAGCAACGAATGGAAGAACTGTCTTGGGCTTCGAGAAACTTTCAACCAGTTTCTTTTCAGCTGCAAGTTGGTCTTCCAATTCCTTGATGATTTTCTCTTTGAGGTCAAGGTGCTCAAGAGCCTTGTTATATTCTTCAATTGCATTATTGAAGTTTTCTTCGAGGGAGTCAGTCTTTGCGACTTTCTCTCTCAAGATGCTCTCTTCGGCTTTTAGAGATTTGATCTATTTAGCCTGAGTCTTCACGACTCGACGACATTTGTCGTAAGCCATGATTAACTACTTGTACTTGGCCATTAGTTCTGACTAATCGTCAGAGGAGCTATCCTCACAATCATGTTCAGAAACTTCAGAATCTGAAAGAGGGGTATGGGAATTTACCTTCCCAGTGAACTGGGGCTCTTGATCGTCATCTGTTTGAGTCATAAGCCCAAAATAAGCTTCTTCTTCTTCACTTGACTCAGATGAGTCAGAGTCACTAAGAGTCTTGCTCTTTTTGGCTATCAGGCTCTTCTCTTTCCTCTTCTTGTTGTATGAGGATTTCTTTTCTTCTCTTCTACCACCCTCCTTCTTCTTATGAGGGCAGTCGGCGATGACGTGACCTGCCTTATTACAACAATAGCAAATGATGTCAGTCGAAACATATTTGTTCTGTTTAGAGGAATACCTGTCATGGCTACTTGAGTCTTTTCTTTGTCGATCACCATCGTGTCGTGATCTTCTATAGGAGGCATCCTTGTCTTTCCATTGTTTCTTCTTGTTCAAGAATTTCTTGAACTGACGTGAGAGCAGTGAGAACTCTCCTTCTGATAGCTCAGAGCCTGAGGTACTAGGCACAGAAGTTTCTTCTTCACTAATCTCTAGAGCTGGAGCTGGGGAGGCAGCCTTTGTCTTTCTGGAGGTGTCTGCTTTTAGAGCAACAGACGTTTCTTTGAGAGCAGACCTGCTCTTCTCTTCTTCAGCTTTCCTGGTGTTGAGTTGAAGCTCATATGACATAAGCTTCCCGAAGAGATTTTGTGGGTCTGTCTCAGCCAGCTTCCCAAACTCCCTGATGGCACAGACCTTGTTGTCTCATTCTTTGGTCAGGGATCTCAGGAACTTGTCATTCAGTTCTCCATTAGTGAATACTTTGTCATAGACTCTTAGGTCATTCACTATCTTGAAAAAGTTCTCAAATGTATCAGCAATGGTCTCTTTGCTTCCCTGTCGGAAAGCTTCATACTTCTGATTGAGGAGGGATCTCCGATCATCCCTCACTTCTTCTGTTCCTTCCATTAAGGTAACCAAGGACTGTCACATCTCCTTTGCAGATTGGCAGTGGATTAAGTTCTGCAGCATTGAGTCATCAACTGCACTTGCTATAATGTTTTTAGCTTTTTTATCTAGTGAGACAAGTGCAATCTCGTCCTTGTCTAAATCCATCAGCTTCTTTGGAATCTTCTTGGTAGGATCTATAGTGGAGACAGTCATAGGGATATAAGGACCTTCTTAAACTATCATGAAGATCCTTGAATCGACAGCTTCCATAGAGAATTTAATCATTTCTTTCCACATGGGAAAGTTGTTCTTGTTGCATAGGGGAAGCTTGGCAAAATCCTTTGCCTTATCCATGATAGATAGATCACAAATGACAACTATTGCAGGAACTGATCAAGTTGTTAACCTTTTAACGATCAACTTCCCTCTGATACCAATTGAAAGATAATAGTTGTCAACCTAAATCACCTAAAGGGGGGGTGAATAGGTGATTTGTGCGTCTTTTGCGGAATTAAAAAATCTCAGAACACAACACAGATCTATCTACCAAAGTATCACAGACGAGACAAGATCTATAGTGGTTCCCCGATCTAGGGTACATCCACTTTCCCTCACCGATCTAGCAATATACTAGACTCGGCTACTCCACTATCTCGGATTGAAAAACAATCCTACCCTCGAAACAAAGTTCCTACAATCTCAATATAACCAACTAGATCTACAACTCGGAAGAAACACCTTCCTACAAACTCGGAGTGGAAAACTCATACACTCGAAGAAAAATTCTCCTACAGAAATGAAATACAAGTATTGAAAAATACAAACAGTGATATTTCTGTCAGATCTGCAAACAACAACCAGGATCTTCTTCTTGTGAGCTTTGGGGCACTATCAGAAAAGATGAAGAAAATCTCGGCCAGATCTGAATCTTCTGTCTTACACTATCGGGAAGAGGATGAGCGATTTGAGAAACGATCTCGATCTGTAAAACTTCTTCAATATATTTCCTCTGAAAATTGAAGCCCTTGCCGGAGAAGAACAGAGGCGGCGGCGGCTTTCGTTCCGTGAAAAGAGAGAGAGGAAACAGCGATTCTTTTTGAAAAGAGGCGGCTGCAAAACTTAGAATAATTTTCTTCTTGAAAAACTTATTTTCTGATTAGGGTTTGTCGATTAGACAAGACCTTTTATAAGAGTACTAATAACGGTCATAATTGGTTTTAATGACGTACACGTGGAGCAATCATGTCACGGAATTTGAAAATCTGTCAAATCTGGACTTAGAAGAAATTTCAGAGGAAATGAGGTCATATACACGAGTAGGTATAAAACTACTCGAGTAGGTCAAGGACTACTCGAGTAAGCAAAGAAATATTACTCGGGTATATAATTCATGACTACTCGAGTAGGTTGAAGACCACTACTCGAGTGCATATAATCAACTACTCGAGTACTAGGAAGATCTACTCGAGTATACAGAAAAGTTTCACGGGAAGAAGTTGAACTACTCGAGTACAAGTTGTACTACTCGAGTAGGCAGAATTGAACTACTCGAGTGGTTAGAAGAACTACTCGAGACAAACACTTAGAAATATTCTGCACACGGGATAAACAGCTACTCGAGTAGTCAGATTGACCTACTCGAGAGAAAAGAAATCTTCTCGAGTATATGAAGGACTTACTCGAGTATTTCTTAACTACTCGACACCGAGAAGAGAGTTACTCGACACAGTGTCGAGAACTACTCGAGTATACAAAGTACCTACTCGAGTAAATGACTTAGAAAAAATTCTGAGAAAGAGGAATCTGGAACAGGAAGAATAAACTACTCGAGTATGACCTACTCGAGACAGAATGAGCTACTCGAGTATATGACTTGGAGTACTCGAGTGTTTTACTTGGAAAAACTTGGAAACTGAATTCTGGGCAACTCGAGTAGGAAGTGATCTACTCGAGTAGTTAAGTAAGCTACTCGAGTATGTTAGTGAACTACTCGAGTGTTTTACTTAACTTCACGAGAGGAAGAATTTTCTTACTGGAGTATGCAGAAGTTTTACTCGAGTATATCTCAAGTGTTAGAGTTAGTATTTTCTATATGTTGAGTTTAGTCTCACACCGCCTATCGGTGTTGGGTGTCATGTTGTAGTTCCTATGTATTGCCCCTATGTGGATGAATAAAACTTGCACTTTCCATTTTCCTTCTCTTTTCTACATGGTATCAGAGCCAGGTTCTGAAACCTAA
The DNA here is from genome assembly GCA_039583875.1 of Platanthera guangdongensis. Classification (NCBI taxonomy): domain Eukaryota; kingdom Viridiplantae; phylum Streptophyta; class Magnoliopsida; order Asparagales; family Orchidaceae; genus Platanthera; species Platanthera guangdongensis. The sequence goes on from CM077153.1 coordinate 101,819,215, forward strand.
TTAAAATTTTTTTCCGCTTCCGCCACTGTTCCCCCCCCCCTCCCGTCCCGTGATTTCTTCTCCCGCACCCTGCTAGGGCTCACGTCGACCGCTCCCGCTCCTGTTGACGGAGTCAATTGTGAATCCCGTCGACAGGAGCGGCTTCGATTCCGCCGTCGCTGCCCTGGACTGCTTCTGCCTGCGACGTCGAGGGCTTCTCCGACTTCCGTCTCCGACATCAACCCCTTCTTCTTTTTCCATCGCCGTCTGCGTCTTGTTCGCGCTATCTCTCTGCGATCGACTTCGACGTCTGTTCTTCTGCCGTCAACGCCTGCTCCGACGATCCCGTCGCCTTCTTCTCCAGTCGACGATCACGTCGTGCCGTCGATTCTGCTTCCCATCGACGCCAACGGCTTTGCTTCCGACGGCTGCTTCTTCTTCTTCTCCGGTGGGAACTTGTTCCCCTTCTCCCGTTGGCCATGGTTTCCCCTGTCGCTGCTTCTCCCGAGGATGTCGACGGCTCTGCTTCCTTCCGTTGTCGACGGTTCTGCTTCTCCCGACCGCTTTGCTCCGTCTTTGCTTCTCTCCCGACGGCTGCTTCTTCCTATGCTCTTCTCAGCCGCTTCTTCTTCTCCGGCCTGCGGCTCTGCCGCTTCTTCTTCTCCGGCCTGCGGCTCTGCCGCTGCTTCTTCTCCGACCTGCTGCAGCTGCTTCTTCTCCAGCTGCCAGGCGCTGCTTCCTCTCCGTGCCGCTGTGGCTCTGCCGCTGCTCTCCTTCACCGGCGGCTACTTCTCTCTCCGTCTGCCGCTGCTTCTCCGGCCCGCTGCTGCTGCAGCTGCGTCTTCTCCGTCTGCGGCTGCTGCTCATCTTCTCCGGCCCCTTAGTACTTTGATATTGTTGTTGTTTTTTTTTATTTAAAGGTTGTTGTTGGGTTGTTGTAGTGCGTCTCTATGATTTCCGCCTTCTTGCACGTGATCTACGTGAGGGGGAGTGTACATCACGGCCTCTAGGCGTAGTCTATACCTTCATGCACGTATTCCACGTGAGGGGGAGTGTTTGTGATATCGGCGACTCGGATGCTTCTTTCCCGACTCCTGCCTTAGTCACACCCGGCCCCTAGGTATAACCTATGTCTTCTTGCACATGATCCACGTGAGGGGGAGTGTTTGTGATCATGACGACTCGGATACTTCTTTCCCGACTCCTGCCTTAGTCACACATGACCCCTAGGTTGATTTCATATGTTGTTTGTGTCTCCTCGTTGTTTTCTCTGGATTTGGTAGGGTTGGTTTGGTCTTGCGTGGTTGACCTTGTTTCCGCTCCGAGTGTATCCAGCGTTGTCATGGTCGGTTTGCGGACCAACGTCGTGTGGCTCTTGCCCGGTTGAAGTATCCCCGGTGACACGCGGTTGGGCCTCGGTGGCTGTTGTTTTGTCCCACGCTGCCTTCCTTCTTTTACCTTCTATTTAATGTTGTGTTCAAGCTGTAGGCTTCCCCTTCAGCTTGAGGGGGAGTGTTAGAGTTAGTATTTTCTATATGTTGAGTTTAGTCCCACACCGCCTATCGGTGTTGGGTGTCATGTTGTAGTTCCTATGTATTGCCCCTATGTGGATGAATAAAACTTGCACTTTCCATTTTCCTTCTCTTTTCTACATCAAGCAATCTACTCAAGTAGTTAAAGACCTACTCGAGAGAAACACTTAGAGAAATTTCTGTCAGAAATTTTTCTTCTACTAGAGGGGAATCAACATCAGGTCTTTTCACAGTCCTATAGCTTGAATATGAAGTGTATCCCAATAGAGAGATTACACATGAGTCAACACTTTGGAACACACAATGAGGGATTACATTGCATGATCATGTGTTTGGTGACTCATTGTAGACTGACATTGGTCTACACTTCTCATTGGAGTCCTGCAAACACATAACTCAAACGAAGCATCAAATACAAACTAATTCATCTTAGTTCCATGGCGACTTCATCAAATCTGTGTTAATGTAGACATAGTTCCCAACAGACGATGCACAACCACGGAGATGAGGACACAAACCGTGTTGAGCTTAGCCACAGGAGAAAAGGTTTCGTAATAGTCGAGACCTTGTTGTTGGGTGAAGCCGTGAGCCACCAGAAGATCTTTGAGTCTGTCAATGGTCTCATCAGGAGCATGCTTGATGACAAAGACTCATTTGCACCCAACCGATTTTTGACCAGGAGGAAGGGGTACCAGGGTCCAAGTCTGGTTTACCCAGAGAGCTGTTATTTCCTCGTCCATGACGGCGCGCCAGCCAGGATGTTGGAGAGCCTCCTGCACAGAGTTAGGAACAGAAACCGAGGACAATGAAGTAGCAAATGTCCGAAGGTGGGGAGAGAGGCGACGCAGGGCGACAAAGTTCGTCATGGGATGAGTTGTAGAGGCGGGCACCGGATCAGCAGGGCACAGAGAAGCCGAGGTCGAGGCCAACTTCATAGGAGCAACGGAACAAGGAGGACGGCGACTATAGACTTGGATAACTGGCGGCATGGAAGGAGCAGGAGCTGGGTCAGGAAGAACCAGTGGAAGAGGCGCAGTAACGGGGTGACAGGTCGTGGGAGGGATGGCGGTAGAGGGGTCGATGGTAGAGGAGTGGGTAGAGGAGAGAGGAAAGGTTGATTCACCCGGAAGGTAACATCAGCAGACACAGAGACCTTACGGGTAACCGGAGAATAACACACATAGCCCTTCTAAGTACGGGAATAGCCGACGAAAATGTGTTTAGACGCCCGGGGATCCAACTTGTCCGTTGACGAATCCAGAAGGTGCACGAAGCAGGTGCAGCCAAAGACCCTGGGTGTGAGAGGGAAGGCCAGAGCAGAGGGCAATAAGAGGATGAACGGAGTGGCATGGTGAAGAACAGAGGAAGGGAGACGGCTGATGAGGAAACAAGCAGTGGAGACCGCAAATTTCCGGTAGACTTTGGAAACATGCATGTGAAGCATGAGGGAGAGGGCAACGTCGAGTAGGTGTCGGTTCTTCCGCTCGGCAACGTCGTTTTGCTGGAGGGTGTAGGCACAGGATATCTGATGAATAATACCGAACTTCAATACAGATTTGCAAATTCGTGGCTAGTGTACTCGCAAGCATTATCGGTGCGCAACGTTTTTATGGTAGTGGAAAATTGCGTACGAGTCACTAGCACAAAAGCTCGAAACACGCGAGTAAGCTCGGAGTAATCACGAAATAAGTAAAGCCAAGTCGTGCGAGAGTAATCATCAATAAAGGTGATAAATTAGCGATAATCAGAAATACTAGTAATTTTGAAAGGGCCTCAAACATCGGAGTGCAATAAATCAAAAGGAGTCGAGCTCCGAGTACAATGTGCGGGAAAGGAAGAACGCGGTTGTTTGCCGAAAATACAAGAATCACACTGAAAGGGAGGAAGAGATACATCAGGAAGCGCCTTCTGGAGGACCGACAGAGGGGTATGCCCAAGACGATGATGGCAATCAACGGTGGAGAGGACGGTAGGAGAGACATCGAGAAGGTAGAGCCCGTTTTGCAATCGACCTCTACCAATGGTAATCAGCGTCTGCAGATCCTGTATCAAAAAAGCAGAAGAGGTGAACGTGACAGAGCAATATATATTAATAATAAGACGACCAACAGAAAGTAAATTAAACGGGGAGCCCGGAACATAAAGAGTCGAGCGAAGAGAGATGGAGGGGTTGAGGGAGAGGTCAGCGCAGCCGGAGACCGGAACAATCGCCTCATTATCCACGGTGGTACACTTCGGATAAGGAGCATCCGAGTACTTGGGCGGCCGCAGGGAGGTGATGTGATGAGTGGCACCCGAGTCCAAGATCCAGCGCGGACTAGAGGAAAAACATGCAATACCTGCAGTGGAGGTGGAGACAACAGAAGCAGATGGAGGGCTGAACAGCTCATGGAGTTGTTGTAGCTGGAGGCGAACGGCCTCATGGTCAGCACTTGTGACAGAAGAGCCGTCAGCTGCAACAACAGCAGTCGGACGAGGAGGGTAGCCATGTTTCTTGTAGCAAACTGCCTCAGTGTGGCCGTCCGGGCCGCAATAGGAACACTTTGGGCGGCCCCGACCACCACGCCCCCTTCCGTGGGAGCTCGAACGTCCACCACGAGCAGAAGACGGTGGGGGAAGTAAGGGGGGAAGGGTCTACTAGAGAAGGGCTTGAGAGAAGGGTGCAGGAGTATCCGGGGGCGGTGACACTCGAAGGAGCATAGAGCAAGCATCGGATAAGGAAGGAGTGGTGGCCGAAGCCATAACCTTAGCCCGGATACTCTGAAGGTGTGGCGGGACACGATCCATCATCATAGCAATGCAGAAGGCCTCCTTTTGAGCTCGCTGAGCAGCAAGATCAGTAATAGATGACTGATGTTGGATCCAGGCCTTCGCAAGAATCTTAGCACGAGAAACAAACGAGGTCATGTCCGTAGTCCCGCCAGCGTTGAGAGCCTGAAGATCGGTAATAATATCATAGAGGTGCTGGAGGCTGTCCTTGCCCGAGTATAAGGAGTGGAGCTCATCCCACATAGCGTTGGTCGTCTCATGATACATGACCATTTGGTAGGGCTCACCGTCCAGGGAATTGAGGAGCCACGTCTGAATGCGACCGTCGTTTCGCAGCCAGTCGTCGGTAGGAGGAGAAGGAGATCCATGAGTGAGATGAAGCACAAGGCCCTTGGCCTGAAGAACTCGACGAACCAAGTGCACCCATGGGATGAAATTCTTCTTTCCAGACAGGGAAACGGTGGTGATCCGCAGCTCATCGCGGAGGTCAGGAGGAGGAGCCGGGCGGTCTGCAGAGGGGTTAGTCGCCTGGCCGGTGGGGTCAACGGAGGAGCTCATAGAGACCGGAGAGGGCGCAACGAGCAGGAAAGGGAGCTGCGGGTTGAAGAGGTCGTAGCGGGTTGACGAGGTCGCCGCGGGTTGAAGAGGTCGTCGCGGGTTGAAGAGGTCGTCGAGGGTTAACGAGGTCGCGACAGGTTGAGGAGGTCGCCGCGGGTTGAAAAGGTCGCCGCGGGAGAGCACTCTTACACGACAAGCCCGCGCGGTTACACGAGAGGCCGCAGCAGGTAGTCAAAGCGACAAGAGCAGCGGTAAAGAATAGACCGCGCGGGAAGACAAAGGGAGAAGGCACTCGAGCGACAAGGAGAACCAGCGAGAAGGAGAGGCCGCGAGAGGAGAACTCGAGCGGCAAAGAGATGGCAGCGGGCTAGGAGAAGCCGCGAGAAGAATAGGCCACAAGTAGGAGAACTCGAGCGGCAAAGAGATCGCAGCGGCTAGGAGAAGCCGCGAGTAGGAGAACTAGAGCGGCAAGACCAGGCAGCGGCTAGCGCGGGAAGACCGAGCGACTAGCGAGAGAAGGCGGGGCCCACCTGGCAGAGGGTGGAGAGCTATAAAAAGAGAGCCAGAGGGAGGGAAGAGGCCAGGTGAGAACGGGAGAACTAGCGCGGTTAGAAGAGAGAAGACCGCAGGGAGACCGGCGAGGAGAACCGAATGACTCGGATAGAAAGCGGGTAGAGAAGGAGAGTCCGCAGAACAAGCTGCGAACAGGAAATGGAGGCGGTCTGTGGGCGGTTAAAAAAAGGGAAACCGCCAGGACCGAAACCTGGCTCTGATACCATGTAGAGAGAGCTCAAATCTTGTATGTATTGCTTGTCTAAATACAAAGAGATAGTACAAATATATAGGAGGGAGAAAGAGAGGAGAAAAACCTATAAATTGTGTGGGACTAAAGAGGAGAAGGAGAACAAAAATGGGCCCAAATACGGGCCCTTACATGGGCTTCTCTAACAGTTGGTTAGATAAGATAGAATGATGGGAATCTATGACAAGGACTAGCAATGGAGCACGAATTTTGGGCCCGTTCGGGGCCGATTGACCACCTACCAGATTTAGCATCTCCGGATAGATGATCTGATTCCACAAATGCATCCAGGTCTTTGTTTAAGTATTTTTTCACATGTTACTTTATTATTTTCAGTCATTATTTAGTGAGATCGTGTACTTGACAGTCACAGCCAATCATAGTACTAGATGTCAAGGTGCACGAAAATTATTTTTACTATAAATAAGGAGTATGGGGGTTGCCATCAGTTTTCACTGCAAATTTTCGAGAAGACGAATTCCTGGAATGTGACGATCCTCTCACGGTGACGACTCCATAAGACCCTAGGTGACGACTCCAAGATTTGTATCCCCCTTGTCACCACCCCATTCAGACCATTACCTCTTCTCAAGTCCCTGCAGCCACCCTCTCGATCTCTCCCTTTCATCGCCAATATCCCCACCACAGCAACCCGCCTCCAAAGATCCCTTAGCAACCCGCAATATTTTCCTGTAAGCCCCTTCGTTTCCAAAACCTCATCACCCGACTCCTTAATTTCAGCCTCCCCGCCGAATGCTTTAATCCCTCTGGGAAAGCCCATCCCAGCACCATCAAATGCCCATCCCAGCACCATCAAATGCCCACGACCCCCTCCCATCCAATCCACGCCTCAATCCCACAACCCAGCCAAGCATACAACCTTTCCCCCCTACATGTTACCTACACCTGCCCAATTCAGTCCAACAGCCCCCAAAATCAGTCCTCCACACCAGTACCTGGATTCTAGCATCTTACTCACCATTCAACCCCCATTCACACCACAGGATAGCAGTTTCTACAGTGGGAACATCGGATCGCCACCTTAAGGCAGCCCCCCTACTTAGTGAGTGTCATTATTTCTTAGGAACTTTATTCTCTTAATTATTGTATGGTGTTGTGAACCCATATTCTTGTGTATCTATAATATTGTGGAATTTTGTTCTCGATTGTCTTGTGATTTGTAGGAGCTATTTTTCGCACAGTCTCGCTTCGATCCTCCATGCAAGGGAAACTCAAAACTTGCTTTACTTAAGAAATAATTTTGCCTTGCTAAATTATTTGCATCCGATTTAGCATTCGATTACTTGCTTTTGGTCTATCTGTCACATCCTGTTTACGTGCTACATATAGGAAAGCTACTTATCTGCACCTCGCATAGAGTTGCTTGTTAGTCGCTTCACCACGTAATCTACCCTACATTAATGGTATTAAAGATTGATGCATTTGTTACATGATTACATGCATTACATCTGACCTAGGGTTAGGTAGTGTACGTTCGCCAACTATAGATTCTCCTTGCATCAAATGGTATCAGATCCAGATTTCGAGCACTCATTTGATGTGTTACAATGATTTGGAAGACTTGATACCTGAATAGAGGTTCAAGGGGTATATATATATAAAAGAATTAAAGACATACTAGCTGTGATACAAGGTATGATACAAATATATCTAACACTCTCCCTCAAGTTGGGTCGTGGGAGCTACCCAGACCTAACTTGTGACATATAAAATTCATTCTAACACTTGTAACTCCCTTAGTAAGAATATCTGCAATTTGATCTTCGGTCTTCACATGACTTAGAGAAATTAGTCCTTCCTCATACTTCTCTCTTACAAAATGACAGTCGACCTCTATTTGTTTTGTGCGTTCATGAAACACGGAATTAATAGCTATCTGTATTGCAGCTTGATTATTGCACCATAGAGGAGTGGGATCTTGGGTTGGATACCTGATTTCATCGAGAGTCTGTCTAATCCACATGATCTCAACAATAGTGTGGGACATTGCCCGATATTCCATTTCTGCACTAGATTTAGCGACCGTGGTTTGTTTCTTTCTCTTCCAAGAGACAAGATTTTCACCCATAAAGATAGTAAATCTTGTGGTTGTCCTCCGAGTGGCTAAGCAGCCTGCCCAATCAGAATCACAGTATGCCTCTATAGTGTATACTAGAATGAACTCGGTTCTTGCATGATATCCCGAGTCCAGGGTATTTCTTTATGTATCTGATGATTCAGAGTAGAGAATCTCATTGACAGATAGTTGGCGGAGCCATAAACTGACTAACCTTACCTACAGCACAGGAAATGTCAGGACGAGTCATGGTAAGGTAGTTTAGTTTTCCAACTACTCTACGGTACTTTTCTAGTGAATCAAATGGTTTGCTGTCAACATGAAGACCATTTTCCCCTGGTTCAAGTGGAGAATGCATAGGGCCACACTTAGACATCTCAAAGTCAGATAGAAGATCAAGAGCGTATTTGCGCTGACAAATAAACATAGTGTCAACGTAATCAGCAACTTAAATGCCTAGGAAGTACCGCAATGAGCTCAGGTCTTTGGTTTGGAAGTTTGAATGTAAGAATGTCTTGAGATTTGTTATCCCTTCAGAATCACTGTCTGTGATAACGATATCATCAACATATACCACTAATAGAATAGTACCAGACAGAGCTTTGATAAAAGAGAGATGAGTCTTTCGTACTCTTGGTCATTCTTGTCACGATGTCAAGGCGAACCAAGGCGGGCGCCGGGCGCCTAGACGCTTAGGCGACAAGGCGGACGCCTAGGTGACAGTAAGGCGTGCAAGTCGCAAGGCGACAACTTAATATAAAAAATCTAATGCAAACTATAAACAGCAGTTATTATAATAACCGTTGTCTATAGTCTGCCTATAGTTTACAAGGCAGACTATACACAACGGTTATTATAATAACCGATGTCTATAGTTCCTTTTTTTTAATTTGGCATATTGTTTACCAACACACAGACACACAGATTGTTACTTCATAGCAGTAAGCATAAATTCTATTATCATGAATTCATGATATCTCAAATTATCAAATCTCAATATATTTATAAAATTAGGCAGTAAGCAACTAAGCACGCAGGTTCTGAACCTTCTGATATCATAAATTCACGATATCTTCATATCTCAACATATTCATATCATGAAGTAGCAAGCACAAAGGTTCTGCTATCATGAATTCATGATATCTCAATTCTCAATACATTCATACCATGAAGCAGTAACCAGTAAGAAAAAACAATGTCACTCAATACAGACTTCAGAGAAAGAAATAACAGAAAAATGAACACAAAAAAATCATAGTATAGAATGTATAGTATTATGGTCAAATCCAAAATGTCTTCATCATACACAATAGCATATTAACATGAATAATGTTTTTAAAATAATCATAAAAGATCAAATACAATTATCATCTAGTAAGACTTCATCGGCATTGCATGTGCTTGGTTGGTTTGAGGAACTCGTCATTTGTACATAATTATCATCAATATCTTCATCATCATTAGCAAATCCAAAATGATCTAAATCTACATCCAATTCAACAATTAGTTGAATATTAGCTCCAACTCCACTTCGTAAATTTTGAGCATCAGTTCTAATAGCTCTCCCTACAGCTTCCCATGTGAGATTATCATCATCAAAAATTAGAGCATCATCTAGTTTGTTTATCATCCACTCACTACTCCAATCTAGCTCATAAGCACTAAAGGGTTATAATTTCTTCCATTTTCACGTCTTTCTTGGAATCGTGCTTGTAGACGATGATTATATTGAATGTGTACAAGATCATTAAGCTTTTGATGCTTCAATCTATTTCTTTTCTGTGTGAATTTGAAACAAGATAATTGCAAACTTATTAGTATATATAAAAATATTAAATTTTATATTGAATATTGTATACTTACAGTAGAAATGGCGTCAAACTTATGTATATTGATTGAGTATATAAATACAAAGAGAGTATACAAATATATAGGAGAGAAAGAGAGGAAACAAATCCTATACAAGATGTGGGACTAAAGAAGAAGAAGCATAAATGGGCCAACAAACATGGGCTCAATACAAGGATTATTCTAACAATCCCCCGCAAGCTGGAGCGTACAAATCGTATGCACCAAGCTTGGACAAGCATTGATAGAAGGATGCTTTGGGAAGAGCCTTTGTGAGGACATCTGCAACTTGTTCCGTCCCTGGAACATGCTTTAAATCGAGTTTCTTCATTTGAACTTTCTCTCGAACGAAGTGGCAATCGACTTCAATGTGCTTCGTTCTTTCGTGGAAGACTGGGTTCTTGGCGATATGTATAGCCGCTTGGCTATCACAAAGAAGTAGAGCAGGAGAAGGTAATTTTACACCCAGATCGGTGAGAAGACTTTCAAGCCATGTGAGTTCGGATACAACAGATGTCATTGCGCGGTATTCTGCCTCAGCCGATGAGCGAGCAACGACCGTTTGTTTCTTGCTTCTCCATGTAACCAAATGTCCCCCAAAGTATGTGCAGAAACCACTAGTAGACCGCCGGTCATCAAGAGAGCCCGCATAGTCCGCATCAGAGTATGTCACTAAGGTAGGAGCAGACGAGGAAGTCCGGTACACAAGCCCTTGACCCGGGGCCGTTTTTAAGTACCTCAGAATGCGTTCAACCGCCAGAAGATGAGACATGCGAGGAGAGTGCATGTAGCGACTGACAAGACCAACAGCAAAGGAAATATCTGGTCTAGTAACAGTAAGATAGATCAACTTTCCAACAAGTCGTCGATAATATTCAGGGTTCTGAAGAAGAAGATCCGAGTCAGAAGTCTGAGCACACAGCTTGTGGTTTACATCCATGGGGGTATCACATGGCTTACACCCTAAGAGACCAGCATCATGAAGAAGATCAATACAGTACTTTCGTTGAGATAGAATAAGGCCGTCCGGTCGCCTGGCAACCTCAAGACCCAGAAAATATCGCAGAGTCCCCAGGTCCTTTGTCTGAAAGACCGAGTTCAGATGAGCTTTGACAGCATGTATCCCTTGTGAGTCATCTCCCGTGATGATGATGTCATCAACATATACTAATAGAAGGACCGTCCCTGATGGTCGGTGACGAGTGAAGAGCGAGAAGTCAGCCGAGCTTCGACTAAAGCCGACAGCGCGAAGTACTTTACTGAATTTCTCAAACTAGGCCCGTGGAGATTGTTTGAGACCATACAGAGCCGTGCGAAGGCGGCAACCTGAGACTCCCCCGTGGTCTCAAACCCGGGCGGTTGTTGCATGTAGACAGTCTCCTGGAGATCTCCATTTAAGAAAGCATTCTTGACATCGAGCTGAATGAGAGGTCACTGGTGATGAACAGCGACAGAGAGGAGGACCCGAACGGTATTGAGCTTGGCGACCGGAGAAAAGGTTTCCTCATAGTCGAGCCCCTGTTGTTGAGTGAAGCCGCGAGCGACAAGGCGAGCCTTCAGACGGTCGATCGTCCCATCAGCAGCATGTTTGATGACAAAGACCCACTTGCACCCCACCGGTTTCTGACCCGGAGGGAGGGGGACAACGGACCATGTCTGGTTAGCCCAGAGAGCAGACATCTCCTCTTTCATGGCTGCCCGCCAGCCCGGATGTTGAAGCGCCTCCTGTACAGAGTTAGGAACAGAAATCGAAGAGAGAGACGTAGCAAAGGTTTGCAGAGGGGGAGAAAGGCGATGAAGAGAGACGTAGGCCTCCAGAGGGTGGGCAGTGGAGGGCGTTACCTGATCAGAGGGACGCGAAGTGTCCACGGCAGAGGTCGGCGGCAGAGGGGGCAACGGAACTGGGAGGGCGACGAGTGTAGACCCGGATAACGGGTGGTTTGGTGGGGGAGGAGAGAGCGGTGGTGGTGGTGGAGTAGCAGGAAGAACGGGACGGGGTAAGGACGGCGAAAGAGGAGGCGGTGGTAGAGCAGTGGGGGATGGAGCCGGAAAGAACGGTTCGTCTTCCCGGAAGGTAACGTCAGCAGAAACAGTGACCTTGCAGGTAGCGGGTGAGTAACAAACATAGCCCTTCTGGGTGTGGGAGTAGCCAACAAAGATGTGTTTCGCCGCCCTGGGATCCAATTTATCTGAGGAGGGCCCGAGGCAGTGGACATAGCAAGTGCTTCCGAAGATACGGGGCGAGAGAGGGAAAGCCGGAGTGGAGGGAAACAATATGCTGAAGGGAGTCGCATAATTGAGGACAGAGGAAGGGAGGCGATTGATGAGAAAGCAGGCAGTGAAGACCGCAAAGTTCCAGTAGGCTTTAGGAACATGCATTTGGATCATGAGCGAGCGGGCAACATCCAATAAATGGCGTTTCTTGCGTTTGGCAACCCCATTTTGTTGTGGGGTATACGCGCAAGAGGTTTGATGGAGAATCCCGTATTCCGAACATAAGGTGGTAAAGTCGTGTCTTGTGTATTCACGAACATTATCAGTACGGAGAGTTTTGAGGGTGGTATGGAATTGCGTCCGGGTCTCGAGGACAAATGCCCGAAACATCCGGGGAAGCTCGGAGCGTTCGCGAAGTAAGTAGAGTCACGTGGTGCGTGAATGATCATCAATAAATGTGAGAAAATAACGATAACCACATATACTAGGAATCTGAAATGGTCCCCAAATATCCGAATGAACAAGATCAAAAGGAGCCGCACTCCGAGTACAATGCGAAGGAAACGAATAACGTGAGTGTTTGCCGAGAATACATGAATCACACTGAAAAGAAGTAAAAGAAAGGTCTGGAAGAGCCCGTTGGAGAACTGGTAGAGGGGCATGACCAAGGCGGCGATGCCAGGCAGTGGAGGAGACGGAAGACAGAGCGATCGGAGAGGCATCGAGAAGGTAGAGCCCATTCCGCAGCTGGTCTTTACCAATGGTAGTCCGCGTCCGCCGATCTTGTATAACAAAGGAAGAGGAAGTGAATATAACAGAACAATCCAGGTCACTCGTAAGGCGCCCAACAGAGAGTAAGTTAAAAGGGGAACTCGGAACATGAAGAGCCGAGCGAAGAGGGAGGGATGGGTGGATAGAAAGATCGGCCGAGCCAGAGACAGGAACCAGCGCCCCATTGGCCACGGTGATGGACTTCGGATAAGGAGAATCTGAGTACTCGGCAGGCCGTTGCGAAGTGATGTGATGAGTAGCGCCAGAGTCCATAATCCAACCCGGGCTGTGGGAGAGACAAGCAGTACCTGTGTGGGAGACGGAGGCGACGGAAGCCGAGGGGGGGTTGAGCAGCCCCTGGAGATGCTGGAGCTGAAGACGGACGGTCTCGAGATCCGGAGGAGTAGCGTCAGTAACGGCAGAAGCCGTCGGGCGAGGGGGGTAGCCGAGTTTCTTGTAACAAGTCGCCTCAAGATGGTCATCCTTCCCGCAGAAGGAGCATTTTGGCCGGCCACGGCCCCACGAGCCCGACCGTCCCCCCCGAGTAGAAGAGGGAGGAGAGGGTAAGAGCGGAGGGGTATGCTGAAGGAGAGCCGGTGGAGAAGGAGCCGGAGGATCTGGAGGAGGCGAGACCCGGAGAATCATGGAGCAGACATCCGAAAAGGAGGGTGTAGTAGGAGCGGCCAGGACCTGAGCACGAAGACTGTGAAGATAAGAAGGAAGTCGAGCCATACGTATGGCAATGCAAGCATCTTCCTTCTGAGCCCGCTGAGCAGCAGGATCAGTGGTCGGCGGCTGGTGCTGGATCCAGGCTTCAGCAAGCATTTTAGCCCGAGCGACAAACGAGGTCATATCTGAGGCGCCGCCAGTGTCGAGAGTGAAGAGATCAGTGAGGATGTCATAAAGATGCTGGAGGCTGTCGCGGCCAGAATACAAGGAATGGAGCTCATCCCACATAGCCTTGGCGGTGTCGTGGTACATAGCCATTTGATAGGGCCCACCATCCAAGGAGTTCAGAATCCAAGTCTGAACACGGCCGTCATTACGAAGCCAATCATCCGTAGTTGGAGGAGGTGCCTGAGTAAGGTGCGGTAGAAGGCCCTTAGCCTGGAGAACCCGCCGAACAGAATGTACCCAAGGAATAAAGTTCTTCTTGCCAGAAAAAGAGATGGTAGTGATCCGAAGCTCGTCACGGAGTTCGACAGAACAGGCCGGGCCGTCTGGAGGACAGACCGGATGGACAGGGGGCGGGCTGGCCGCCGAGCTGGGAGAAGTACCAGAGGAAGTCATGGAGACAGGCCGCAGCCCGTAGACGACTAGGGAAGAATGCCGCGGATAGAGACAAGCCGGGCGGACTGAGACAAGCCGCACCGGACTGAAACAAGTCGGGCGACCAGGAGACGGCAGGAGATCGCGACCAAGATGCAGGCGAGAAGGAGACAGCCCGCACGGTCAGACAGATCTTACGCGTCGGACTGAGACAAGTCGCGCCGGACTGAGACAAGTCGCGTCGAACTGAGACAAGTCGCGCGACCAGGAGAAGGCAGGAGATCGCAACCAAGATGCAGGCGAGAAGGAGACAGCCCGCACGGTCAGGCAGATCTTAGCAGCGGACAGAGAAGGAGGCCGCGACGAGAAAAGAGGCCGCGACGGACAGAAAAGAGGCCGCAGGCAAGACAGGCCGCGAACACGCAAAGAGCGCAGGAGCGGACTGACGAGAGGCCGCGACTAGGAGAGAGGCCGCAGCGGACAGGTAAGAAGGTGGTCCCACGGAGAGAGAAAAGGCTATAAAAGCAAGAGAGGGGGGGTGAAGGTGGATCCACGGAGATAAAACAATGGCAGAAGGAAGCGGACTGAAAGGGCAGGCCGCAGGGAAGCGCGGCTAGAAAAAAACAGTCCGCGAAAAACAAGCCGCGGGAGGAAGACCGCGAGAGAGATTACACAGTGCGGTCAGACGTCGGCAGACCGCGAGAGTCGAAACCTCGCTTTGATACCATGTAGAAATGGCCTCAAACTTATGTATATTGATTGAGTATATAAATACAAAGAGAGTATACAAATATATAGGAGAGAAAGAGAGGAAACAAATCCTATACAAGATGTGGGACTAAAGAAGAAGAAGCATAAATGGGTCAACAAACATGAGCCCAATACAAGGATTATTCTAACACTTACAAACTCAAAAGTACTTATGTTGCGCTCACAACTAGAAGAAGAATAACATAAGTCAAGTATGCGCAATGCTACCTTTATAAGGTCAATATTTGGTCCTTCATGTGCACCCCACCAATCCACTATTTATTTAAGACAAATATATAATATTTAACATATAAATAATTTAAGAAAAAATAAAAACGTAATCAATACTTACTTGGATTTAAGGTAGTTCGTTGTCTAATAGCCATCGAGTTTCCAAAACTATTTCAAGATGTTTTGTAGTTAGTACCTGAAATCTTGTATTGCAATTCTTGATCGGACACTAATCTTGCAATAACAGCATTAAAAGCATCTTGAAATTTGCAAGTATTTTGAAATTTTCAAGCATCATCATTATGTTCTTTCTCGTATTCAAAAAATTTGCTTGGATTAGTAACAAAGCCGCCCTATACATTTTTTGCTCCATTTAATTTGTCCACCTATTTTCAACAATTTCAATAATCTTTTTAAATAATCTTTCTTTATTATCAAAATATTCTTCGATCTTTTGCTTAGATTCTTACATTGCCACATATACATCAGGCATAGCAGGTCTTTCAACTCCATCTACTAATCGCAAAACGGCAATCAGTTGCTTTCACCCTTTTAAGCAATCTCATACGTCATTCCAAAAACAATTGAAAGTATTGTTTCAACAACTTGTTTTTCGGCTTCAGTTTTTGTCAAATTAGCGACATTCCACGAATGCGACACAAAGAATAATTTCAGTTTCTCATCATGCTTAATCACAATTTGTAGAGTAAGAAATGATGTTGCAAATCTAATCACTGAATGTCTCACTAGATCACCACATATAGTAGCTCTTATTGCATCAAGTAAACGAGTGTGCATGTAAATAAAATTCGTAATCATCCTTGTCTTTCTTATCAGCATTTTATTTTGTTGTACCTTGTCTATATCCTCTAGCATGAGATCAATGCAATGAGTTGCACAAGAAGTCCAAAATAATGTCGGTCTTTTCTTCATTAAAATTTTACAAGCTGTCTTATAATTGGAAACATTGTCAGTCACCACATGCATACAACATAAATTTATATATATCGAAAGTTGTAGACTAACAAACTTGAAATATGAAAATTAGTTAAACCAAAAAATTAATCTGAACAACACACTCTACTTTTATCTCTCGAACATTTTAGAATCTTGAATATGACCGGATGCATCTACGAAACTCATAAAATAGGTTCTTATGGACAGTTGACTAGAAAATTGATCAAATGTCTTCCTCTCTTGTCTGTCCAACTATCTGACATAAGAGTATCATCATATCTCCTTCAGTACGCTTGATACTTTGTCTGCATCTCCATAACTTTATCTTTTGCATTCAATAATAAAGGGACTTTTAAATCATAATAACTATGGCATTTATAACCAGGCTCATTTTGTCCAACTGCTTCAAGCATTACTTCAAAACTTCGTACATTTGCAGCATTGAATGAAATTCCACATTCATAGAACCAATCAACAACTTAACTATCAACTCTCTTTTTCTATTCAGGGGATTTAAAACATCTTTCAATAGTAGTTTGTGCTACACTTTTAGCACGTCTATCATAAACTACATCTTTAGGAGCGCATCTCACATAAGCATCCATAGGACCCTTTTTTGTGACAAGTGGATTACTTTTCTATTTTTGGAACTTGTCTCAGAACTTGAGACAAATGAAGATTTAGCTGTAGATAATGTCGGGGATACATTATGTGATCTTGTTGACTCTCTTTCTTGTTCACTTTCATTATCATCATCAGCAATCAAATGCACATTGTCTTTTTTATCATTTAAAGCTGAATACATCTCAGCTGCTATTTCAGAAGTATTATTAAAACACTTTGATACATCTTCATACCCGCCACATAAGTGTTGTTTTAACCTTTTGATAGCATCTTTAATTAATTTATCGCACAAATTACATTTAACTGTATTTTTATCTTTTATGTCGGGTCAATGTCCATACTTCCATCCAAAATCTTTTAACTTTATTTTTCTTTTAGGATCTGTTTTTGGATCAAGATCATTGCTATCAATGGATGGATCAAGACTATTATTGTTTTGCTCTTCCATCTTTCACAAACAAGACATATAGAATGTAGAGTTAGGTCAGGTCAATCAAATAACCAGTTATTCTTAAGCTAAAGAAATCATCACATGAGTTATAGAAGTGTAGAATTAACAAATGAATTGTAGTCAGCAATTATTCTACCCATTGAACAATTTAAAGATCATTTAAAATATAAAAAATTAAAGACCATGCTCATTTACAAGATCATTTAAAGATCATGTTCATTTGTTATACTTCTACACAAGTATGACGTAAATCATGTTACTCAATGTGTTACATAAATAGATCTACAATAAAAAATATATATATATATATGTCGATCATGAATCATGTAGCACAATTAGTGATTATATAATCACAAATCTTATTTCGAATGTTATTAATTTTCTCCTGCGAAAATTGTATTAGTCCATCATAAATCCGCAATAAAAAAATATTTGTTAAAATCAATTCAACATATTATCATTTACCAAACTACATGCAATTAACTTACCAATGTTGGCATTGACATACTTATAAAAGCATTAACTATGTCAATCATGTAGCACATGATATAATAATCACATTGAATATTATCTGGTTGTTTTGGGCACACAAAAAAATAAAAAATTGGTAAGTATTTTAATTACAAATTTTTTAAATATTAAAAAATATATAATACATATACTCATATAGACTATAGCTTACGACTTCCACTTTAAAATATTTGATTTGTGAAAACTGGTATGCTCATCCTTTGTCAAACCCTTAAATGCATTTTATAAAATATTAAAAAAATTAGATTATAGCCAAATCTGAATTTCAAATAGGAAAATAACTAATTAATAAACTTACTTTTCAATGACATTTTTAATATCATCACGAATGTCAAGATTTAGGGGATCAAGTCAATAAACTGTATTATTATTGTAATCAATAATAACCAACATCTGAAGTCCTCTGTGAAACAAATGAAAAAATTAATCACTTAATTATAATAAAAAATAACAATAATCATTGATACTTCATATTTGCAATCTATGATAGGAAAAAAATAATAAAGAATCTGATTGGGGTTGACTAAGTCTGATTTTTAGATCTTCAACTCGTGATTTTGAATATTCTTTGGCATATTTATCATCAAAAACAAAAATGGCTGTGGGATTTTGAAAATTTATACGTTTATTATATGTAAATTTTTTTAAAGGTGAATTTATATAGCTGCAAAAAAACATGTAAATTCAAAATCAATTTATATATTAATAAAAAATCTTAATTTTGTAATATTTGATACCCAGGACTTACCCAATACATGTTAATATGATGGTAACTCCAACTTTTTCTATATTTAGAAAATAGTACAACTCTGAAATTTCAAAGTATGTACATGTTGATTCAACAGTCTCAAATAATATTGGATCTAATTAATAAACTTATTTTCACTCATGTTTTTCATTAATGCATTGTGAAGATCATCAATATTATCAAAATAAATATGAAAATAATAAACAATATTAATTAAAAATTAACTAAAACAACACAGTTATGTAATCACTAATAACAAAGTTACGTACATTTAATTATGCTCTTATTTAATCTTTAAGTTGTTTATCAACTTTCTTCGATGCAGCATATGTAATTGGCACATAAAACCTCATAAGAGAACTCATAAAATTCATCAATTTATTTGTATCATGCCCGGAAATAATACGGTCTTCATCACTCACAGAAATAATAAGTTTCTTCTCATCTAGCCTAAGCTTATTCAATTCATTCATTATAGTGGAAACTCTTGTTGACTTCGATGAAGATCATTTATCAGTCATTTTCTTGTAATAAGAAAACCCTAAAAATACATAAAATAATCCAAAACTCCTAAACAAAATTCATAAAAACTACAATGATATTGAGTTACTATCACACAATCACAGATATAAATATATATATGTTAGTGTTAATGCTAATATAGATCTATACAGTCAGGTGGTTCAGACATGTACAATAAGGGTTAAAATGCAACAATTAGGCAAATATATAGAGTCAGTGTGTTTTTAGGCTATCAAATACAAAAAATACACATTGTATTGTTTATATACTAAATCATAGCCAAAACAAAGACATTACCAAAGCAAATATATTAAGTTACTGTCTGCTACACAATGTTTATACTACTAATAATAAAGACATTACCAAAGAGCTTAAAACTGAGAAAATGATGAAATAATATACCTAAATGAGAATATGAGATATGTCGAAGAAAAGCAAATGAGCGCAGAAACTTTCACAAAATCACTTTTAGAGTTTTTCGTACAGAGCAGCCACTGTGAGAACCAAAAAATCGAGGTAAAAACTAAAATTTACGGTTCACGGTTTAAAATAGATACGAGAGACAACGCTTTTTACAACAACTGTTGTCTATTCTATAGTTCATGGTAGAATAGACAATGGTTTATATATAAACTGCTGTCTATTTTAGGGTTCATGGTAGAATAGATAGTGGTTTATATATAAATCACTGTCTATTCTAAGGTTCAGGGTAGAATAAAGAGCGGTTTATATATAAACCGCTGTCTATTTACGGTTCAGGGTAGAATAGACAGTGATTTATATATAAACCGCTGTCTATTCTAGCGTTCGGGTTAGAATAGACAGCGGTTATTTTACAACTGCTATCGATTCTAGTGTTCAGAGTATAATAGACACCGGTTTATATATAAATCGATGTCTATTCGAGTATAGACAGCGATATATATATATATATAAATCATTGTCTATTCGAGTATAGACAGCGGTTTATATATAAACCGCTGTCGATTCCCATATTTTAAAAAAAATAAGGCGCTCAACGCCTTTTTTACAATTGGGCGCCTGGATGCATAGGCGTCGCCTAGGTGATGTCAAGGCGACGTCATGACAAGAATGCTCTTGGTAAGCCAGAACTCTATGACAGCCAATCGAAAACGAGCAAACCATGCTCAAGGGGATTGCTTCAATTCATATAACGGCTTTTTGAGATAGTACACTTTGTTTCTCTCCCCCTTGGTAACAAACCCAGGTGGTTGTTCCATGTACACGTCTTAGTCCAAGGACCCATGAAGAAACGCATTTTTAAGGTTCAGTTGGTACAGGGGCCACTGGTGAGAGGTTGCAAGCGAGAGCAGGTTACGATAGAGGACATTTTGGAGACCGGGGCAAAAGTTTCATCTTAATCCACTCCATAAGTCGGAGCATAACCTTTGGCAACCAAGCGGGGCCTTAAGCAATCAAGGGAACCATCCGCATTGACCTTGATAGAGTAAATCCATTTGCATCCAATAGCACGCTTGCCAGCGGGCAGGGGGACCGAGTCCCACGTTTGATTAAGCTGAAGGGCAACTAACTCATCTTGCAAGGAAATGGCCGAGCCAGGATGAGTTTAGCATCCGCAACGGTAGATAGAACGTGGTATTGATCCAGGGTGGAGTCCAGGGCAATATGGGTAGCCGATAATCCCTGGTAAGAACTAACATATAGAGGTTTATTCCGACAAGCCCGTCTTCCTCTCTGTACTGCAATAGGGAGATCCTGACTAACTGGCAAAGGATCCCTAGGCTCACTAGCAGGGGCTTCCTGAGGAACAGTCGTCGTTTTATAACGAAAAGATGGAGGTGGAGGTGGTTGCACTAATGTACTGTCAGAAGGTCGACGAGAGTAAACTTGTCCCCAAAGAGGACACAGGAGGTCATCTGGAGAGAGAAACACAGGTTCAGGATGAGGAACCAAGAGAGCATCAAGAGAGGATTCAGCGGGGGTGGATCCGTGAGGAAGATAAGAGTCAGACTTAAGGAAAACAACATCCGACGATATAATATATCTGCGGAGATCAGGAGAATAACACTGACATCCCTTGGTAGTACGAGAATATCCAAGAAATATGTATTTCAATGCACAAGGATCAAGTTTGTAGATAGAGGGACGAGCATCCCGAACGTAGCAAACATACCCAAAGACTCTTAACGGTAGAAAGGGACCATGGTGGTCTGGGTAGAGTGTATGACAGGGTGTCTCTCCCTGAAGAATATGAGTGGGAAGATGATTGATAAGGTGTGCAGTCGTAAGTACTGCATCACCCCAACAGTGTTTGGGTGTGTGTTAATGATGAAGAATGGCCTGAGTGACCTTAAGGAGGTTGCGATTTTTCCTTTCGACAATCCAGTTTTGTTGAGGGGTATCTAGGCAGCTGGTTTGATGCAGGATGTTTTTGTCGGAGAGAAAGGTAGACATAGACTGAGATAAGTATTCCCTACCATTATCCATACGAAGTCACTTAAGACGAGCAGAGAATTGAGTAAATATTTCATTCCATAAATTTTGAAAAATAGAAGGTAGTTCAAAACGATTTTTCATCAAGTACACTCAAGTCATACGAGAGAGGTCATTAATAAAAATAACATAATATTTGTGTCCTAACAACGTAGGGACAGGTCAAGGTCCCCAAATATCAGAATGTTGTACATCAAAAGGTGTAGTAGCACGGACTTCAAGAAGAGCAACATAACTAACCCTGTGGAGTTTACCAAAACAAACAAGACTCATGCTTGAGACAGGAAACCTTCTCAAACTCAAGATATAAACAGTGCATGACATGTACAGACGGGTGACCATGACGATAGTGAAGATCCAAGAACTTGGTGGAGGCAGCTGAACAAGAAAGAGAGGAGACTTCATCCAGTACATAAACGCCACCACTAAGCTTCCCTCTACCAATAATACGGCTCGTCGACTGTTCTTGAAAAAAGCAACCAGAAGATGTGAAGGTAGAAATACAATTTAAATCACGTGTAAGCTTATTGATTGACAATAGGTTGTAAGCAGATTGCGGGACATAAGCAACCGAGGACAAAGTCATGTCAGTTCTCGCATTACAGCTACCAAACCCAACAATGGGTACTGTCGATCCATCTGCAACTGTAATTGAAGACTCGTTATGGGGTTTGTATGAGTGTAAGATATCTGAGGTGCTAGTTAGGTGATCAGAAGCGCCAGAATCTACCAGCCACCGAACAGGATGTTGTGAAGTGCATATAGGCTGGATAGTCTGAACCACAGCAACATTATGAGTCGGAGAATCAATCTGAAGAGCCTGCAGACGACGATAATCTTCCTCAGATATTTCAATTGTTCTCGAAATCCCAGATATAGAAGTAGAGTCAGCCAAGTGCGCAGAGCGAGATGATGGACGAGGTTTGGAGACCCAGTCAGGTTTCCCATGGACAACCCAACAAGTTTCCTTTGTGTCCCTGACGCCCGCAATGGGTGCAATGTCTCGTGTGGGTGTCACGACCACGGCCAGAGCCAGAGCGGCCCCCACGACTTGTCCCCCTTCCACCCCAAGAAGCAAGAGCCATCGATTCTCCAAATGAAATATGTAGAGCAGATGGAGGAGGGGTACCAGTTGATCTAGCTTTGATCAGACGATGGTACACACTAGTAGTTTGTAGGGTAGGACTTGCCAAAATTTTAATCTTGGTTGTCGAGAAGTTTGGATCAAGCCCATTCAGAAGCCAAAGTAGTACAAGATGCTCATGTTGCGCCTGATGCTCCTCCCTGGTAGTAGGGATCTCCCAAAGATCCAAGATCTCATCAGCAAGAACCTTCCATTCGGCGAAGTACTCGGTGACCAAACGTGCCCCTTCTCTCAGATCCGCCATCTTGGGAAAAAGTTCAGCAAGACGAGTAAGGTTGCTCGCCTGGGAGAACATCATATGTAGGGTATCCCAGAGTTCCTTGGTGCAATCACAATTCTTGCACATTTGTTGTACGGAGGGATCGAAGAAGCTTAGAAGAGAGCAAAAATTCGACAATCATCATTGTACCAATCCTCGTATTCTGAACTGTCCACAGCATGAGTTGGGAGTCGAGTAAGATGGTGCGAAGGTCGGATACCCGATAGGGACATAGTAACCCCCTTCTTCCATAGTTGGAAGTTAGAGGAGCTAAGGATTATTGGTGGCAAGCCTCGCATTAGGAGGAAAAGTATTGGTAGAATCCCCAACGATCGTCGGAGTGGTGTTTGTAACGGAGGAACCCATGATCAAAGAGCTAGCTGCTGCTACAGAGGTTCCTCGACGACAAAAAGGGTGGGAGAGCTAGCTGCTACTGTAGAGATGCAGAAGCAGCGACAGATGCAGCATCAAGAGTTCATGGCATCAGAGATGATCTACATAAAGGAGCAACGGAGAGCAGATCGGTTGCAGTGGAGGTAGAGAAACAGTGGTAGATACGACATCAGAAGCTCACGGCATCAGGACAGATCTGCGAAAAGGAGCAGCGGGGAGGAGACGCGTCACCGCATGGAGCGGGAAGAACCTGGGACGACGTCTTCAAGATCGGCTTCAACAATGTTGGAGTTGGCTGGAATCTAGAGTGTTACCGTAAAGAAGGAGGCTTCGTCGGGGGCGAGAGCAGAAGTCTCGCAAGGGAATGCCACCGTAAGAACCGACGACACGGCGCGTAAGGAGGGGCGAAAGCGTAAGGGCGGAAGAGGAGAGGTAAATCCTATTTCCTCCTTGATACCATGTTACAATGATTTGGAAGACTTGATACCGCCAATAGAGGTTCAAGGGGGATATATATAAAAGAACTAAAGACATACTATCTGTGATACAAGGTATGGGACTAATATATCTAACAATATGCAGTCATTGAGTCTATAGGTTCTTCCCTGGATAGTAATAGTGATCGTTCGACATGAATTTATAGTGGTAGGGTTGAATATCGTTCGGGTCATCATCGTTAGATCTTTTCACTATTTGAGGAACCGACGTTCATATATGATCGACCTCATAGAACTCCTCCAAAGAGATCCTCATAATATTATGTTCATCATCATTGCTCCCCTCAACGCATTCGTAGCGATCATGTATACCCTTTGACACAATAAGAGCATATTAGAAATGATCATTTAAATGAATATGAAGAGCCCTATATGGGTCGCCATCATCAGGATAACATCACGTGGAGAGACCATGAGACCATCCTAGTGTTTCGAAAACGAAGTTGTCGGAAGCCAAATTTCAGTGATTGGTTTTTGATCGATTTGATCGCATGGATGCTCAATTTAATCGTCTGAAGATTGCCTAGGAGGAATCAATAGAATAAATCCTATGGGTTTAGATCAAGCCACCAATGGGTCTAGTAGTGCTCCCACTGACATGAGAGACCTCAACACGTTTGACACATCTCATTTTGATGAGGCTAGTGCCTACTTGCTTTTTGAAGTTGAGTCTGATCATGACCTTATGTTGCAGGTGGAGAGCGATAATAGTATGACCAGTGAGTATGGTCACGAGAGTAAGAACGAGTGGCCCAGTGATACTGTCATGATATAACCATCCCCTATAAACCATCTAGACCTAATTACTCCTTCGGCTAGAGACCTGTTACTCGACACTCTACTTATTGACTCACTCTTGAGTATGGGCTCTTCCCACTCTTCCTCTATCATTGTCCCGAGCTACATCACAACCGAGAGCAGAGAGACTAATGTTGATTTCTTAATGGTTGTCTCACCCGTTTATGGAGACATTACCCTTACGATGGCATTCGACTGGAGGATCGTGACCCTATTGATGGATTCTTTGACGACCCCCTGATGAGCCTCCTATTTAACCACCATTTCCCAGTGAGAGTGAAATCCAGATGAGTGATTCTCTTGCGAGTATTGAATAATTAGCATCCCTTTAAATCACATTCCTGATTTCGCCCCAAAGTGCGGATATTGAGTGTAGAATCGAGTGTGGAGGGCTTTCATTAAATACACTTGATCATACGCCCAATATTTCAAGAGCCTACATTATGACCCATCGCAATCTTTATGAGTTATGGGATTCACTGTTGCTGACCTACCGGATGGGTTCTTTCTTACTAGGGCACTTGTCGGCTACCGCACTCTTGAGACACATCCTATTGTCAGTGACTTTGGTATTCACTCAGGTATTCGTCGTCCTTACGACAAATTTTCAAACATACCTCTGGTGAGCCATTTGACGTGTCACGTCCCCAAAGTGAAATTTGAAATGTTATGAGCTCGTATCTAAGTATTGATGTCTCGTGTTGTCATTGTGATACTCGTCGCACACTTGATGGGTGTTTTTATACTTCACTCAAAGAGCCTCCCGATAGACCACCCCGCTTTAGAGATAGTCAGCACGTTATCAAATTTCTCCTTATAGTGTGTGTCGTGTCCGTTGTGTTTCATTTGCATCATTTGTATGACTGTTGAGTCGCTTGTTCATCATTTGAATGGGTCTCATGAGTCAGTCCAATAGAGAATCACTACCAATAACCAATCTTATAAACCGCATGCAGATGTTCACAGCCAAGAGCAGGTATTTCATGAAGACGGACAGGTGATGGTAATAATTTGCACTGAGAGGCGTTGAAGCCTGCTAAAAATTTGAGAGTCGGGCGAATGTGTCCCTACACAATCATGAGAAGGATCGGAGAAAATGCTTATGATCTTGATATCCCAAAGAGTATGGATATACATCCCATGCTTGAGGACCTGATGTCATGCTACGAGCCTCTCGAGTATGTGAACTTGTATTGTGGAGACCTGTCGTGTTGAAGCCAAAAATGACATCTGTGGAGTTCGGGGTCCCAAAAGAGGGGTGACCTCACACCTACTACACTCGAAAGAACGTCACGGACCGGAGACTTAGGAAACTATGAACAGACCATCCGCTCTAGCGCGGAGGTCCCACCTCACACCCGGAAGGCTACCTGAGCACTTCCCCTCCCTAGCCAATGCTCGAGTTAGGGTGTCTTGAAGGAGCTCTCTCTACTCTACCAAGAAGAAGCTAAGGGAGGAGGAAGCAAGGAAAAAGTCTCCTCTCCAAAGGCACCCAAGGGGGTCTATTTATAGTTTTCCAAATCTCATGGGCCAAAAAGACCGAAATACCCTCACGCTCAATATACCTTGGGCCAATAGAAAACAGCCACACAAGGGGGTAAAGGGGAAATTCCCCCCGAGGGCAAGACGGTAAAAGCAGGGGGGGCAAGGGCGAGACCCCGGCCTCTGGCCGGTCTTGCCCCGCCAGGCCGCCAGGCAGGAAGGGGGCAGGGCGAGACCCCGGACCCCGGCCGGTCTCGCCCCGCCAGGCCGCCAAGCAGGAAGAGGGCAGGGCGAGACCCCGGCCCCCGGCCGGTCTCGCCCCGCCAGGCCGCCAAGCTAGAAGAGGGCAGGGCGAGACCCCGGCCCCCGGCCTGTCTCGCCCCGCCAGGCCGCCAAGCTAGAAGAGGGCAGAGCGAGACCCCGGCCCCCGGTCGGTCTCGCCCCGCCAGGCCGCCAAGCTAGAAGAGGGCAGGGCGAGACCCCGGCCCCCGGCCGGTCTCGCCCCGCCAGGCCGCCAAGCTAGAAGAGGGCAGGGCGAGACCCCGGCCCCCGGCCGGTCTCGCCCCGCCAGGCCGCCAAGCACCTATCGGGACGGGGCGGGTGTCAGCCAACTTGTCGCACCTGCCCCCCAAAAGAGGGTCACTGGGGGGAGATAGATTTTTCCTCCCCCTACTAGTATGTTTCCAAGCCAGAGCCAAAATTGGCCACCGAGAGTGCCCATATGCCAAAAAAGCTTAAAACAATATAGGGGCGAATACGGGGTTGTACACGATCCTCGCTCTTTTCGAAGTTGGCACAAGCTCGGAAAGAAACGTCCAACCCAACGTATTCGCTGAGTGTAATTTTCTTGCGCAGCACCCCGGGGAGTCAACCTGTCATGCCAGCTGATGGGAGCCTGGGTGACGAGACCCCCTCCGGGTAAAAAATACTTCACCCTCCGGAGGGGTCAACCTGTCATGCCAGCTATGGGAGCCTGGGTGACGAGACCTCCTCCGGGTAAACAACATTTCACCTCCCGGAGGGGTCAACCTGTCATGCCAGCTATGGGAGCCTGGGTGGCGAGACCTCCTCCGGGTAAAAAACTTGGATTCCACGAGAGATCAACCAGCTCTGTCAGTTAGTGAGAGCCTGACAGCGGAATCATCATCGGAGCAAAGGGCTTACCCCACCCTCCGAGAGATCAACCTGCCCTGCCAGCTAGGTGAGAGCCTGGCAGAGGAATCCATCTCGAGGTGAGACCTCCCACCCTCCGAGAGATCAACCTGTCTTGCCAGCTAGGTGAGAGTCTGGCAGCGGAATCCATCTCGAGGTGAGACTTACCCACCCTCCGAGAGATCAACCTGCCCTACCAGCTAGATGAGAGTCTGGCAGCGGAATCCATCTCGAGGTGAGACCTACCCCACCCTCCGAGAGATCAACCTGCCCTGCCAGCTAGGTGAGAGTCTGGCAGCGGAATCCATCTCGAGGTGAGACCTACCCACCCTCCGAGAGATCAACCTGCCCTGCCAGCTAGGTGAGAGTCAGGCAGCGGAATCCATCTCGAGGTGAAACCTACCCCACCCTCCGAGAGATCAACATGCCCTGCCAGCTAGGTGAGAGCCTGGCAGCGGAATCCATCTCGAGGTGAGACCTACCCCACCCTCCGAGAGATCAACCTGCACTGCCAGCTAGGTGAGAGCCTGGCAGCGGAATCCATCTCGAGGTGAGACCTACCCACCCTCCGAGAGATCAACCTGCCATGTCAGCAAGGTGAGAGCCTGGCAGCGGAATCCATCTCGAGGTAAGACCTACCCCACCCTCCGAGAGATCAACCTGCCCTGCCAGCTAGGTGAGAGTCTGGCAGCGGAATCCATCTCGAGGTGAGACCTACCCCACCCTCCGAGAGATCAACCTGCCCTGCCAGCTAGGTGAGAGCCTGGCAGCGGAATCCATCTCGAGGGGAGACCTCCCACCCTCCGAGAGATCAACCTGCCCTGCCAGCTAGGTGAGATCACTCTTTCTTCGATTGAGGCTCGTGTTTGGTGTGATGTCATCCAAATGGATGTCGCACACATTCTCTTAGGGAGGCCCTGTCTCTACGACCGTAATGTCACGTTTTTGGTCACTCGAACAAGCATGTATTCTGCGACAAGGGTCGTAAGATCGCGTTGACACCGACCCAACCCAAGGAGAAATTCACGGGGAAGGTCATACCCTCTACTAGTACGAGCTCATCTTTGTCGATGCACATCCGGCGCCTCAGCGAGTTTACGAGAGAGAGTGTCAGCTCCGGTATCTTTTACGTAATGGCAGCCACCATGGCTTCTAAGAGCCCTACAGAGATTCATGAGCCACCATCTGAGGTCCGACGACTTCTGGATGATTATGGTGATCATATCGAAGGTGAACCCTATGATGAGTTTCCTTCAGTACGAGATATTCAACATGTTATAGATTTGACATCGGGAGCTTCACTCCCAAACTTACCACATTATCGAATGAATCCAGATAAGCATGTTGAGCTCAAAGACAGGTTGATGAGTTGTTGGGGAAGCAATTCATATGAGAGAGTCTGAGCTCTTGTACAGTACATGTCCTTCTCACTTTGAAGGACATGAGTTAGCAAATGTGTATCGATAGTGGGATAATTAAAAAGATTAATATGAAGTATCGTTTTTCCATCTCCTAGTTTGACGACTTACTTGATACGATGGCCGGTGCCCAGTCATTTTCAAAGATCGATCTTCGCATCGGGTACCACCACATTATATTATGCGAGGGAGATAAGTGGAAGATGGATTTTAAGACCAAAAGGGTCTCTGAGTCGTTGGTCATCAAGTCATGTTATTTGGGTTGTCCAACGCCCCAAGCACCTTTATGTGGATCATGACCCAGATCTTTGGGCCCTTCATGGACAAATTCTTGATCGTCTATTTTGATGATATTTTGATCTATAGCAATTGTTCTGATGACCATCAAAGTCATATGAGGCTCGTATTTGATACTCTCCAAAAGGAGAAGCTATATGTTTACTTAAATAAGTACTCCTTCCTGGATGATTCTGTGCACTTCCTTGGGTTCATCATATCAACGTCTATTGTGTTTGTTGACCCAGACAAGCTCTGATCCATTCGTGAGTGACTTATTCCTTCCGCTATCACTGAGGCCCGTAGCTTCCACTGACTAGCCACCTTCTACAGGATATTTGTCCAGGGTTTTAGCATCATTATAGACCCCTTCACAAGCTGCGTTTGGAAGGGAGATTTCTGGTGGACGGTTGCCGCTACTCGAGCTTTTAATGAGATCAAGGAAAAATTGATGATCACGTCTATTCTAAGATTGCCTGATTTCGTTAAGTTAATTGAGGTAGCATACGATGCATCTGTCGTTAGAATTGGCAGAGTACTGAGCCAGGAGGGTCATCTAGTTTGTTACTTTAGCAAGAAGTTGAGTGAGGCCCAACAAAAGTACTCAAATTATGATAGAGAATTTTACGCAGTCGTGCAGTTGATTCGTTATTGGAGACACTACGTCCTTCCATACTCTGATCACAAGGCAGTGCGTTATCTCGATTTGT
Organism: Platanthera guangdongensis; assembly: GCA_039583875.1. Taxonomy (NCBI): domain Eukaryota; kingdom Viridiplantae; phylum Streptophyta; class Magnoliopsida; order Asparagales; family Orchidaceae; genus Platanthera; species Platanthera guangdongensis. The sequence goes on from CM077153.1 coordinate 101,848,452, forward strand.
AACGAAAAATAGGGCATAGGCATGCCAAGTGGGTTGAATATTTGCAGGATTTTCAGCAAGTTCTCAAACACCGCGCATGTGTCAAGAACAAACTTGTCGACCCACACAATTGACGTATAGCCCTACTTCACATGCTTAGTACTAGCGCGACTAGTTTTGATTGTTTGTCTAGTGACTACCATACCTGACTGATTTTGGTGAGATGTATTAGGGGTTTTGAAGGATCCTCTTGAGCCCACAGAGGGGTTTGATATTGTTGAGGGATACTTAAATCGTGGGTCTTGTCTTTGCATCCCAGGACATCCTTTCGGGACTTCTTGATTTGGTAAATACGTGTTGTTTGCGTAGCTAGCCACTTTGGCAGAGATAAGACGATTGCTTTAGTTGAGGCTCGCTTCTATTCGTCCGTCATGAAAAGGGATATGGCACGTATTGTGCAACACTGGTACATGTCAGATGGCGAAGGGTTCGAAACAAAATACTGTACCCTATACCTCCCTTTTGGTCCTACATCATCCTTGAGACAATATCAGCATGGACTGTATATTAAGCCTTCCTAGAACTCTAAGGAAGAGCAATTTTATTTTCATAGTGGTAGACCAATTTTAAAATATGACTCACTTTATTATCTGTCGCAAGACAACTGATGAGGCTCATGTGGCGAAAATTTACATGAGAAACATTTTTCGGTAACACGAATTACCCAAATCCATAGTGTCTGACCGAGACGTTTGATTTTCGAGTTATTTTTAAAGAACATTACAGCATAAGACTGGTACTACTATAAAGTTTTCTACCGCTTATCATCGACATACTGACGGTCAGACCGATGTCGTTAATGGGAGCTTAGGGAATTTGTTATGATGTTTAGTTGGTGATGACCCGTCGTTTGGGATTCTGTGTTGCCTGCAACTGAATTTGCATATAATACCTCCATCAATAAGTCTATCGTCATGAGTCCATTTCATAGAGTAATACCGATCGGGTGAATGAAGCGACTCGGTGTCGCTCGGCGTCAGTGGTTTCGCCCGACGGAAAGGCGGAAGGCGGCGCGGTAGGGGAGGGAAAAGCAAGAGAGGAGAGGGAAGAAGAGATTAGGGCTAGAGAGAACCAAGAGGGATCAGCCCCCTTCCTGAGAAAAATGATTCAAAGATACCAAAGAGTCCAACCACACCCTCTTATATAGTGAGGGTCCGATACAACAATAATTAAAATAAACTGAAATTAAAACAAGTTGAATCAACTATCATCCGGCCCTCTGCGGGTCCGGTTCCTTCGCACCGTGCGAGTCGCCCTCTGGTTCATGTGCGTCGTGAACCCCCTCCTCCGAGCAGTGAGCTTTACCCGAAGCCCGCTGCATTCGCATGTAAACTCGCCATGTCGACTCCTTCGGCTGCAGCTCGGTAACAATACCGCCATCTGAAAAATTGGTCTTGTCCTCAAGGTAGTAGTCTGGAAACTGCTGGCGAAAATCGTCTTGAAGGAATCAAGTGGCTTCGTTCGTCGGGTGGTGCCGCCAGGCTACGCGGATCTCTTCCGGGCTAGCGTCCCCGGGTAAGTGGTATTGACGGTCGAGAATGTCCTGGGGGTACAAGGGCTCGGAGCCGGAGTACTCGAGGTCGGCCGGGATGTAATCCACTACGGGGTGGTCGCCTACCACCCATCGGAGCTGGGAGAGGTGAAAAACCGGATGGATACGACTGCCACTGGGTAAGCGGAGCCAGTATAATACGGCTCTGATGCGACTGATGACCTCGAATGGCCCATAATAGCATGGTGCCAACTTCGGGCACGGCCTCCGTGCGACAGAAAGCTGGCGGTAAGGCTGCATTTTGAGGAAGACCTTCTCCCCCACTAGGAAAGTAAGATCCCAGCGCTTACGGCTGGCGATGGAGACCATTTTTGTTTGGGCTCGCCGAATATGGTGTTTCAAGCTGTCGAAGATGACGTCCCAATCCTGCAGGTGGTCGGCCAGGCTGGCTACGGGGCATTCCCCGGGTAGGTGGCGGGTTACTGATGGCGGTGGGAGGCCATACACCGTCTCGAATGGGGAGGTGTTTGTCGCATGATGATACATTGTGTTATACGAGTACTCCAGCCAACACAACCATTTGGCCCACGTGCCTGGTCGCTCTCCAATGAAGCAGTGAAGATATGTCTCTAAGCACCGATTGAGAACTTCCGATTGCCAGTCAGACTATGGATGATAGGCCGTGCTCATCCGGAGATGGGTACCCTGTAAGCGGAAGAGGTATGTCCAGAAACTGCTGAGGAACAAGGGGTCACGGTCACTGACTATGGAGCGGGGAAACCTATGTAGTCGTACAATCTCTGCGATGAAGGCGCCGGCCACCGTGGTTGCTGTGTAATGATCATTGATATAGAGATACTTCATACTTACAATCTATGATAGGGTAAAAATAATAAAGATTCTGATTGGAGTTGACTAAGCCTATTTTTTAGATTATCAACTCTTGTCTTTGAATTAGTCTTGGCATAGGGATCATCAAAATAACAAATGGCTATTGGATTATGAAAATATACACCTCTATTGTATGTAAATTTTTTAATTGAAAATCTATGTACCTACAATAAAACATGTAAATTCAAAATCAATTTATATACTAATAAAAAAATTTAATTTTGTAATATTTGATATTCTGTAGTCAGTACTCACCCAATGCATGCAAATATGATGTTAACTCCAATTTTTTGCAAATTTAGAAAATCATACGGCTCTGATACTTCAAAGTATGTACTTGTTGATTCAACACGCTCAAATACTGTTGAATCTAATACAAGAGTTATTGCTTCATTTTCATTCACCTTCCTAGTTATGAAACTGGGTAACATAACAATGAAGTCATTTGTAGTCTTCATAGCCTATGGAAATAGAAGAATTAGTATTTTGAACATCAATATTGATTATTGAATTCCTTGATTACATAAAAGTAAAAAATAATATTATAATACCGGAGAAGGTAAACGCTCATGTGATGTCTCAGGTTCATATGACATGATTTCATGCTCCGTTTCATGCTCCGGCTGAGAAACAAAAAAATTATTTATTGCATGCGCAACAAAAAGAGAGCATAACATTTCATAAAAGTGTAAATAATTAAATATATAAACATAATAATTAATAATATCTGAGAAGCCTGTGAAGTTCCAGTTCTAACTCCAGCACTAAACTTGCGCATAAGTTCTTCCATTTGATTTTTTATACTACTTATCCCGACTTCATGCTCTTGTTGTTTCTCTTGTTGTTGTTGGCTGCATATTTGTTTCTCTTGTTGTTGTTGGCTGCATATTTGTTGTTGTTGTTGTTGTTGGCTCCATAATTGTTGTTTTTGTTGTTCTTGGCTCCATAATTGTTGTTGCTGACTCAATCTTTCTTGAACTATAGCTTTGACATCTTCAATGTGAGCAACTGATGTCCTCTGTCTCGGCCTATCATTCTTGAAAAAACTTGTAATTGTGGAAAACTTGTCACCAGCTCTAACTCTGTCCAGATGTTCTTGACCTAAAATAGAAGCAAGGATGTCATCTCTTCCCTGTGACACTGTTTCAGCACTCTGAGAGTTTTGACTCGACAAGTCATCCTTAAAATGAGTAATATAAATTAATGCAGAATTACATATAAGAAATTATACATTTATACTTCACAAGCAATATTACTATTGAAGTATTGATAATTTACAAATGAATAAATGAAATATTTAAACTTATAATTTTAGATGTCAACTCAGCTGCATCTGTACTAATGTATTCACCGGTCTTTCTTTTATGACCGGTTTTCCATAACTCTGCACGTGAAATTGGTGCAGCTGCCCCTTGTTCAACCTTGTCAATAAAATAAAAGTAAAATATCATTTAAATTATCGAGAAAACCAATATGTACAGTAGAAAATACTAGAGAGATGTAAAAAACTAATATCATTCTTTTTTCTAATCCAGAATAATTCATTCTGCAAGTAGTATGAAAGTACTTTTGTGTTTTTGTTCTCTCTGTATTAACCTTACTTTTCTCCTACACAAATAAATATTTGTTAATATTTATATTAGTTATAAGTTATAAAGATAAAGAATGATATAAAACATTGAATTTAATAAGAAGTTAAGAACACATACCATATATTCTATAGTGGTGCGATGGTCGACAAAAACTCTACAGTCTTCGGGAGTAATAAAGCTATACTTGACAGGAATATTGTATCGATGTTTCAAATTAACATCTTTTACATAAGTGATAAAGAGTTTAGATTTCCAAGTTCTCCAAATTTCATCCACGCTTTTCAGTAATGTATTGCGATGATCATCAATATTATCAAAATAAATCTAAAAATAATAGACAATATGAATTAAAAATTAACTAAAACACCACAGTTATGTAATCACTATTCACTAATCATTGAAAACAAAGTTACGTACATTTAATTTTGTTCATATTTGATCTTTAATTTGTTTACCAACTTCTTTCCATACAATAAATGTAATTGACACATAAAACCTCACAAGAGATCCAATAAAACTCATCAATTTATTTGTCTCAGTCCCGGGAATAATGCGGTCATCATCACTCATAAAAATATAAAGTTTCTTCTCATCTAGCCTAAGCTTATTCAATTCGTTCATTTTTATAATGTCTCTTCTTGACTTCGATGAAAAGCCCTTATCAGACATTTTCTTGTAATAAGAAAACCCTACAAAAACCTAAACCATCCAAAAACCCTAAATCAAATTCATAAAGTAGAGCGATGACATTGAACTACTACCACACAATCAGTCATTCACACATATAAATATGTATGTTACTATGTTACTATGTTAGTGCAATATTTAGGCTAATATATAGAGTTAGTATGTTTTTAGGATATCTAATACAAAAATGTGCATTGTGTTGTTTATAACTTATACACATTTAGCATAACAAATACATGAGATTGAAAGATTCAGTGGGTGTCTGCTGGCGGCTACACAATGTTTATAGTTTATACTACTACTACTACTAATAAAGACATTATAGCACAGAGATCAAAACTGAGAAAGGTCATAAGAAAAAATATACTTAAGTGAAAATATGAGATTTGTCAAAGAAGAATCTTCAAATCGAAGCAAAGGAGAGCAAGGACTCAAGGAGAGCGGAAACTTGAACAAAATCGTCATTAGGGTTTTACGCAAAGAGCAGCGTCTGTAAAAACCAAAAAGGCGATGTAAAACGAGATTTTTACGGTTCACGGTTTAAAATAGATAGTATAGACTGCGGTTTCTAAACCAACCGCAGTCTATTGTATGGTTCACGGTAGAATAGACTGCGGTTGTTATACAACCACAGTCTATTCTATGATATAATAGACTATGTTTATATATAACCTGCAGTATATTCTATCATAAACTGCGGTTTATATATAAACCGTAATCTATTCCCTGAGCCGCAGTCAGGGAAAAGACTGAGGTTTATATATAACCGCAGTCTACTCCCTGAGCCCTAGAATAGACTACGGTTTATATATAAACCGTCGTCTATTCACTAACTGCGGCTCAGGAAATAGACTGCGGTTTATATATAAACCGCAGTCTATTCCCATATTTTTTAAAAAAAAAGCGTCTATCGCCTTGTTTACAATTGAGCGCCAGGACGCCTAGGCGACGCCATGACAAGAATGCTTGCGATTAATTTGTCGAACTTATATAACCATAACTGTTAAGTTCTACTCCCGGATTAAAGCGAAAATTGTCCATACATCATTTAGGTTGGAAGTGCTAGAGTTCACCGTGCATTTTTCACTTAGGATTGCATTAGTGTCGGCACACCTGTGTCACCTTCTATGTTAATCCTGAATTCTCCTAAATGCTTGATTATAAAGCTTAATGAAATATTATAATGGTGTGTTATTATATGTTAATTTAATTTATTGGTTTGGTGCTCTTAATGTTGAATGTAGAGAGAATTGGATAATGTTTGCACATTAATCCTAAATACTTAGGTTAGCTCAATTGGTGATGAGAAGTGAAATAACTTTACAGTTTAGCGTGCTCGGGATGGAGTGGTCTTGGAATGGGTGATCTCCTAGGAAGTCCTCATACTGCCCACTTAACTTGACTTTTCCTCATCGAAGGGAGGCTGCGGCCTCCAACAACCCGTCGGTGGACCGGAGACGGGTTGGAGTGCATGGTCTGTAGACCGGTTGAGGCTGAACCTTTTCGAGTTGGATGCTGGGGGTGCCGGCGGTCGTCCTTTCAAGTTGTGGTCCTGTTTGGGAGAGATTTTTTCCTCTATTCCGTTTTCTGAAGAACGCCACTGTCGCTAATGTTACGTTTGTTTTCTCTGCCAGTGAGAAAAGCCGCTCATCCAAAAGGAATTATTTTGCCTTTTCTAAAACTCACGGACAGAGAAAAAAACATAACATTAGCAACGGTGTTGTTTTTCAGAAAACAGAAAGGACGAAAAAATCCCTTCGAAACGGGGCCTTAGATATGCTTACTAGTAGGTGCTAGCTATAGTAAAATTAGCAAAAATAATATATATGGGTGCAATGTAATATGAAATAACTGTATAATGAATCCATGGAATATTGTAGCATCCATGGAGGAGAGCTTCTTAATGTTGAATGTAGAGAGAATTGGATAATGTATGTACATTAGCCCTAAAATTAATGCTTACTAGTCGGTGCTAGCTAAAGTAAAATTGGCAAAATTAATATATATATGGGTGCAATGTAATATGAAAGAACAGTATAATGAATCCACGGAATATTGTAGCATCCATGGAGGAGAGCTTACTTGAGGATCTATGGAAATTGTAGCTTCCTAGGACAAGAGCGTGACCAAGAGGACCCTCCTCGGATAGAGATTGTAGCCTCATCAGATTCAAGGATCGTTGTAGAAACCATGGATTATCGACCTTCATGACTTATGGTTCATTGGACAAGGCCTTTTGTATGACCTTGGGGTTCGGAGGCTCCAGGGTATGAAGGCTTGTTTGAGGAAGGAATTCGGATTGGAGAGTGAATTCCAATTCCGATGTCCGGCGCGCCATTTTTTCTGGTGGAATTGGAATTGGTCTTAATTCCATAGGAATTTAATTTTGCCTATTTTCTCCCCCCCCCCCCTAATTCCGACCTAAAGAGGTAAGAATTCCCGATTCCATCTACTACGTGTATGAAGGTTAAGGCTCCTGTAGTCTTGATAGTGGGAGTTCACCTTCCTCCTCAAAGAATCTTCTTCGGTGACAGCATCTTGCAGATCCTCCTCACAAGTATTGGCATTCCTTGTGTCATTGTCACAAGCAACGAAAGTGGCGTAGTCCTCAAAAAAGCTCGAGGTTCTTATGTCAGATTTTTGTCCTCGTGCAAGTTTTTGGATAGATTTTCCCCTAATTAGGGAAGTATAGAACAAATGACAATTGAACGGAGATACAAAACTCTTATCTTTCGTCTACTATCAAAGACGAAAGACATTCATCTCCACTCTGTAAATATGTAAATCGAATGTAGTCAGGGGTATGCAAATTTTATCCTGTATTAAACATATGGATCACCCAGGAAACAAAGCTCCACATAACTTGCAAATTGTATCATGTATGTAAATTTGCAAATTTGCATATGGTCATCCATTCAAATCGATCCTAAAGATCTTCACCTATCATGTAAAAGATTCAAAAATCAATTGCATATATTACTCCACCTCATAGTTCTTGTTCTTTTCATCCTTAACGGTCCGATCGGGAAGCAGAAGCGGGGTGGGAGACGTAGCAGTACAGGATAGTTGCCCCTCTGATACCATGTTAATTAGGGCTCAAAAGATGATAAATTCAATAGAAGGGACCCTTTACATAGGGGAAATTACATGATAACGGAAAAACAAATACGAACAAAATGGAATACATTCCAACAACTTGCATACTTTATCAAAACACTATTTTGTACACATCATTATCTTTCATAAAATTTCTACTCATAAGAATTGGATCCTGTTAAAATAGCCCATGTAAAAGGCCCATTATTGGGCCCATTTATTGTTTTATCTTCTCTCCTCCTTTAGTCTCACATCTTGTATAGGATTTTCTTCTCTCTTCCTCTTCCTATATATTTGTATTCTCTCCTTGTATTTACATACACAAGCAATACATACAAGTTTTGAGCTATCTCAACATGGTATCAGAGTCAGGCTGCTGTCCTCTGCGGCTTGTTTTTTTCTAACCGCCAAGCCCGCCCGGTCTCTATTCCCTCCTACCCGCTGCTTTCTCTCTTGCGGCCTGGTAGCCTACCCGCTCCGGTCTTCTGTCCGCCCCTGACTCTGCGGTTTGCAACTTTGCATCCGCTTCTCCTCTCCCTCTCCGTGGTTCCACCCTCTTCAGGCTTCTTATAGTCATCCTCTCTCTCTGCTTCGTGGGGCCCACCTTTCTTCAAACCGCTGCGGGCACTCTACTTCTGTCCGCTGCCAGCCCCGCTGCGGCTTCGTCTTCAGACCGCTGCGGCCTTCGCCTTCCGACCGCTGCGGCCTCGCCTTCAGACCGCTGCGGCCTTGCCTTCTGTCCTTTGCCTCTCTTTTCTAGCCGCTCGAGTTCCTACTCGCGGCCTCTCCTTTCTAGCCGCTCGAGTTCCTACTCGCGGACTCTCTTTTCTAGCCGCTTGAGTTCCTCCTCGCGGCCTCTCTTCTCTAGCCGCTCGAGTTCCTACTCGCGGCCTCTCTCCTCTTTCCGGGTTTTCTGTCAACCCGCCCGGGCTGTTTTTCTGACCGCTGTCGGCTTCACCTAGACCGGGGCAGTCTTTCTTTTGTATCTGCCCTTTGGTCGCGACCTGACTACTCGCTGATGTCCGGCTTGACCGTGCGGACTGCTTCCTATCCGCACTCTGGTCGTGGTCTTCCTTAGTCTTTCTTGCCGACGGCTTATCCTCTATTCGCCGCGGTCTACCTTATGGGCTCTTCCGGTAACTCTTCTGGCTCGACGGCCAGCCCGCCTGCTGACTGCCCGGCCTGTCCAACTGACCGCGCGGCTTACCCTACAGAACTTCGTGACGAGCTGCGCATCACTACCATTTCTCTTTCTGGAAAGAAGAACTTCATTCCTTGGGTCCATTCAGTTCGACGGGTTCTCCAGGCCAAGGGTCTTCTCCCTCACCTTACTCAGGCTCCACCCACCCCTCCTACCGATGACTGGCTCCACAATGATGGCCGAGTCCAGACCTGGATCTTGAATTCTTTGGATGGTGAACCCTATCAAATGGCTATGTATCATGAGACTGCCAAAGATATGTGGACTGAGCTACACTCCTTATATTCTGGTCGGGACAGCCTTCAGCATCTCTACGACATCCTCACTGACCTCTTTACTCTGGACGCTGGAGGGGCTTCCGATATGTCCTCCTTTGTTGCTCGTGCGAAGACTCTTGCTGAAGCCTGGATCCAGCATCAGCCGTTTACCAATGATGCTCTTGCTCAGCGCGCTCAGAAGGAAGCCGCCTGTACTGCCATCCTTATGGCTCGTCTTCCCCCGCACCTTCAGAGCATTCGTGCTCAGGTCCTGGCGTCCTCTACCACACCATCTTTTTCTGATGTGTGCTCCATGATTCTCTGAGTCTCACCTCCTCCAGATACTACGGCTTCTCCGGCCCTTCTTCAGCAGGCACCTCCGCTTCTACCCTTCCCTCCTCCTCCTTCTACTCGGGGGGGGTCGTTCAGGCTCTCGCGGCCGTGGTCGTGGTGGCCGGGGTCGGCCGAAGTGTTCCTTATGTGGCAAAGACGGTCATATCGAGGCAACCTGTTACAAGAAAGTTGGCTATCCTCCTCGCCCGGCGGCTTCTGTTGCTACCGATGCTGGTCCTCATGATCTTGAAAGTGTCCGTCTTCAGCTCCAGCATCTCCAGGGCTTGCTCCATCCCCCATCTGCCTCCGTTGCCTCCGTCTCCAACACAGGTACCGCTTGTCTCTCCACCGGCTTCGGCTGGATTGTGGATTCTGGCGCTACTCATCACATTACTCCACATCGCCCTGCCCAGTACCTGAATTCCCCTTATCCACCATTTATTACTATGGCCAATGGCGCCACTATTCCCGTCTCCGGCTCGACAGATCTTCCTCTCACCTCCTCCATCTCCCTTCGTTCGGCTCTTCACGTTCCGAGTTCTCCGTTCAATTTACTTTCTGTTGGACGGCTTACTACTGATTTGGATTGTTCTGTTATATTCACTTCCTCTTCTTTTGTTATGCAGGATCGGCGGACGCAGACTACCATTGGTAAAGGCCGGCTGCGGAATGGGCTCTACCTTCTCGACGACTCTCCCACCATCCTCTCCTCCATTTCCTCCACAGATTGGCATCGTCGTCTTGGGCATGCTCCTCTACCGGTCCTCCGGCGGGCTCTCCCGGATGTCTCTCTTACCGCCTTTCAGTGTGATTCCTGCATCCTCGGCAAGCAGCCTCGTTCATCTTTTTCTTCGCATTGTACTCGGAGCGCTGCTCCTTTTGATTTAGTCCATTCAGATATTTGGGGACCATTTAAAATTTCTAGTATTTCCGGTTTCCGGTATTTTATCACGTTTATTGATGATCATTCTCGCACTACCTGGCTATACTTACTTCGTGATCGCTCCGAGCTTACTCGTGTCTTTCGAGCATTTGTCCTCGAAACCCGTACGCAATTCCACAAGACCATCAAAATCCTACGCACTGACAATGCTCGTGAGTACACTAGTCACGAATTTACTGCTTTATGTTCCGATTTTGGGATTCTCCATCAAACTTCCTGCGCTTACACGCCGCAACAAAACGGTGTTGCCGAAAGCAAGAATCGTCACTTACTCGATGTTGTCCGTTCCCTCATGCTTCAAATGCATGTCCCTAAACCGTATTGGAATTTTGCGGTGTCGACCGCCTGCTTTCTCATCAACCGTCTCCCTTCTTCTATTCTCAACTACGCTACTCCGTTCAGCATCCTCTTTCCCTCCGCTACAGTCTTTCCTCTCCCACCTCGTGTGTTTGGTAGCATATGTTATGTCCACCGTTTGGGGCCTTCATCGGATAAGTTAGATCCCCGGGCCGCCAAGCATATCTTTGTTGGTTATTCTCGCACCCAAAAGTGGTATGTTTGTTATTCTCCTGCTACCCGCAAGATCTCCGTTTCTGCTGATGTCACTTTCCGCGAGAATCAACCTTTCTTTTCTGCTCCCTTACCTGACCATCCCCCACCTACACCTCCATCCATTCCCCGCCCTGTCATTCCTGCCACTCCTCCACTGCCTGTCATTCCCTCTCCACCGCCTGCCGTTCCCTCCAAACCACCAGTTATCCGTGTCTACACTCGTCGCTCTACCCCTTCCGTTGCCCCTTTGTCGTCGGTCTCTACCATGGATACTCCGCATCCGACTGATCAGGTATCGCCTTCCACTGCTCATCCGCTGGCCAACTCCGTCTCTCTTCATCGCCTCTCTCCACATTTACACACATTTGTTACTTCTCTCTCTTCAGTTGCTATTCCTAATTCTGTGCAGGAGGCGCTTCAACATCTCGGCTGGCGAGCAGCCATGGAGGAAGAAATGTCTGCTCTCTGGTCTAACCAGACATGGTCTGTTGTTCCTCTTCCACCAGGCCAGAAACCAGTTGGGTGCAAATGGGTCTTTGTCATCAAACATGCTGTCGATGGGACAATTGACCGTCTAAAGGCCCGTCTTGTGGCTCGCGGTTTCACTCAACAGGAAGGGCTCGATTATGAGGAAACGTTCTCTCCGGTGGCAAAGCTTAATAGTGTTCGTGTCCTCATTTCTGTTGCTGTCCATCGCCGGTGGCCTCTCTTTCAGCTGGATATCAAGAATGCCTTCTTGAATGGGGACCTCCAGGAAACTGTCTACATGCAGCAACCGCCCGGGTTTGAGACCACGGGGGAGTCTCAGGTCTGCCATCTTAAAAAGGCTCTATATGGTCTCAAACAATCTCCGCGGGCATGGTTTGAAAAATTCAGCAAGGTCCTCCGTGCGATTGGCTTCACTCGGAGCTCGGCCGACTTCTCGCTCTTTACTCGTCACCACCCAACAGGAACGGTTATTCTGTTAGTTTATGTCGATGATATTATCATTACTGGAGATGACTCTCAAGGGATACAGGCAGTCAAAGTCCATCTAAACTCGGTCTTCCAGACCAAGGATTTGGGACCCCTTCGCTATTTTTTGGGCCTTGAGATTGTCAGAAGGCCAGATGGGCTCACTCTCTCTCAACGAAAATATTGTCTTGACCTTCTTCATGATGCGGGTCTGTCTGGCTGCAAGCCCAGTGATACTCCTATGGATGTGAACCACAAATTGTGTGCCCAGGCCTCTGACTCCGATCTCCTTCTTCAGAATCCTGAATATTATCGAGGTCTTGTTGGAAAACTGATATATCTCACGGTTACCAGACCGGATATCTCCTTTGCTGTTGGTCTTGTCAGCAGATACATGCACTCTCCTCGAAAATCTCATCTTCAAGCAGTGGAAAGAATTCTCAGGTATCTGAAAACCGCTCCTGGTCAGGGACTTGTCTACAGGACCTCCTCTTCTGCTCCAACATTGGTGGCATATTCGGATGCCGACTACGCTGGCTCTCTCGATGACCGGCGATCTACGAGTGGTTTTTGCACTTACCTTGGAGGACATCTTATAACTTGGAGAAGTAAGAAACAAGCGGTCGTTGCTCGCTCTTCAGCTGAGGCAGAGTACCGGGCAATGGCATCGGTTGTATCAGAATTAACATGACTTGAGAGTCTTCTTACTGATCTGGGTGTAAAATTACCATCACCGGCTCTTCTCCTTTGTGATAGTCAAGCTGCCATACACATCGCAAAGAACCCGGTCTTTCACGAAAGGACGAAATATATTAAGGTCGATTGTCACTTCATCCGGGAAAAGGTTCAAATGAAGAAGTTTGACTTAAAGCATGTCCCAGGATCGGAACAAGTTGCAGATGTCTTCACAAAGGCTCTTTCCAAGACATTATTCTATCAGTGCTTGTCCAAGCTTGGCGCATACGATTTGTACGCTCCAGCTTGCGGGGGAGTGTTAAAATAGACCATGTAAAAGGCCCATTATTGGGCCCATTTATTGTTTTATCTTCTCTCCTCCTTTAGTCACACATCTTGTATAGGATTTTCTTCTCTCTTCCTCTTCCTATATATTTGTATTCTCTCCTTGTATTTACATACACAAGCAATACATACAAGTTTTGAGCTCTCTCAACAGATCCTAATGCATATTTACACTATTCATTGCAAATTTTAGTAAAAGCACTAGATAGCAATGCATGACCACTACAATTTTTAAGTCAACTTGAAATGTGAATTTAGTACATTGTAGTTTTCTATCTTGTTTTGATAAATCACATCATGCTTGCAAATATTTTATATAGCATATCTTGGTTAAAAACTTCAAAACATCTTCATTTAAAGACAAACTTTTATATTATATTTGTTTTTACTTTCCAAAAAGGTGTTTTTTTCGAGAATGCTTAATCATATTTTTCGCTATATTACTACTTGCGTTCGATCATGCTTAGTTGATTCTTTCAACAAGTGGTAATTATAAACTTATCAATTTTTCTCTACATAAAACACAAAAAACTTATTGCTAAACACTCAACCCTGCCCTCTTTTGATAATACCAAAAGGGGGAGAATAAAGTTGAAGAAATATACAGTTTAAGGGGAGTATAATATAGGAAGCATCTATGTAGGGTGAGCATCCATATAGGGGGAGTATGCATGTTTATCACTTATTATCAACACAACTCTTGTTAAATTTGATTTATTTTTTCCTGGAGGATTTGTTATTATCAAAAGCGGGAGTTTGTCGGAACATACGTTCTGCATTTTTCGTTTGAGAATAACAAATCTCCTTATGCATTTGATCATGCTTGTCGTGTGTTTATAGTGTGCAGGAACTACATGTTCAATACTCGTTAGCGTGCAATGCAAAAAAAAAAGATGATGCTCTGAAAAAGGTGTTAGCGAGACGCTCTAACTTCTACCGTTGGGGGTAGCATCGCCTAAAAAATAAATATCGATTGGACGGGAAAATCGAGTAGAAAGTAAGGTTGGCTGGAGGCATATATAGCAAGTCTTACCGCGCCGCGGTAAAAATTAACGTCAGGCGCTAACTTATGGAATGCCCGCCATTCCACGGCTGATTGAAAAGTGAATGGGGAAAGACATCCGAAGGCGCAGAGGCTATATTGCTAACGCGGAGCAGTGGCACTTACTGCGGCACATTAGGAAGGGTTGCCTAAATTACAGCAGCGTGACAACAATGTGGGGCTCGATCTGTATGCCTCACTTTCCTAATGAAACTACCGCATGACGGTAACCCTGTTGCTGGCGCTAGGATCCTACATCTATTTAAAGAGCAGATCTCTTCCTTTCATGAACAAACGAACCAGATCCATAATTCAGATATTTTGTGAGAGCCCTCTTCCCTGAAGCCAAGAAAACTCCCAGCACAGTTAGTGAAGGCGAAGAACTCAAAGGAGGATAACAAGCTTACTCTACGCGAAGGTCGCACGTATCGACTCCGACGATCTCCTTGTCGTGCCTTCGTCCTCATCCTCGAGTTCTACTATTAAGGGAGTTTATTTTAGATTTCATTTCTTGTATCTCTTTCTTTTATTTGTCGTCACAGGAGTTTGCGACTAAGTATTGCGAGACTCAAGGGGAATTCCCCCCCCCCCCACCCCACAATGGGCGCCTACAGATACAACATAACAAAGGGCCCAAACATAGCAGAATTTTGGATAATACAGTGACAGAAGATTAAGAACTTTCAGCATATATTTACATGTGTAAATAAGAGGAACTATGCCAACTTCTCTTCTAATTAACATCTTTGAGGCAAGGTGTCAAACATTTCATTTTTCTGTAGAAAGCATCACTGCCAGCGTCATTAGTCATATCCCAACTGCTTGGAAATGAAGTTGCTTGTGCAGTAACAGAAAATAATATAAATATTTCTCAAATTTGAAATGGATTTCTCAAGAACCTGCTGTCCCAGAATTGCTGAACCAGAAGTTTGCCTATGCTGCTGTTGAGCAAGGAGTTGTTGCTGATGCTGTGGCATTTGCATTATTTTCTGTCTTTGCTGCTGTTGCTGCTGTTGTGTCTGCTGCTGCGGTGATGGTGTATTCATGATGTTTCCACCAGATCTAGGTGAATTAGCATATGAAAGGGGAGAAGTTGAAGCATTGTCAAAAGAAGTAGCCCCAGAAATAGCAGAAGGTGATGGAACTGATCTTCCAATCACTTGCCCTACTGGTGTCTGAATTAGGAGCAATCTGTTAGAAAAAAAAGTACCACTACAAAAGCTGGTGTAAGATTGACCAACAAAGAAGTTAAAAGCGTACAGAGATATTTAATAGTGAATAACCTATCCTTCTATGTAGCATGGAGGGAAAAAAGTTTTAAAAAATAATCATTTATGCTTCTTTGTCAGCAGAACACAGCTATCCATTCAAATTTCTTTTAGCTTAATTACAAGTTTGGCTTCTTATCAAACAACATGGACGATTAAACCCTTAACAAGCTTCAAGAAAATGATCACTGGTTTTATCTTCCAGGATCTCAAACAATGTACTGTTAAGTGGGGCAACCAGGCATATCGATTTTAAATGTGGATACGAATCATTTTAAAATTAAACCAATAGTCATTGTGATGCATATCTGGATACATCGATACGATTTGGAGATAAAGAAGCTGTTCAGAACTTGGGAAGAGTTCTTAGCAAAATGAGTGCTCTCGGGTATGAT
The DNA here is from genome assembly GCA_039583875.1 of Platanthera guangdongensis. NCBI lineage: Eukaryota > Viridiplantae > Streptophyta > Magnoliopsida > Asparagales > Orchidaceae > Platanthera > Platanthera guangdongensis. The sequence goes on from CM077153.1 coordinate 101,864,214, forward strand.
TTGAGGATGATGAACTTTGAAATTTGTGACCAGGTGTCAAGGAAAAGCTATTCAGCATCCACGGTGATGAGTGGCGAGGTTTTGGTGCCATTTTGCTTGTCCAATGGGTTATGGATCAGTTTTTAGGTCTTAGAGTCTATTGTAAAATAGAAATCACAATAGATGGATGCTTTATTCTTCTACATAAGTGACTATTTATAGCATTACAAGAGACTCTTAAACAAGGTCAGGCAATGTGGGACGACAAAACACTAACACAAACAGACCAACATTGCGTGATATTTCAAACACTCCCTTTCAAGTTGAAGGGTGAATCTTCAACTTGGAAGCATCAAATAGCGGCAATGGAGGTAAGTGATGCGGGACAAAACATCAGACGAGCCACCGGGGAAAATTCCAAACCGGGAAATCAAGTTGGGGACATAGCCACACACCACACAGACCCACCCACACACGACGCAGGACCCACACACAAGGTAGACTAGCTGGAAACCGGTCACCAACATCAACCACACACACAACATGCCGCCGGGAACCAACGATGAGAAGCAAATCAATAAACGGGTGATCGGAGATAATCTGTCGGGGATAATCCGCACAAAGGGCGGTCCCACGCGACACAGCCCCGCACAACACGGTCCCTCGTGACTCAACCCACTGAGAATAGAACACCAACATCAGTTGCGTCTCCAATAAAGGACCAATCAAAAGAAATATGACGATACGCAAACAACATACAACATAAGCTTGGAGGCCGTGTAGGACTAAGGCGAACAACGGGAAAAATCATATGAGTCGCCATCATCACAAACACTCCCCCTCAGATGAAACGCGTGAAGAAAGGCATACTAACCTAACAAGAAAATGACTCATAAAAAGGAACAAAATACTAAAAAACTTCGTCATCCTAAGGGATCAGCAGAGTAGAGCTTCGACAGTGGCAGAGAACAGTCAATAGAGACACCGACAATAAGAGAGATCGATGGAGGAGGGAGTAACATCGGACGAAGCATCGTCGAGATCTGGACTGGAAGCAGGGGAGCCAGCGGAAGAAGATTGAAACAAAGTCGGCGCTGTCGAGATGGAAGTAGGAATCCGCGAGATCTGAGAAGAACTCAGACAAAGCAGTGAAGACGTCGACGATAGCGCACAGAGAAAGCGACGGAGCAGGCGTCGACGATAGTAGAGAACGGCGATGAAAACGGCATTATGGACGTCGACGAAAGCACCAAAAAGATGTTCGATCTCAGCGAAGGAGGAAGACAGACTACTCGTGAACCCAGAGAGGCTCCCATCGATGGAATTAGACGTCGATTCCGTCAAAAGGAGCGGAGCTGCTCGACGGGAGAGGAAGCAGGGCAGTCAACGGGGTCACAGATACGCACAAACGGCAGAAGCAGGGCAGTCAACGGGGTCACAGATACGCACAAACGGCAGAAGCAAGAAGTAAAAAATAGGAGCACGCACGAGATTAGGGTGTCATGGCGAGAGAAATTTTAACTCTGCTCTGATACTAAGTTGTAAATAGAAATCACAATAGATGGACGCTTTATACTTCCACATAGGGGACTATTTATAGCAATACAAGAGACACTTAAACAAGGACAGACAATGTGGGACTAAACCCAACTAACACTAATAAACCAACATTGCGTGACATTTCCAACAGAGTTCGTTTTATTAAGTCTTTAAATTGTGTTTTTATTTAAAACTTTCTTGAGTTTGTTTTGTAATGTTTTATTTTTGACCATTTGTGTGGGGGTTTTGTATTTATGGAACATTGGTCTACATAAAGAGGGGAGGACCGACAAATTACGGACCCTGTATTTGACGATTGAAAAGGTCTTTAGCGCTGCTTTTTCTTATTGTCTAGTATCTACCTAGGCGTAGCAGGTATTCTTATCCAGGAAGCAGGGAGAACATTATCTTCTTATAACAGTGAGTTGTATCTCCTCAATCCCCTAGGATTCTGTTACGGGTCCTTTTATGAAATTATTTATTATTAATTATTTCTCAATATGCATATATTCTGTCTTACATGGTGTCGTCATTTATGTTGTATCTTTATGAGATGTCTTTTTTAGTTGCATGTCTAAGTTCGTCTCGAATTTCCATTAAAGTTCTGTTGTAAGTTCTATTTAAAGGACTCATTGAGACTTGTATTGGTTTGAAAAAAGAAAGTCTATTTTCCTCGAACCCTAAAAGAGATCTTGGAAGGTCTCTCTCTCTCTCGAGCACGCCCCGCATAGGGAGCCGTGGTAAAGGCTCTGTATTATCTGTCACCGTCATCTCCACCTTCAGCCACTCCTATGGCAACCTCTGAGTAGGCCCATAACAACTTGGTATAAGAGGCACTCCTCCCCTCCTTGCAAGACAAAATCCTCGGCGATCCTCAACCCCGCGAACCTTGCGTCATCAACGTCCCTCCATGCGACTTCTCCATCGTTTGTCGCACTCTTCCACTGAGCCCTAGTTCCATTTCCGCCTCCGTCTCCTGCAACATACCTGCTGCGAAGAGTTTCTTCCGCCCACAACTCCTTCTCGGGCCATCTACAGACATCGTCAACTCCCAATTCTCCTCTCACAACCCTCAACTCCAAAATTTTAGCCTCGTCTAATCTCAGTCGCTCCAGAACTCCTCGTCGTCAATATCGACGTCTCCTCTCGTCGTATCTAACAAGGTCGTAACTCATGGTATTTCTACTACTCGAGCCACACGCGTTTCTCCTCGATCCCCACCCACAGTATTCAAATTTGTGTTGCCATCATTAGGAAATGACGCGGATCTCGCAACACCTCTCAGATAGCCGCCACTGAGGAATCTAGTGATCCCGTCACCCGCACCATCTCGTGCTACCTCCATCCACAATATGGGAGAGTCAGCCGACTTCGTGGATGTTATGAATCGGCCACACGTGGTTATATCCGTCATGGATGCGCGACTTCAGGATGTAGAAGCACGTTTTTCGAGACCTCAACGCACGTCATGAGGACGACATGGCAATCCTGACCACCAAGCATAATGGACTAACAGTAGCACCTCTCGTGGTTACCACCCAGCCCACAGATCACGCCAGCCATAGTTGTCAAGGCGCACGCCTAGGCGCGCCTGAGGCGTCGGGCGCAGCCGGCGCAGCCCGCCGCGCCTCAGCACAGCTGAGGCGGGCGATGTGCCTCAGGCGCGCCTCAGGCGCGCCCAGGCGCGCCTAGGCGCGCGCCTTACAGGCTCCCAGGCGCACCAAAGGCGCGCCCAGGCCTTTCAAGGTATTTTTAAAAAAAAAAAATTGATATGAGCAAAAACATGATCTTAGACGCACCTGAGGCTCCCCCTAGGCGCACTTGGGCGCCCAATTCGCTGAAATTGCGCGAATTGGGCGCCCAATTCGCTGAAATTGCGCGAATTGGGCGCCCAATTCGCTGAAATTGCGCGAATTGGGCGCCCAATTCGCTGAAATTGCGCGAATTGGGCGCCCAATTCGCTGAAATTGCGCGAATTGGGCGCCCAATTCACTGAAATTCCGCCAATTCGCTCAATTTCAGCGAATTGAGCGCACAATTCGCTCAATTTCAGCGAATTGGGGGCACAATTCGCTCAATTTCAGCGAATTGGGCGCCCAATCCGCACAATTTCAGCGAATTGGGCGCCCAATCCGCACAATTTCAGCGAATTGGGCGCCCAATCCGCTCAATTTCAGCGAATTGGGCGTCAAATTCGCTTAATTTTCTGTTTCCCCCATTTTTGCTGCTCACGTGCCTCAAGCGCGCGCCTACGCCTTGCGCCTTGCGCCTAGGCTCCAGAGGCCCTTTGCGCCTCAGTGCGCCTTGCGCCTTTAATAACTTAGACGCCAGCAGCAGTCAAGTTCCGCTACTGCCGCTCACCCGTAATGAGCCTCCACCGCAGACCCTCTTACTCCTTGAAGTTGCCCTCAAAAAGGCACGAAGACGGTAGCGACACCTCTGTTGATGAGCGACCAGCTGCCATGTTCGCTCAGATCCACAAGGCTTACCACTTATGCCAGTCGTGAGAGTCTCCAACAAGAGCAATTGTAGTGGAAGTACAGGAGTGATAAGAGGACACAACACATGTCGACAGAGAGGGTCGGAGATTTGAAGACCACTGCAAGCCATCGGATCTGGATGTCGTGAATGGAGGGGGTCCAAGCAAGTTTCGGGGATGACCCAATGGGAGCAAAAGAAAAAGCGAGACTTATAGTCCTCCGCTTGACTGGACGAACGTTAACAGGTCAAGGCGAATAAACATGTCATCATTTGATACCTGATCTATCGTACAACGAAATGAAGATGTTCGTGGATTCCCTTATCACAATAAAAAGTGTTAGCATCACATCGAAAACTGTATAAATATATTCAGTACTTGCAATAAAATAAAACAGGAAATTAAAATGAACGCGTAAGACAAAAGTACCAGTGATAATTTCCCGTGGATTTGGCCCCTGCCCCATCTACTCCCTGCCAGGGAGGCGGCTCTTCGTAGTTTTTTCATGGCCTCGGGGAGGGATATATTCATCGATCGCGTTGACCGATCAGATGTAATAGTCCCTGGATGTCCTGGGGTCACTGCGGACCCTAAATTGTCTTCCTCCAAGTGGAAATTTTTGGTACCTGATGGAAAGTTGATGTTATGGCTTGATAATCATCTAGGAGGTGTCTCCAAAGATTGCGTTGTGGTTGCTCAGAGCATCGATTATCGGGAAGGGCTCCTGCCTGGCTACCCCGCACATGACTACGGAGAGGTCCACACTCTCCTTGACTTCATTCCTTTCTCTCGAGAAACCATATAGAGGCCCATGCCGCCCATCACAAGCCTTCAAAGGATTATTCGTTCTCATGATGTCAAATACTGAGTTGAACATACATTGACTAAACTTTCAGTGTCGATGAGGATCCTCGTCACCGTAAGGTTGTCCAACACTTCTCTGATTACAACTACGTCGTGGAACGGGTTTACTGTCTTTGGGAGGTCTTCTTCCTTGAAGGTAACCATCCCTCGCAGGGGAGCCATGAGGGAGGTCGAGGTGACCTCTCTTTCTCGCACATGTCTACGGAGAGGTCCACACTCCCCTCGACTTCTTGTCTTTCTCTTGAGAAACAATATTGAGGCACATCGCAATCCTTCAAAGGATTATATGTTCTCATGGCATTGAATGCTAGTTTGAATAGTACATTGACTGATCTTCCAGTGTCGATGCGGATCGTCGTAACCGTAAAGTTGTCCAGCACTGCTCTGAGTACAACTGCGTCGTGAAACGGGTTGACCGTCCTAGGGAGGTCTTCTTCCTTGAAGGTAACCATCCCCCGAAGGGGAGCCTTGAGAGAGGTAGAGGCGACCTCTCTTTCTCGGAGGTATTTCATACTTGCTTTTTTGGAGGACTCTTGGTCGGCTCCTCGGTGTATGTAGTTGATGTAGCCAAGCTAGCTGACATCCTATGTTTCTTCACACTCCTCCCCGACACTCTCGAATGTTTTGGTCACATGTTCTATATTTTCGCACTTGGGCCCCCTTGATCTGGATGCTTCCTTTTCCATCCCCTTGCTCGAGGTAGAGGCACCCCTGGAGTGATTAGCCAACAAGTCCTTCCATTTGCCCTCTCTATTATGTCGTGTGGGACTCTGCAGTTCTCTATGTTGTGCCTGACGTCGTGGTGAAACTTGCAGTAAAGATTCTAATTCGTATTTTTGAATCCTGCATTTAGAGATTGAGGGGCTTTGAAGCCCGATTGTCTCTAGAGTAGTTCTACCACTTCATCCATTGGCATGCATATGTTAGTGTATTCTTCTTGAGCGCCTCCCAACTGAGGTAGTGCTGGGGTCTGAGAAGGGGAATCACATTCCCTCCATGTTGGAGGAACTAAGGCTGTGGCGGCCTCATCTGTTAGAACTGGCGGTGGCAATGCTTGGGTCGTTGATGGAAGCTCCTCCTGTGTCGAGCCGGCTACTGGAAGCCCGGAACTCCAGTGGGGCTTGTTCGCCCGTTGAAGGGCTGTAGGAGTACAGTTGAAGGAATTCCTCGAACATTGGGATTCTAGGTCGGAGAGAGAAGAGACAAACTCCTCGTTTGTATTCTCCCCTTCGATGAAGCTATTGGCACGCTCTATTAGCTCTCCCTAGGACCTCAACTTTTTCTCTCTCACAAAGAATTTGAAGAGGCATGGCTTCAGACCATTCACGAACGCCACCCGGTACACGAAGGGGTCCCCATCCTGAACTTCCATAATCTTTCCCTGGAAGCGAATCCACATACTAGCCCAGGGTCTTCGGCAGACCTTGCTGAATCTGAAAAAAGGTGTCTATGTTGCTTTTCCTTCACTTTAAAGTGGCGAATCTCTGCAACAAATCCCTTCGTAGCTCCATGAACGAACCACTCTCGGGTCTTCTAGTCGAAAGTAGTGGGAAGGAGTTTGCAGCAGAGTTCCTCTAAGTGGGGCTGAACGGATACCGTGACGACAAATGCTTGTAGGTGGTATAAGTTGGATCCTCCCTTTCGGAGAATCTGGCAAGGCGAGGCTCCCTAAATCCATACGGTATAGATTTTGCCTCGATATCTCCAACAAAGGTGGAGAAGAGTCCATCCCCTCCGTGCACTCAGTCTCCTTGAAGAACTCTTGGCTCCTCTTTGATAGGTAGTCGTGGCCTCCTTGAAGAACTCTTGGCGCGGCCTCCTTGAAGAACTCTTGGCTTGCTCACGCAGAGACCTCCTTTCTTTTAGGTTGGTGTGGTTTCTACTCAGGAGTTTTGGTTTTGGGTTGCGGCTTGCGGTTTCGGGGCGGGACCCCTTGCTCTACAACGAGCAGGCATCTTGATATTAACGAGTCAGGGGGATCGTTTATTGACAGCGCATATACATGATCTGGACAGACACTATGAAATTCGCAACTGGGATTCACATAACTTATTCGACAAAGGTAAGTAGTAAGTTTATGCATCATTTGTCTATTTGCAGGCACACACAAATAAGGGGGAGGGAGAAAAAGTCGCAAAAGAAACGAACGCTTTCACTACTCTGAAAAAAGTACAATGTTGTGAAACCGTAGTTACAAAAGATTTTTGCGCGGTCATTTAGAAAAATAGTTTTATGGGCTATTGAGACTCCGACTTGGAGTACGCCACGACATCCTTCGCGGATTTGAATCTTTTTCATCGGAAGTCTGAAGAGCGACAAGACAAAGACCGCTCGGTAGAGACCTTGATCGCACAAACTGTTCTTCCTCAGCTTTAGAGCTCGCAGCTTCTTCGGTGATGCCAACACCCTCCTCGAGGGCCTCTTCATAGTCTGAGACCGTGGCATCTTTGTAATCTTTATATATAATTGCGTAGTCGATATCCGCGAGCTCATCTTTCAAAGAATCACGACCCTTCAGAAATTCAAGCGCAATCTCTGTGGACCGCTTGGAAAGCCGGAGCAACATCTTCCAGAATTTTGGGTTTTCGTCTATTAGGCTCGCCTACAGAAGGAAGACCTGGATTAGTAACCACGTACAAGTATCATCAACCACCCCAAATGAATGAATCTAAAGTTACCTTCAATTTCACGTGTAGGCGCAAATTCAACGCCAGGGCATCATCAAGAGCGCTCAGGGCGGCGCAATTGAATGTAGTCGCTCCCTAGTTTGCGACAACGGTCTTCTTAGAGAGATCCCCCACCGGGATCTTCCTCATCTCCGCTAAATCCTCTTAGTCGAACAGCATCGTGGAGACCGCAAGCACATGCAGTTGGGGCGGCTTAGACTCCTTCCAGGAGGGAAGGTTGGTACTGAGGGTGACCGCTCCACTATCACGCACGGGCCCCCTCCAAGGTCCAGCGGGTTCTCCCCAAAATTCTGGAAGGCGGGTACCACACCGGTGTCCGCATCAGTCTACGAGGTCCTTCGCATATTCTTTAAAGAGGTGCTCGCTCCGACCTGGGCAAGCTCATCATCACGCTCAGCATCCAAAGCACGCCACCTCACAGTGGCAATCAGGACATTCCCAGGAGGTTTGTGCGGATTGAACGTCGGTACCATCAAGACAACGGTCAAATAAAAATTAGATCAATGACATGCAAAGGTACGCGCAGACACACAAATTTTAAATCTCACAAACTTACACCCATCTGTAGCCAGGTTGTGGACTTCCTTCACAGGACGAACCTAATGGGCGATGTCCAGCATGGTATTATTCAAGAAGTTTGTTATCCGCACACCTGATGGTGGAGAGCTTGGACAGTTTGAACGTATCCTCATCGCGGGGATCGAGAGCCAGACACAGTCCATCGAAATCACCTTTGAACATGGCGAACCGCGCCTTCCATTCATGCACTTCGTTTGTGAGGTTAAAGAGGTGGAACCTCTCCGACCCAAAATAAAGTTGTGTGCTTTTGCGCATGTATGCGGAACATGAAGCACAAGACCTCCATGATAAAGCGGATACTTTGACTCCACATGTACATTATAAAGGAGGTGATTGCGATGACGGCGTTGGCAGGAGCTATGCAGGCACTGCTCCATAGAAATTTAGAATCTCCATCTCCAAGAAGATGCGGAGTGTCCAGCCCGCTTTGAAGTGATTGAATGGGATGACGAGCTCGTCATCAAAAACAGTGGAGAATCGCTTCTCACCTTGAGTCAACCGCAGCGGGAAACGGTCATCTAGCAGGTGACACGAAGCGGTCATCCAGCGGGTGCTGCATCAGGAGAGTCACGAGATCCGTCTTCGACACAGTGGGAGGGGCCAGTTTGTAGCTCAGTAAGGCAACCGCGCAGTCAGCTTGCTTGGAGGAAGGGAGTGGTCGCACCATCTTACGCGAGCTCTCTCACTCTAATTTAGATAGAAGGGGATCAGACTCATTTTATAGAGGGACACAGCATATCGCCTCGAAAGTCGAAACGTCGACAGTCAAGAGATTTGGGCGGGCACTTCTAGGTGACCGCACTCCCCTAAGTAAATTTTTCCCTGTAAAAGAAGATAAGCCGTACAAACATTCGTGCAAAGCAAGAATAGCCACCACAACAAGACAGATGACATGAAACAAACACAGGATCATGAATCAAAATTGTGGTTCAATAAGAAATTTCAAATGTTAAGCCGCGCGAAGCGCAGAATCATTGAATTAGTACAAGTCAAATATAAATATTTCAAGCACTCCGCAACCTCACTATCCATAGGGGTGACCTCCTAATGATAATATATTAAGAAGCGCGTGACAGCGGTCACTCAAGAGTTGCGCATATTTGCAAAGTGGTCGACCGAGCAGTTCCAGCAGAAGGCGCCACACTCCGTCTCTTCAAGGCACCAACTTTCCTCTCGAGCACGACTATCCGCATTTGCAGAGCCCGTGTTTCTTCCTGCATGGCCTCCAGCTCCGCCCGCAACTGTTCTAGGGTGGTCGGTTTCTGTAGAAAAAATACGCAACTTTAGAGGTAAGTTCAAAAGTCTTTTTATTCAATAAAACTAACTGAGGAAGGGAGGGTAGGTATACCCTTCGTATCTGCACCAACTGTTTCCTCAACAACCGGATCATCCCCACCAAAAACATCTGCAAGAAAGACGGACATGTCCACCCTTTCCAGTACACTCGCATTCATCTGAGCGGGCCCAAACTCATCAAAATCAATCATGTGGGTCGTGGATCCCGCTCCAGGAATCCGCAAATAGCGACGAGACAACTCGGGGTCAATCATCTGAAGGTAAGCCCTCCGCAACAACTCGCCTTGTTTTCGCCGCCGATGTTGGTGCTCATGGATCAACGGGAACTCATCCAGGATCGCCCACACTAGAGGCGGAATAAAGATCAACTCACGCCTAAGGGGGCCACAAATTGACCAGTAGATCTCCACAAATGACAGGCTGAGTCTACAGCCTCTCCAACTTTCGCCCCACTCCACGCCAAACCCGTGTGTTCGCACAAGATCTCGTCGACGTAGTCGCTAAGCTGCGACAACACCTCTCAGACCCCAAGGTGGGGACAAACTCGCTTCTGGGCGCACGTGACGCACCCTCCACCGCGGCTCTCCGCTTGACGGCTTCTCGCATGTCTGCTTGTCGTGTCCGCCTACTCCCAGGTACAAGTTCCCTTTTCTCTTTTCCCCTACAGGTGCTTGCGCGGCCAACGCCTCGAGGTTCTCCATCCAACGATGTGCCTCAGCGCCTGTTACATCCTCGACCAGCCTCGCCGCCACGGCATTCGATGGCCCTCTCCATCGCAACTCATAAGCAGCTTCTACAGTATGGCAAATAACCTTACTAGTTACTAGTTCCCGACATAAAAGAGAGAAAATTTGACAGGGAACAATGATCAATAAGCTATCTTTAAATCATGCAAAAGTGAATAACCTGCATAAGAAGCCCTTGTGGATTAACTGTATTGGAAGAGAAAGCCGGGGTACTCTTGGGGAACGTACCTGCAAATAGGCCTTTGAAGTGATAAGTGAATTAACTTCAATTTAATGGAGGCATGGATGAAAGTGGATGAAAAAAGACATCGACAGAGCCTATGTAACTTGTCATAAAATTATATTTAATTATCATGTCAAATTAATTCTAACCACTGGTAGAAGCAGCACTGTAGATATTAAATATGAAACTTGTCAAACAGAAGTTGTGCGTAGCGTAAAATGACAGCCAGTACCAGATTCTCCAAAATTATGCACACCATCACTCGGTGCAAGTACATCCGCTAAATGAGGAGGAAGTGAAGATGGAAAATGCCTTTGATCCCCAGTTATTCGAAGTCCTGAGAGGATAGTTTACAAGATCTATCAGAACTAGTACTTAATCTAAAATATTGCCAGAACAAAATAATACAAGTTAACCTTGTTGATGGAGAACAATGTCACTTGTGGTATTCTAAAAAGGCAAGGTGCATATAACAGATGAAAGTAATACCTTCACCAAAATTTACAGCAGCTCTTATCTGATTTTCCTGTTCTTGAATTTTGGCAGCTTGCGCTTTGTCTAATGCAGGGACTAGGGTAGGCCCTTGACGTGAACCAAGTCCATATGCTTTTCGAGTATCAGCTATGACCTTTTCAGCAGTTTCGCATGCTGCTCCAATCATATCAATTCTAACCTGTAACGTTTTAATGGTCAGGATGATAGAAAATGAAGACAAAAAGTCCAAACATGTTAGATTCTGGAATTTGAAAACACGCACCTTTACTTTCTCAATTTGGGTTGGAATTGGAAGATTGGCCATCCCAGACAATAAGAGCTCCTTTTTGGCATTGTCCTCTACTTCCATCTCTGGCAATAACTTAGATGATAGCATGACCGGAAGTACTACAGGAAACATTTTTTGTTTATTTATCAGGATTAACTTCTATAAAAAATTGAATGTCATCGTTAAACTAGCTAATTGAGGACTGTGGAAATATATGGAGCAGTTTAAAGATGACATTTTTAAGCATTGCAAGTAAGATGACCATGAAGAACTAGCAGGATAGATTAAATCTTCTACATAATAGTAACTATTGGAAAGTACCACAGCACAATAAGATTGTAACTAATCTAGTTATCATTACTGTTTGGAGCTTTAAGGAGAAATTAACGAAGTGTAATGTAGTACTTCCGCTGAACTACTTACAAAATTAAAGATACATATTTTTGGCCGTTACATTAACTTTTGTAATTTCTCCTGCAGCCCATTACATCCAATTCGTGAAGGAAAATTTATGCATGAAAGAAAGATCCAAAATATTTGAAGTTACGATTGAAAACTTGAGGAGAAACTCTTACTCATAAAAGGATAATGATATATTAAAGTGTTCCAGTAACCATATGAACAGAAACAGTACTTGAACGAAAGCCCAAAGACAAAGCAGTTGATTCAAATTAAGACCATGAATCTGTTCTTTCTTAGAATTAGTATTCATCAAATTAATCAATCCCTAACATTTTGATGCAATCAACAGTTGAATTGTATAAAGGTCCGCTGTAAAGGCCTACTATATAGGTCCATATTATTTCCCCTTGTTTTTTTGTCTACCAATATAAAAGCCCACTATAAAGGTCTATATTATTTCTCCTCATTTTTGTCCCACACCTATAATACTAGCTTGAGGTAACTCTTTTTTGTGTGTATATAAAAGTGTAACATAATGTTTATATTTCATATTGAAAATAGTATAATCTTCTAGTTCTCAACTTGGTATCAGAGCAAAGCGTTCTTTGTCATTGCTCCTTTTTTTGGTGCATTGCACTCATGCGATAAAAATTATCACGATAGCCTATGCACCTAGATTTAACTCCCGATCGTTCGTCTCAGCCCACATCACTACCACGGGAAGTGAACTCAATCTACCAGAGATTAATGTGAAAGCTTATTTATCTCATACAGGCTCGTCCTGATATAACGTATGAAATAGAGATCTTGGGCAGATATATGAATTCTCTCAAATTGAGACATCAGGAAGTTTCTCAACGAGTGCTAAGATATCTAAAGAAGACCCCCAGACGAGAAATCTTATCCTCCTAAAACAAGTATGTAAATGTTGCAATATACACATGTTGACTGCGCTGGAAACCAAGATGACCGAAAATCCAACACCGATATTCTTTTGTTGGGGGAAATCTTGTGACCTGAAGAAGGAAGAAGCGCAGAAGCATAATACAAAGCAATATCACAAGGGATGTGTGAGGGACTATGGATTCAGTCTAAAATGCAGGACGTGGGGCTATAAGATGAGAAATGCATAATACTATATTGCGGAAATAAAATGGCTACCAACTGTTATGGGCTCCGAATTGAGATCACGTGAGAGACCTTGAATGTGAGAAGTCCCACCGAGGAGGCGAGGATATGCGTTCTGTTAGAATCTGCGATATAGAAATAATCAATGGATTAGTCTTACTGTCATTGTAATAAGAACATATGGGGTCGCACGTTAAAAAACATGCGGAAATTGGATAAATGATTGTGCTGGTTTTTTTACTTATATTATATATATGTAAACAACCAAGCCAAAAATCACATTTAATTAATTAGGAATTAATTAAATAATGATTTGAGAGTAATTGTATATCGAATTGGAATCAAAAATGAGTGTTAAATGATTATTCAACACTTATTGACTTGCGAAGTCGACATATGTCGACTTGGGGTGCGTTTATCATAATACAAACTTTTCCAGATAATATTTGATGTACGTCGACATATGTCGAGTTGAGAAGTATCCAAATAGTAGTCGGCACGCGTCAACTTATGAAGTCGACATACGTCGACTTGGTATGCGTTTATGAAAGTTTTCATAATATGGGATAGTACTATGAGATTTATGAAGTCGACATACGCCGACAAGTAAAATAGAACTTGACGGTTTATGAAACTTCTATAAATAACGCCTTTTAGAGTTTTACAAGCACGTCTTTTGAGTACGACTCTCACGGCTCCTGAAGAACCTGCAACTACATTTTCTCCTAGAACGAAACTAGTATTTTGCAAAGAAGAATGGACAATCATCTTCCAATGGTAATTCTGGCTTTTCAGTGGATGCTCATAGAGACATAGATCTCGTTCTACGTTATGGTTCTCACACGACAGCTATTCTTCACGAAATCTGATTTTGATGCAAATATAAACTAGATTCTTGATTTATTGGTTTTGCATGGTCCTTTCAATTGGTTTCTTGCTAGTTTTTCGCCACGTATTAGATGCATAAAAAAACCAACAGTGGTATAAAAGGGAGGTTGCAATTACCAATCTTTCAGAATGAATGTGTATGAGTTTTTGGAAGCATTCCAGGACACATTTTGTTGTCATGAAACATCATATGTTGATGATTTTCTATAAGAAAGCAATAGTGGATTTCGTTTAGGTTTCGAGGCACTGCCCCGAACCCCGCAAGAGCTCTGCCCCTTGAACCCACTCGCTACTCTGTCAGCAAGACCACTGCCAGGGGCGTTGCCCCATGGACGCTGTGAGGGGCTCTGCCCCTAAGAACCCGCCAGGCGCGCAGCCCCTTCTAACCCCGTTAGGTGCGCCTTGTATTTTGCTATGAAATATATGTATATCTGGAATATATCGGCAATGTAAATGTTGAAATATTTTCATGATTATATTTCAAAATGTGCGAAGATTAAATGTTAATCACGATTAAATGTTAATCATTTGTCATGAAAATTACTTAGATTGCATAATGAGTATTCAAAATGTCATCTGATGGATGACACTCTTCCTACCTTGATCGATGAAGCATGATCTTGCCAAAGCAAGGTGCATCAATCGATCTTGATAGGGTGTGATGGGATAATTATGATATCCAGTTATCAACATTGGGTCCAACATAACTAGGTGACCTCAACAGTTGAGTGTCTAGAGGCATAGGGTTAGCATGCACCATAAAATGGATGAGAATAATAGTTATTCACCAATCATACAAAAGTTGTATATGTAATATGATACAATCGACAAATGTTGTCTACTTAAATAGTCATGTTATGGGTGATCAGTCAAAGCTGACTCGTGATAGGGGTGAAATACAGATCTTATCCCACTAGAGAGAAGTTTGCATAAACTCTCTGAATTGCTATTAACGTTTATTAATATGAAGAAAATAGAGGGGGAATTTAATAAAAAACTTTAATAAAATAAAATATATTTTGAACTATAGTACTAATTAACCTTGTATAACTTTAATAGAGGGCCTTAATTAAGGCCAGATTCATGCGGCCGTAACCACTTGACTGGTGAAAATAAGTCCCCCCAAACAGAGCGTTAATCTAACACGAATAGATTCTATAAAGAAAACAAAATAAAACTTTGCATAACTCTTATAAAATTTCTATGGCAAGTAATACACATCACATTTTGTCCCTACGATCTATCATTGAGAAGGATAATCTTAAGAGGACAACCTTCCTAGATTGGTATAAATATTTGAGGATTTCCCTCAAACAGTAACATAAGCTTTATGTCCTAAAGGAAGACCACCCTGAAGAGTCACTCGGTTCTGCCTCTCGTACAGACAAAAATGCTTATAAGAAGTATCAGAATATCTCCTTGGGCGTTGAATGCCTTGTGTTTGCCGTCATGACCTCTGAGCTTCAGAAGCAACATGAGATCATGTGTGGTTATGAAATAATTGAGCACCTCAAGAAAATGTTTCAGGGGCATGCTCGACAAGAAAGGTTCGATGTTTCCAAGGCGTTGTTTCAGTACAAGATGGGAGCTCGTGACCCAGTAGGAACTCATGTACTTAAGATGATTTGGTACATTGAGAACCTTGAAAGATTGAGTATTCTCTTAAGCCGAGAGTTGGCCACTGACTTGATCTAGCTATCATTGTTGGATAATTATGATCAGTTTGTCTTGAATTACAACATGAATGAAAATCACAAAACACTATACGAACTTCTAGACATGTTGAGAATTGCCGAAATAATAAGAAGGTCAAGCATACTAACCTTATATTGATGATGTATAAAGGTAAGGGGTAAGGCCAAAGGATTTAAGAAGAGTAAGATGAAATCTAAGTATAATCTTAATCCCAAATCATATGCAATGAAGAAGACAGGGCTGGCCAAGGAAAAAAATTATGACCATTATGAGAAGATAGGGCAATGAAGGAGGAACTGTCCTCTTTACCTTGAAGATTTGCAGCAAAAGAAAAAAGTGACAGTTCCACTTCATGTATATTTATTATAGAAGTTAATTTTTTTTATCTTTCATCTTGGTTATTGGATATCGAATGTGATTCTCATATTTGTATAAGTGTGTAAGAACTGAGAAGAAGAATGATGGCTAAGGGCAAGATTGACCTATGAGTTGGAAATGGAGCAAAAGTTGATGTCATTGCTATAGGAACTTACCATCTATCTTTGCCCTCTGCCTTATAATAGAGTTGGAGAACTATTATTATGTTTCTGCAATTACTAGAAACATTATTTTTATTTCATGTTTAGATATGAAAAGATTTTTATTTATCACTAAGAATAATAGTAGTTTAATATATTTGAATGTGTTTGTTATAGTATTGCACAAATGATATGTAAGTTTTGAACTTATACCAAACAATCTATAACATTTGTAAAAAAAGCTCATGTAAAGTGGCTCATTTATTTTTATTTCTTCGTTTCTCCTCTTTTGTCCCACATCTTGTATAAGACTCTCTTCTTTCTTTCTCCCTCATATAAATGTGTATTCATACATTGTATTTGATTATTGAGATAGTATATACAAAGTTGAGTTTTTTCTACATGGTATCAGAGGGAGGTTGTCCGGCCTGATTTTTTTTAACTGCATGCTCTTCCGGCTTACTGTGCGGCTTGTTCTTCTGCTTAGCCCCAGTGTCGTGCGGCCTGCACCCTTTTCTAACCACTTCCTGGTTAGAGTCTCAGTAACCGCGGCTTCCCTCGCGGTTAAGGCCATTCTACCCGCTTTATATGCTCTTTATTTCTCTCTCTCGTGGCTTCCTCCACTTCTTCTACTTCTCCTCCCCTTTATAACCTTTCTAACAGGTGGGGCCTTCCCTTCCTTGTTTCCCTCTGCCTGCGCAGTCTCCCTCTCTATCTGCGCGGTCTCCCTCTCACTACTCACCACGACTCCTACCAGCTTTCCTTCTTCCCTGCTCGCCGCGACTTGTCTTAGTCGTCGCGGCTTCTCTTCTCGCCGCGATTTGAGTCTCTTACTCGCTGCGGTCTCCTAGTCTACCCGTCGAGTTCTTCCTTCTCACTGCTCTGCTCCCTGCTCGCCGTGACTTGTCATAGTCGTCGCGGCTTCTCTTCTCGCTGCGATTTGCTTCTCTTAGTCGATGCGGCTTCCCTCTTCACGGCGAGCTCCGCATCTAGGTCGCGGCATCTCCCCTTGTCGCTGGTGTACTCACCGTGACCGTGCGGCCTTCTTGACTGGCCTGTTCTCCGCTTAGTAGTTGTGACTTGTCTTGTCGCTAGCGGTTTCTCCTCTCTGCTGCGGGTTCCGCATATTGGTCATGGCATCCTCCTTGTCGCTGGTGTATTATCACTGTGATCGTGCGGCTTGTCTTCTAATCTAGTCGTGGCGGCTTCTCCCAGCTATTCGCTCCGCATTCTGGTGGCGGGGACCTCATTGCCTTGTCGCTGGTGTGTTGTCACCCAGACGGTGTGATCTCCATTCTGTTCATTTTTTTTTTGTCTGCTGGCCTAGCCTCCTGCTCGCCTTGCCATAGCGACCTCTCTTGAGTCTACCGGACAGATGGCTTCTTCCTCTGCAGACCGCCCGGCCTCTGCCACTAAACTTCGTGATGAGTTGCGGATTACAACTATTTCGTTAGCCGGGAAGAACTTCGTGGAGTGGGTACACTTTGTTCTTCGTGTAATACAGTCCAAAGGATTTCTACATCACTTGACCCAAGCGGCTCCTGCTGCTCCTACTGACGATTGGTTGCGCAACGATGGTCGGGTTCAGACATGGCTCCTCAACTCCCTTGATACCGAACCCTACCGCATGGTCATGTATCAAGAAACGGCCAAGGCAATGTGGGATGAGCTCCAGTCTCTATACTCCAGTAAAGATAGTCTTCAGCATCTTTATGACATCATCACTGATCTCCAGTCCTTTGATGTTGGAGGGGCCACCGACTTCACCTCCTCTGTTGCTCGGGCCAAGACTTTGATTGCAGCATGGATCCAACATCAACCTCCTACGTTGGATCTTGCTGCACAACGTGCTCAAAAAGAAATTGTCGGTGTTGCCATGATGATGGCTCGTGTTCCGCCTCATCTTCAGAGCGTTCGGGCTCAGATACTCTCCTCGGCTGCTACCCCCTCACTATCAGATGTGTGTTCCATGTTGCTCAAGGTCTCACCACCTCCTGATAGTTCTGCTCCTCCATCCTCGGCTCTCCTTCAGCAGACTTCTGCACCCCTGTTGCCTCCCCCCCCCCTCCTTGCGGGGGGCGTTCAAAATCTCGGGACCGCGGACGGGGAGGCCGGCCTCGCCCAAAGTGTTCCTTCTGCGGTAAGGACGGCCACCTCGAGGCCACCTATTATCGCAAGCATGGGCTTCCTCCTCGTCCACAGGCCACTGTTGCTGCTACCGACTCCTCCACTCGTACTGACCTTGAAGAGGTTCGCCTTCAGCTCCAACAACTCCATGGTCTGCTCAGTCGCCCATCTGCCTCTGTTTCCTCTGCTGCCTCCATCTCCCCAGAAGGTATCACTTGTCTCTCCACTAGTCCGCGCTGGATAGTGGACCCAGGTGTCACCCATCACATCACCTCTCTGCGGGCACATCAATACCTGGATTCTCTTCATCCTAAGTGTATCACAGTGGCCAATGGAGGCATTGCTCCCGTCTCCGGCTCGGCTGATATCCCTCTCACGTCTTCTCCCTCTCTACGCTCGGCTCTTCATGTTTTGGGCTCCCCGTTTAATTTTTTTTGTTGGTCGTCTAACTAATGATTTAAATTGCTCTGTAGCATTTATCTTTTCTTCTTTTCTGCTACAGGATCACAAGACGCGGACTATCATTGGTAAGGGGCGATTGTAGAACGGGTTCTACCTCCTTGATGACTCTCCAGCTATCCTCTCTTTTGTCTCCTCCGTCGATTGGCATCGGCGTCTTGGACATGCACCTTTACCAGTCCTCCAGAAGGCTCTACCAGATGTATCTTTACCTTCTTTTCAGTGTGAATCATGTGTGTTAGGCAAGCAACCTCGTTCATCTTTTTCATCTCATTGTACTCGGAGCACTGCTCCTTTTATTTATTTGGGGTCCGTACAAAGTCACTAGAATTTTTGGTTATCGTTATTTTCTAACTTTTATTGATGATTATTCGCGAATGACGTGGTTATACTTACTTCGTGATCGCTCCGAGCTTCCTTGTGTCTTTCGAGCTTTCCTCCTTGAGACCCGCACGCAATTCTTCACGAATATCAAAACTCTCTACACTGATAATGCTCTTGAATACACTAGCCACGAATACACTAGCCACGCAATCCTGTGATCTCCTAAAGGAAACTGGTATGCTTTGTTGTGTTCCTGCGAACACCTCTATGGAGGAAAATCACAGGATTGATGAAGATGGTGATGGTGATCATACTGATGTATCACGTTACCAAAGATTGGTCGAAAAACTTTTATATCTATCACATACATGTCCCGACATCACGTATGCAGTTGGTATTCTTAGCAGATATATGCATTCTACTAGAATCAGGCATCAAGAAGCGGTGTATCGTCTACTAAGGTATTTAAAGAAAGCTCCTAGTTGTGGCCTCCTATTCTCTAGGAACAACAACTTGGAGATTGAGGTCTTTACTGACGCTGATTGGGCCAGTTTCCAGGATGACAGGAAGTCCACAACAGGATACTGCTCCTTTGTTGGTGGTAACCTCGTGACGTGGAGGAGCAAGAAGCAGAATATGGTGGTCAGGTCAAGTGCAGAGGCAGAATATCGTGTCATGACCCAAGGCTTATATGAGGGATTATGTCTACGGACCGTGTTACGGGATTTAGGCTTCCATGTGACAACTCCTTTCTCCTTATTTTGTGGCAATAAGGCTGCAATTAGTATTGCTCATAACCCGGTCCAGCGCAATAGAACAAAGCATGTCGAAGTGGTCGGCACTTTATTAAGGATCACTTGGATAAGAAAACAGTTGTTACTCCGTTTGTTCACTCCAGGGATCAGTTGGTCGATGTCTTCATCAAAAGCTTGGGGTTTGATGTGTTTACCGATGATATCCAGAAAATTGGGATGACTGATATCTTCCGTCCGACTTGAGGGGGAGAGTTGTAATATGTTATGTTCAAGTCAGGGTACTATTGTATTTTTACTTTGTTTTTTAGGTTTCCCTTACTCAAGTTTATAAGAGTAAGGGACCAGCATTATCAAATGATCGAATACATTTTCTACATTTCCTTTCCACTGACATCTTCAAACTGATAGGGACAACTCAAATTCTTAATCAAATTTTGTGTTTTGCCTTAAAGGAGGCGATGTGAGCTGGAAGAGCTCGAAGCAAGAAAGAGTTGTTGATTCTACAACTGAGGCTGAATATATCGATGTTGTTAATACAGTGAAGGAGGCGTAGGAAACTCAACAGTAAGATTGATATAGTTCCTAGTATTATTGATCCAGTGATTCTTTATTGTGACAAAAATAGTGTTATTACACAAGCTAAGAAACTTAGATCACATCAGCGTTCCAAACACATATGAGAATAGATGTGAGCATATACAAAGTACCGACTGACAAGAATATAGTGAATCACAGAACAAAGACTCTTCATCAGAGGAAGCATGATTGTCATACATAATCATTGGGTATTCAATACTTGAATGATCAACTCTAGTGTGAGGCTTGTGGATTTTGGCTTTGTCAGTCTTATGTTCATGTGATGTCTTGTACTACTATTTCATTTACATGTGAGGCATTTCCTTTTGTTATGTTTATTCATTTTTATAAAAATATATTAACTAAACGTAATAAATGTTCTTGGAATGTTTGCTTCGATAGAAATTCAAGTGTGTGACTTGAATGTGAGATCATGTGTTTATATGAAGCATTATTCTTAAATAATCTCCAGTTAAGGTATCACTGTAGAAATTTAGGCAATGATGATACATTAAAACTAGTACGTGGGTTGACTAATGACTGAGTCTCATAGGTCATAATGCTGGATAGCAAGTCATCACATATGTATTTATTACAGAACAAGTGTATTGGGTATGCCCACATTGACATTACTTTGCGGATTGTTATATGAGTGTCACAAGTAGTTATTATAGTGGCAATGGTGTTGTGGTTATTTGGCCTTAATTCACAACAGTCACTACGTGAAGAGCATACTTTGATGACATCTAAAGTCTTCCTTGAGAAAGGTTGATGATAAAAGTAATTATTATGTACGTTACGAATCATATAGAAGATTGGGAGATATATAGATGGGGTTTGTCCTCATATATGAAGGGAGTAGCATTTAAGGTCCTTTCAATGGTGTGAGACTGTGAAATGCATGGACATGCTAAATCAAGTCAAAATATGATATTGAGCTCACTTATTTTGATAGTTTACTCGGGAATCAAGAAACGTAGATTGAATTATTACGAGGGTGACACACTACATGTCTCAAGTTCAGTTTGGATGTAAAGGACAAAGGGACTAAACTACACTAGAACATTGGTTACTAACTACACTAGAACATTGGTTACTAACAAGTTCCATTGAATTACCAACTCTTGTATTACAAACAATAAATGATGAGCGGGTAAAGTCAAAGCAAGGGTTCTTAGCATCAGTTGAGATGTTTTGGTGGAACTGACGAGTGAGTCAAGCTTGCAGGCAAGCCCGGGTGTTAAGACCCACGCTTAGGGTACCTCAGGTGAAACTCAGGTTTGCATACATGTTGTAGGGTAGGCCCCCCTTTTATTTAACATAGAAACGTGTTTGATGATTGTGACACTCACACTTATTGCTTCTATGTTACCTTTCCCTTTATGTTTATTTACATTTGCACATGAATTGCTGATCTGCAGGGTGATGGAGTGTCCAGGGGTCCGCTAGGGACGGCCGGGGGGGTTACACAGTTGAGGTCAGTCTTAGCTGACCCGCGTTACAATAATTTTTACAGGAAAAGGATCGCAAGCTGGAGGTAGCTCGCCGGCCAAAAAGGCCTAAGCCTCACGAATTGTACCCTCTCTTGTTTTGGTAGTGTGTTCTGTTTCTTTTACTTTGTTTTCGGCTTGCATGCCAAGGTAGCATAGGAATGTTGTACTCCTAACCTGATGATGTGTTGTATGTTGATTTGGACATTATAATGTTGTAAGGTCATAAGGCCATGTGGACTCCTCTATGTTGTATACAGCATCTAATGTCTGCTTTAGTGTTTCCGCTGTTGTATAATTTGAGTTTTGAGATTGGTAGTTTTTGGTATCATTTTATAATTCCAACGATGTGGCGTTTATATGTTGTGGGGCCCCGGACAGACCCATATTATATGGTCATTGCAGGGGAGGTGTTACAGTTAAAATTTGCAATCAAGAAATAATCAAGGGATTAATCCTACTGCTAACGTAATATGAACATATAGGATCACACGTTAAGAAAGTACGAAAATTGAGTAAAGGATCGTGTTTTTACTTATATTGGATATAAGTAAAGAACCGAGTAAAAATGACGTTTAATTAATTAGGAATTAATTAAATAATGACTTTGAAGTAATTGTATGTCAAATTGGATTCGTAAACGGGGTTAAACAACTATTTGAAACATGTTGACTTGTGAAGTCGATGTATGTCAATTTAGTGTGTGTTTATCAAAAATACAGATTTTTTTCAGATATTATTCGTCATACGTCAACTTTAGAAGTCGGCGTATGTCGAATTGAGAAGTATCCAAATAATAGCCGACTTATGAAATCGACATACATCGACTTGGTGTGCGTTTATCAAATTTTTTATACTATAGGATAGTACTTGACGCACTCGACTTATGAAGTCAACATACGTCGACTAGTACAATATAACTTGACGCACGAGCTTCTCTCTCTCGACGTAGAAATAGGCGGTTTATGAAACTGCTATAAATAATGTCTTTTAGGGTTTTTCAAGCACGTCTTTTGAGTACAACTCTCACGACTTTTGAAGAACATGTAGTCGCATCTTCTTCTAGAATGAAACTAGTATTTCGTGGAGAAGAATGGACGATCATCTTCCATCCCGAGTTCGTTGGGTGAGGATACTCGTAGAGACATAGATCTTGTTCTACGTTGTGGTTCTCACAGGGCAGTTATTCGTCTCGAAAATTGATTTCGACGCAAGTATAATCTTCATTCTTGATTTATTGGTTTTGCATGGTCATTTCAATAGGTTTCTTGCTAGTTTTCCGGCGCACAAAGAAACCTAACATATTTCCCTTCCTAGAACCGGGAGGAGTAATGGTTGGTTGGCGGCGAAGAGGGACCGATGGCGAGCTGAAGGGATCTTGCTGACTGGGGAAAAGTACAGCTAAGGTTACTACGAAAAAGGGGAATATTGGGACGTGTGACCCCATCGTGAATCTGTCAAGTTCGGGTCCATAACATCATCGCCCCCATCAAGAGAGAATTGAGAATTCATTTTTGCTTTCATTCCAAGTCCACCCAAACTGACCCAAGCCAAAGTTCATGTCCCTCACTTAAGCTTTACTACAAGTTAGATGAAAAAATAAAACATCCCAAAAATTAAAAGTGTGCGCGAGAACAAAAATAAATAAAACACTCGTGGGTCCAAAATAAGGATAATGCTCATGCATCCCTCGTACGGATGCGATGTTGGTACGTACAACCCCTATTGTGAATCCGTCGAGTCTGGGTCCATAACATCGTCGCCCCCATCAAGAGGCAGCTTATCAGCATGATGTGCAGTAATGTCGACTAGCGGCGAGGAAGGTGGAGTGCCCACAAACAGCTCGAGTTGGGACACATGAAAGACATCATGAATGCGGGCCTCCGACAGTAGGTGCTGCTAATAGACGACTTCCATGATACGGTGAGAGTTCTAAAATGACCTGTAAAATTTGGGTCCCAACTTATTAGAAGACGGCTTGGTGGCTTAAATCTATTTGAAAATGAAGACGCCTAACCCACACAATCATCAATAGTGAAAGAGAGCTCGTTGTCACGGATTTGTCTCCATGCAAGCTTCTGTGCGGCCATAGCTCGTCCTTGCCACTCTGCGTAGCTAAGCTAAGTCAGCCTTTCTCTGCAAGAACTAAGTGGTGATGAAGAAACAAGAGTGGAAACAACTCAAGAGAATGTTCACACGTGAAAGATCTCAAGAACTCTATATTGTTTGTCCAAATCTGAGGTGAGTACAAATGAGGGGGCTTTTCCCTTTTATATGCCCCAAGGAGGTTTCCCTCCAATGTATAGAACATTATAGACTTCTACTATTCTAAATTATTTTATACATTTCTAGTGTGTACATGATATATGAATTCTCAGGAAGTTTCATGAATAAGTCTCTAGATTTCTCTAGAATCCTCGTGATGATTAACCCCAAAGATGACGGACCTTGACATCCTCCCCCACCTACTTTAGTGGTGTCCTCTTCGCCTTGTATTGCTGAAGGATGTCCTTGAATTGCCATAAGTCTTCCAATGTACGTCTCCCATGTAGTCTCGGATTCTGGTAATCGCTTCTATTTGATCAAGTACTGCGTGCATGGAGGCACTCCTCATCTTCGAACCACTCTTTTTGTGAGCACCTCATCAATATTTTTGTCAAAAGACTTTAGCTCTATTTGGTTTGGCGGTGGCGGGTGCATCCAGTGGGTAAAAACAGCACTTTGGAACCAGAGTGGGGGAGGCGATGGTCGAAACGGAGCGGATAGGGGTCATTTCCTCCTTGCTACGGTTGCAAACGGAGCAAACGCCGCCGCCGGCCATTTGTTTACCCGGCGTCCGGCGGCGTTTGCTCCAAACTGAGGCGGCGAAACGCCAAACCAAACGAAGCCTTTGTTATCACGGGAGGTGCCCTCTGAGATTCTCCGCTTTGAGGATCATCCATATCTTCATAGTATGGCTTGAGCATACTCACATGAAACACCGGATGTATCTTCAAAGAGCTTGGTAAGTCACACCCTAGTTGTAACTGGAAACGGGCCTTCATACTTTCGCGCCAAGCCTTTGTGCACACTACGAAAGGTCTTGAACTGCTGTGGTAGGAGCTTTACCATCACCTTATCTCCAACTGAATACTCTGTTAGTCGTCTCTTTGTATCGGCCCACTTCTTCATCTTCTTACGAGTCTTCTCTAAGCACGATCTAGCCAAGTCTGCATGTTCCTCCCATGACTTGGCAATCTTCCATGCTTCGGGCACCTTCTATTCTTTGTAGTGGTCACCAATATGTGGGGTGTGAGTGGTTGCCTCTCGGTAGCAAGCTCGAACGGACTCCGACCTATAGCCTCACTCTGCTATAAGTTATAGAGAATAGTGTCACATCCATAAGCTTTGCCTAAGCCTTTTGATTAGCACTCACAAAGTGTCATAAGTAGCACTCCAGAAGTGCATTCACCCTCTCGGTCTGCCCATCAGTTTGAGGGTGGAAGCTTATGTAGAAGTTTAACTCTGACCCAAGTAGTTTAAAGAGCTCAGTCCATAACTTTCCTGTAAAGCAAGGATCCCGATCACTCAAAATGCTTTTGGTAGTCCCCAATACTTCACCACATATTTGAAAAAGAGCCGCGCTGTCTCTTCTGTTGTTGCGTCCTTTATGGCTGGTATGAAAGTGTCATATTGGAGAAACGATCTACCACCACCAAGATAGATTTGCACCCCTTCAGACTTGGGCAAGGCACTGATGAAATCGAGCGTCACTATCTCCCACGGGAATTTCAACACTGGAAGTGGCTCCAAAAGTCTGGTTGGTTGCTTGTTCTCCACCTTGTCTTATTGGCAAACAAAACATGTCTTCACGCACAGCTCAATGCTATCCTGCATCTGCGACCAATAGTATGAATCTTCCATCAAGGCTAAGGTGGACTTCTGCCCTGGATGTCCAGCCCACTTGGTGTCATGGCACTCTTTGATCAAGTCTCCGTAGGTTTCCCCACTTTGGGATGTATAAACTTCTCCCATTGGTGTAGAGCAATCCATCCTCTACCCAAAACCTCTTGGCTCATCCTTCTTGAGCTAGTTTTATGAGTTGCTTTGCAAGGGGGTCCCCCTCAAGCCCACTCTTCACTTGTTCCAATAGGTTGCTTTTTACCCCAGAGATGGCCGCAAACTCTGCTTTGCGGCTAAGTGGATCCGCCAAAACATTGACTTTGCCCGGTTTGTGTTTCAGGACAAAGTCAAATTCCAACAAGAAGTCCTGTCATCTTGCTTGTTTTGCCGATTATTTCTTCTGAGATTGGAAGTATGTAGTTGTCACATTGTCGGTCTTGATCATGAATGGTGCCCCAAGAAAATAATGTCTCCATACGTGCAAGGAATGGATGATAGCGGTAATTTCCTTTTCTTGTACTGTGTAGCGCCGCTCCGCCTCATTAGACTCGCGACTCTCAAAAGTAATTAGTTGCCCGTCTTGCAATAACACCCCTCTAATGGCAAAGTCGGAGGCATCAATATGTAACTAAAACTTTTTGCAAAGGTCGGGTAGTGCGAGCACTGGCTCCGTGCACACCGCCCTCTTCAAGTCCTCAAAAGCATCCTAGCATTCTTCTGACCAGTCCCAAGTTTTCTCCTTCTTGAGCAGCTCTATAAGTGGCACTGCCCTCTTTGAATATCCCATGTTGAACCGTCGATAGTAGTTCACCAAGCCAAGGAAGGATCGCAGCTTCGTCACCTTTGTTGGTGGCTCCCATTCGATGATTGCTCGCACTTTGTCCATGTTCATCCGTAGTTGGCCATGCCCAATGACATGCCTAAGGAAATGCACTTTCTCTTGGCCAAAGGAGCATTTTGACCGTTTGACATAAAGTTCATTCTCCCTTAGCACCTTGAACACCAAGCAAAGATGTTGTGCATGCTCTTCCAATGTGTTACTATAGATGACAATGTCGTCCAAGTATACCACCACAAACTTGTCTAAGTAGGAATGAAATATTTGATTCATCAATGTGCAAAAGGTGGCGGGTGCGTTGGTTAGGCCGAATGGCATCACCAACCACTCAAATGATTCATACCTTGTTACACATGTAGTCTTTGGCTCATCCCCCTCTGTGATCCGTAAATGGTGGTAGCCCTACTGTAGATCCATCTTCGTGTATATCCTTGCACTCTCAAGTTGATCAAACAAGTCATCAATCAACGGTACGGGATACTTGTTCTTTATGGTTACCTTGTTTAACGCCCAATAGTCGGTACATAACTGCAATGTCACATCCTTCTTCTGAAAAAGCACAGGTGCGCCAAATGGTGCCTTCGAGGGTCTGATCATTCCAGCTTCGGGCAGTTCATACAATTGCCTTCTCAACTCCTCAAGCACAGGTGGAGCCATCTGATAGGGTGCCTTTGTCAGTGGCTTTGCTCCATTCTCTAACTCAATCTTATGGTCAACCTCCCTGCGACGTGGCAACCTTTTTGGTAGCTCCACAGGCATCACATCCTCGCTCTCCTTCAGGACTTTTGTAATAAGTGGAGGCACTTCCTCCACCATAACATCTACTTCTTCCTTTAAAGTTGCCAAGAAAGTAGGCTCTCCTTTCTTGACTCCCTTGGTTATTTGCATAGCCGAAAGTTGCTTGACTCCAAAGCATGGTGGTCTTTACACCGAGGGAACCATACAAGTTGCACATTTCTCCATGATGCACACTGATCAACAAGTTGGCAAGACAATTGCACTCACCATGTCAAAGAACTTCATGACCAATATGACCTTGTGATCATCCATCACCGCGACTAAGAAACTCACTTGTCCTCCCCATATCCCCAAGAGGAGCTCCACGCCACAAGCCACCCCTGATAGTGGTCTCGCCTTCCCATCCACGGCCTTGAGCCATCCATCGCACTTTGTCACTTGAAGGCCAAGTCTTTGTGCTTCTTCCTCCGTCATGAAATTGTGCGTTGCTCCTGTATCTACCAAAGCTTTGGTGGCTATGTTGTTGATCCTAGCCTCAACATACATGAGCCCCCTGATTTGAAAAAGCCCCTGTACAAGCTAAGGTCAATAGACAATGTATTTGATAACATCTTTCAAGTTGTACTTGCAGTTATTCCACGCAAAGTGCACACCAATGTCAGGGTGCAGTAGGTCAATATACACGGGTCTGCACGACGTAATCCCTCGTTGAGCAGATCAGTGTGTTGGCCTACGTGTACTCTCTCTATTGGAGTGCACTTACGTTCAAGTACAGGGTTGTGATCTTGCAGGAGCAGACAAGGAGCAAGGATGGGTCAAGGAGCAGCTCGTGGGCGGAAAGATGAAAATTCGTCTAAGTATAATTCGACGAGAATCACCAAGTGATTCTCGCCGATTCGGCGAGAATCACTAGTGATTCTCGCCGACTCTTTACGGCTACCTCAAAACGGTGCCAAGTAAGATTCGGCGAGAATCACTAGTGATTCTCGCCGAACCCATCGCAGAGCAGATCCTGAATACCAAGTTACATTCGTTGAGAATCAAAAAGTGATTCGTCGAGAATCACTAGTGATTCTCGACGAATCGTCGAGAATCACTAACTGATTCTCGCCGATTCGTCGAGAATCACCTGTGATTCTCGCCGATTTTTACTTGGCGTTTTCTCTGGAAACTGTTGGACCGGATTCTGCCGCTGGACTATTTTGAACCGGTTTTCAGGATTTTTCTTGTGGGTCCCACAACGGTCAAATTAGTAGTATCTACAGTATATATATATACGGGTATTTTGAACTGTAGACAGAGAAAGAAGCCGAGCAAAAACCTAGACCTAAAATCGCGATCTTCACTCCGCCGCCGCCGTCGCGCTCGAGCTAGTTGGTCGCCGTCATCGATCGGGATTCCTTCGTGATCTCCGGCGACAGAAGCTTAGTAAAGCTTGAGTCTCACGTGTCTATCCAGAGATCCCTTGTCTCTCGATTTGTTGACCGGGAAAAACTCCCCCGTCCGAATCGATCGAGACGACCGATCCTAGAGTGACCGTTGGTAGACCTAGTTTGCTTCGCTACGAAGTTTGGATCTCAAAGTACTGCAGCCGCGCACCTTCGTTGCCGCCGATCCCGAACCAAGCCGCCGCTCGGATTGCCGCCGCCGGTTCCGGGGAGATCCTCTCCAAGAGAGACCAAGGTTGTAGACTCTTCGTTGACTTCACGAACACGTCGTCGAACGAAGAGGAACACCGAAGTCTCCAAACGAAGTTTGTATCTCGTGTACATTCTATCTTACTTTTGTTGTAAAGGAACGATTGTTCCGTGTTGTAAGGGTTGGGTGCAACCCGGTTTGTGGGAGTGTTGACTCCTACGTGTGGAAGGGTTCCTTCCAATAGTGCAAGGATTGGATTTCAATCCTGTTGGAGAAGTGACCGAGTCGTCACTTGTTGGGAGATAGGTCGAAGGGGGAAAGTGGATGTACCCAAGTCGGGGAACCACTATAAATTGCCTGTGTTTTCTGTGTGCTGTGCTGTTTATCTTTATTGTGCAGGTACTATTATAAATTCCGCAAAAGCGCTACACGTCACCTATTCCCCCCCCCCATAGGTGCACATAGTTGACATTAGGTGGACTTTCAAGTGGTATCAGAGGGAGGTTACTCATCAAAAAGGTTAACACCTTGAGTTGAATCCTGCCCCTAGTGTCAAGAAGAAGACAAACATCTACTATGGACGGGCTCAAGTTCTCCGGCAAGATCCCAGTGTGCACCAGGCTCAACTTTCCTATCTGGAAGGAAAGGATCAGGTTCTACATGGAAGCAGTTGATCCTCGACTCTTCATGATCGTGGAGGAGAGACCTTATGTCCCCACTAAGGCCTCCACCATTGATCCCACCAAGAAGGTGCCGAAGACACTTTCTGAAATGGACAAGGACGAGATGGTGCTAGTGGGACTTGACAAGAAGGCACGAAACATTCTGGTCAGCGCAGTAGATGACTCAATGATGCAAAACTTCAGCAACTGCAGGACAGCACAGGAGATCTGGCAGTGCCTGATCATCCTAATGGAGGGCACGGATGAAGTGAGGGATGATCGGAGATCCCTCCTGAACCAAAAATATGAGGCCTTCAGACAAGGGCCTAAGGAAGAGATCGGAGTCACCTACGAGAACTTCCTAAAGATTGTCAACGCCCTCAAGGCCTACGGAAGAGTGTTCACTAATGGTGAACTCAATGACAAATTTCTTAGGTCCCTTACTAAGGAATGGGACACAAAGATCTGCGCCATCAGAGAATTTGGCAGACTAGCAGAAACTGATCCACAAATTCTGTTTGGGAAGCTGATGTCCTATGAGCTTCAGCTGAACACCAGAAAAGCAGAAGAAGAAGCAGAGAAGGCGGCAGCCAAAGAAAAGACTGTGGCTCTAAAAGCCAGTCACTCCAGAAAAGGCAAGGGTGCGGTTTCATACCGTGCCAGGAAAAAGGATGAGGAGGAGGACTCCGAGCCATGCTCCTCCAGCTCAGAGCTGTCGGAGGAGGATTTCTCCCTCATCACTCGAGAGTTCAAGAAGTTCCTCAAGATGAGGAATCAAAGAAAGAGAGACGGCTCCTCCTCCAGGCATCAGAAGAAAAATTATTCTTCTGACAGGTATGCATCTAGACAGAACAAACATCGCTCCGCTGACATTATTTGCTTTGGATGCAATAAGTCAGGACACGTCGTGGCCGACTGCTTTCAAGGCAAGAGAGAAAAAGGGAAAGAAGAGGAGCACAAATCCTCTAGAGATAAGAAGAAGGAGCGGAGCTACATCGCCAAACGGCCAAAGACACTGAGTGAGTCTGATTCCTCAGACTCCAGTGATGATGAGGAAGCCTACTTCGGGCTGGTGGGTCGCTCTGACTCAGAAGGAGAATGCCCCCCGTTTACTGAGAAGGTAAAAGCTCACACCCCTCTCTCCGACTCCGACTCTAATCCTGAGTCTCAGGATGATGAACCTGAGGATAGCCTTTCGGCCCGTGAAGCTGAGCTCCTCGAGAAGTATGAGCTTCTGATCAACACTTTCGAGGAGTGTCGAAAGAGATTGAAGGCTGAGAAAAAAAAGTAAAATTCCTTAAGGGTGAGTGTGTTTCCCTAAGGGAAGAGGTCACCAGTTTGATCTCTCTCCGACAGGAGCACCTTGACCTGACCTCAAAGCACTCAGAGTCTCTGAAGCTCCTTGATCTTAAGCAGGAGGAAGTCGACAAGTTGGAAGAACAACTTGCGGCAGAAAGGAAGATCGTCAAGAGCTTCTCTATGCCAAAAACAGTTCTTCCAGTTGTTGATACCTTCTCTGCTCAGGCCAAAGGAGCTGGCTTGGGGCATGTAGGGGTATCTGGTTCCTCCTCTAGGAGAAACAGGAACCAGAGGAAGAATAAGGCCGCCAAGAAGGCCTCTGCTGATGAAAAGGGAAAGGCTCTGCTTAGTCCTGTTGCGTTCAGAAAGCATGGCTTTCCTTGCAACCAACATGACTTTGAGTCAACATTTGGCCATCATTTCCGGCCCTCGGTTGCAAAGCCAAAGAGCCGATATGACAGTTGGACCTTTCCCCGGAACTTCGGTGAGAGTGCCTTCAAGGCACCTTATGAGGAAATCCACATGGGAAATTATGGTTCGTTCTCTAGCGGCCATAATGGAAAGCAGGCACCAAAAGCCAAGCCTGTTATACAGAAGGTGACGAAGTCATGTGACTGGTGTCACCATGAGGCCTACACCTCCAGATCCAAGGCCCCAGCTGTACCCACCGTTCCCAGGGTAAGGCAGGAGCCTAGGAAGAGGTACAACAGATTCGACTGTTGGTGCTGTGGCAAAGTTGGTCACTTTGCCGTGGATTGTTGGTTTAATCCAAGGTATTACGAGACTCCCTATGTTAGCACTGCGAGGCCGACCACTCGTAGGGTTAACCAACCGAGGGGGAGTGTGCTAACCAGGAATCTAGGACCCAAGTTCGATTGGGTTCCTAAGGCGAGTTAATTTTGTTTTGCAGGAATGTCCAAAGGCCACCAAAATGCCGATCTGGTATTTGGACAGTGGATGCTCCCGGCATATGACTGGGACAAGAAGCCTGCTGCGTGATTACACTCCAGTCGAGAATGGACCCAAAGTCATCTTTGGAGGGTCAGATCGAGGAGTCACCAGAGGTTACGGTATGATTTCCAACGGTATAATCTCTATCACCGACGTGGCTTATGTTGAAGGGTTAAACCATAACCTGATCAGTGTAAGTCAATTATGTAATAAAGGTTATGACGTTAAGTTCTGCAAGAATAAATGTCTGATAATTTCACGTACCTCTTCTGAGACGGTATTATCAGGCATTAGGAGCAGAAATATCTTCTGCTTAGATTTTCTCAGTATAGATTCATCTACCCCCGTATGCCTTGTGGCAACAGGCAGTGCATCTCTTTGTGATCAATGGCACAAGAGATTGGCACATATTAATTTCAAGACAATTAGTATGCTGTTTTCTAAGAACTTAGTAAGGGATGCCCCCAGTATCAAGTGCATCAAAGATAGCCCCTGTCCTGCATGCCAGATGGGCAAACAGACTCGGGCTACCTTTAAGAGCATCGCAGACAAAAACTGTTCCCGATGTCTTTACCTTTTACATATGGACTTGTTTGGTCCAATGCAAGTTCATAGCTTGGGAGGCAAGTCCTATACGCTAGTGATAGTTGATGATCACTCTTGGTTTACATGGGTGTTCTTTTTGAAACGAAAGTCAGATACGTTTGACATCTTCACTAGTTTTGTCAAGCAGGTTCAGAACGAATTTAACTGCTCAGTGGTCAAAATCAGAAGTGACCATGGAACAGAATTCGAGTCTGGTGCTATGACAGAATTTTGTGAAGAACAAGGTATCTTTCATGAGTTTTCCTCCCTGCGCACTCCTCAGCAAAATGGAGTTGCGGAGAGGAGAAATAGAACTCTCATTGAAGCCTGCACGACAATGTTGAAAGACGCCTCTCTCCCGGAATACTTCTGGGCAGAGGCTGTAAATACAGCTTGTCATGTACAAAATCGAGCATTGATCAACAAGCATCATCGTAAGACGCCTTACGAACTACTGAAAGGCAGGAAACCAACCATGGCCTACTTGAGGATTTTTGGTTGCAGATGCTATGTACTGAATAATGGGAAGTACCCGCGTACTAAATTTGGTGAAAAATGCTTCGAAGGCATATTCGTGGGCTATAGTTCCCACAGTCGGGCATATAGGGTCTTCAATAAGAAAACCCTAGTGGTAGAAGAATCAATAAATGTTGTATTTGATGAAGGAAGTTTGCTTAACAGCAATTCTTCCAGTGGTATTCTTGAAGATGCAGGTGCACGACTTGAACAGCTGAGTCTGGATGAGACCGCTAAAGATGACACTCCTAAGTATGTCAAAGTTTCCACCTCCACGTCATCTGAAAATGTTGAAGATCAAAATGGAACAAATCTCCTGGAAGAAAGAGAAGCCCAAGAAGTAGTTGAAGCTCCAGACGCCAGACTTCTAGAGCTCCGGCACGTGAGGGATCATCCTAGAGATCAGATCATCGGAGATCCTCGTGTCGGTGTCAGAACTCGAAGAGGTACCATTAACGAAGTATTGCATCTTAGCTTCCTGTCACAGGTTGAGCCAAAGAAGTTCGACGTGGCGAACAAAGATGCGGCATGGATTTTGGCCATGCAAGATGAACTTCATCAATTCGAACGATGCAACGTGTGGACGCTGGTTCCCAGACCACACAAGCAGAATGTGATTGGCACCAAGTGGATCTTCAGAAACAAACTGGATGAACATGGTGTCATCGTAAAGAACAAGGCCAGGCTGGTGGCTCAAGGTTACAGACAGGAGGAGGGGATTGACTTCGACCAGACCTTCGCACCCGTCGCAAGGCTCGAGGCAATCAGATTGTTCCTGGCGTATGCTTCACACAAAGGATTCACAGTCTATCAAATGGATGTGAAATCAGCATTCTTGAACGGAGACTTGAAAGAGGAAGTATACGTTGCTCAACCCCCAGGTTTTGTCGATCCTACTTATCCCAATCATGTTTATTTTCTTAATAAGGCCTTATATGGGTTGAAACAAGCTCCACGAGCTTGGTATGAGACTTTATCTAGTTTTCTTCTTGAGAACAAGTTCTCTAGAGGTAAAATAGATAAAACATTGTTTCTCAGGGAAGTCAAAGGCAAGATTTTGCTGGTGTAAATCTATGTCGATGACATAATATTCGGCTCAACGGACAACAATCTTTGCAAAAAGTTTTCTAAACTTATGCAAGGAAAGTTTGAAATGAGCAGTATGGGAGAGCTCAAGTATTTCTTAGGACTTCAAGTGAAACAGTCTGAGGATGGAATCTTCATCTCTCAGACGAAGTTCACAAATGAACTCCTTAAGAAATTCGGTATGGAGAGTGCATCCTCTATGAGGACTCCAATGGGATCCACTATGTCTCTGGATAAGGATGAGAAAGGTAAACCTTTCGATGAAACCAAATACAGAAGCATCATTGGATCCCTGTTCTATCTTACTGCCAGTAGACCGGATATTATGTTCTCCACATGTGTCTGTGCCCGATATCAGGTGAACACTAAGGAATCTCACTATGTCGCTGCAAAGCGAATTCTAAGATACCTTAAAGGTACTCCTAATCTTGGCTTGTGGTACCCGAGAAACAATGATGTCGAGCTAATAGGCTTTTCAGATGCTGATTTTGCAGGGAGCAGGGATGACAGGAAAAGCACCTCCGGGACGTGTCAATTCCTCGGCAGGAGGCTTATCTCATGGAACAGCAAGAAACAGAATTGTGTTGCAACCTCCACAGCAGAGTCTGAGTACATCTCGGCAGAAAGCTGTTGCGCACAACTTCTATGGATCAGAAACCAGTTAGCCGACTACGACCTTCAGTTCAAGGAAGTACCCATGTACTGCGACTCCTCCAGTGCAATTGTCATTGCCAACAATCCTGTATCGCACAGCAGAACGAAGCATATTGAAGTGCGCTACCACTTCATTCGGGAGCACGTGGAAAACAAGGACATCTCTCTCTGTTATGTCCCCACGGACAAGCAGATTGCTGATATATTCACAAAGCCCTTAGACGAGGCCAAGTTCAATCTTTTCAAGACTGAATTGGGGATGCTCAATTATGAGGAATGAAGACTACAGAAGCTCCAGGCTCGTGCACGATCTGAGGGGGAGCAAGGAACTCAAGTGTGACCACAGACGCAAGAACTGAGGGGGAGCAAGGGGTCAACTGCAACCGATCCCGATTTGCAGAAGCCGAAAAGGGGGAGATTACCCTCTCGGCTAAGCTAAGGTGGCTCCAAGCTTGCTCCCAAGAAATTGGTATTGGTAATGGATAACTCACTCAACTCCATTTTAAGTTTATGGTTTTCATTCCCATTTGCTCTATTCACCTTAGCTTGTAGGGTTTAGGCTTCTTCAAATAGGGGGAGATTGTTGGGTATTGTATCCACAATGTACCTGATTTGAAGAAGCCCCTGGACAAGCTAAGGTCAATAGACAATGTATTTGATAACATCTTTCAAGTTGTACTTGCAGTTATTCCACGCAAAGTGCACACCAATGTCAGGGTGCAGTAGGTCAATATACACGGGTTTGCACGACGTAATCCCTCGTTGAGCAGATCAGTGTGTTGGCCTACGTGTACTCTCTCTATTGGAGTGCACTTACGTTCAAGTACAGGGCTGTGATCTTGCAGGAGCAGACAAGGAGCAAGGATGGGTCAAGGAGCAGCTCGTGGGCGGAAAGACGAAAATTCGTTTAAGTATAATTCGACGAAAATCACCAAGTGATTCTCGCCGATTCGGCGAGAATCATTAGTGATTCTCGCCGACTCTTTCCGGCTACCTCAAAACGGTGCCAAGTAAGATTCGGCGAGAATCACTAGTGATTCTCGCCGAACCCATCGCAGAGCAGATCCTGAATACCAAGTTACATTCGTTGAGAATCAAAAAGTGATTCGTCGAGAATCACTAGTGATTCTCGACGAATCGTCGAGAATCACTAACTGATTCTCACCGATTTTTACTTGGCGTTTTCTCTGGAAACTGCTGGACCGGATTCTGCCGCTGGACTATTTTGAACCGGTTTTCGGGATTTTTCTTGTGGGTCCCACAACGGTCAAATTAGTAGTATCTACAGTATATATATATACGGGTATTTTGAACTGTAGACAGAGAGAAAGAAGCCGAGCAAAAACCTAGACCTAAAATCGCGATCTTCACTCTGCCGCCGCCGTCGCGCTCGAGCTAGTTGGTCGCCGTCATCGATCGGGATTCCTTCGTGATCTCCGGCGACAGAAGCTTAGTAAAGCTTGAGTCTCACGTGTCTATCCAGAGATCACTTGTCTCTCGATTTGTTGACCGGGAAAAACTCCCCCGTCCGAATCGATCGAGACGACCGATCCTAGAGTGACCGTTGGTAGACCTAGTTTGCTTCGCTTCGAAGTTTGGATCTCAAAGTACTGCAGCCGCGCACCTTCGTTGCCGCCGATCCCGAACCAAGCCGCCGCTCGGATTTCCGCCGCCGGTTCCGGGGAGATCCTCTCCAAGAGAGACCAAGGTTGTAGACTCTTCGTTGACTTCACGAACACGTCGTCGAACGAAGAGGAACACCGAAGTCTCCAAACGAAGTTTGTATCTCGTGTACATTCTATCTTACTTTTGTTGTAAAGGAACGATTGTTCCGTGTTGTAAGGGTTGGGTGCAACCCGGTTTGTGGGAGTGTTGACTCCTACGTGTGGAAGGGTTCCTTCCAATAGTGCAAGGATTGGATTTCAATCCTGTTGGAGAAGTGACAGAGTCGTCACTTGTTGGGAGATAGGTCGAAGGGGGAAAGTGGATGTACCCAAGTCGGGGAACCACTATAAATTGTCTGTGTTTTCTGTGTGCTGTGCTGTTTATCTTTATTGTGCAGGTACTATTATAAATTCCGCAAAAGCGCTACACGTCACCTATTCCCCCCCCCATAGGTGCACATAGTTGACATTAGGTGGACTTTCAGGTAGCATCCACCTTTTGGCGTAAAACCCTTGCCTTCGTCATCCTTCTCCTTCCCATAAGTAGGAGCTCGGTCTCCTCTAGGTGGTCTCCACGACCCTTGCCTTTCTCCCCCACCTTTAGTGTGGTCATTCTTAAAGACTTTCTTTGGAACATCAACCGATGGTCTTTGGAACTCCGGCATTGCTTCGGCCGCTGCAATTGCTTCGTCTAATGACTTCGCATCCCGCTGATGCACTTCCTTCTTTACCCAATTCTGAAGACCACCCTTGAAGTTGAAGAGTTGGTCATCTTCAGACATATCTGGTACCATCAGCATCAAAGCTTGGAACTCCTTCATCTACTTTGTGATTGAACATCTTTGCTTTATCTCCTTCATCTTCTTCCTCGCCTCATTCGCAACGTTCTCCAAGTAGAAGTGTCTTTTGAGTTAAATTTTGAACTCTTCCCCTGTGTCCAAGTTGCATGCTCCTTTCTTAATATCTGCAAACTTCCTTTGTCACCAAAGAGATGCAATATCTGAGAGATAGTAGTTTGCAGTTTTATCTTAAGCGCCTCCTCCGTGAGGTTACATCCTTCGAAGTAGACCTCCATTTGGTAAAGGAAATGTTCAACCTCCTTAGCATCCCTCCTTCCCGTGAATGGTTTTGTCTTAGGTACATCGATCCTTGGATTTGCCACAACCCCACCATCGCCACCATTAGCGATGGCCTTCCTGCATACGGTCAATTCTTCCTCCAATTTGGTGATCCGCTCCTCATAGTCATCCTCAAGGTATCACTTCCTTGACGGCCGCTAGTTCTCCGCGAACATGTAGGTGATCTTGTTCCACCGCCTTCATGCGCTTGTCCCAATCCACCAAGGCAAGATCCAAGTGTCCGGGCTCACGGAATTTTCTTTAGCTTCTCTTCTCCCTTTCAGTATGTTGCCTCACCTCCCGGCCACGCTCACCCATGTTCAAGTTATCCATTTCACCATCCATCTAGTCTTCTTGTGCACAAACCACGTACTTAGGCGAACTTTGCTCTGATATAAACTGTCACGGACTTGTCTCCTTACAAGCTTCTGTGCGGCCTTAGATCCTCCTTGCCACTCCACGTAGCTAAGCTAAGTCAACCTGTCCTTGCAAGAACTAAGTGGTGATAAAGAAACAAGAGTGGAAACAACTCAAGGGAATGCTTGTCCAAATCTAAGGTGAGTACAAATGATGGGGTCTTCCCCTTTTATAGGTCCCAAGGAGATTTCCCTCCAATGTACAGAACATTCTAGACTTCTATTATTCTAGATTATTCTATACATTTCTAGAAATGTGTACGTGATATATGAATTCTCTGGAAGTTTCATGAATAAGTCTCTAGATTTCTTTAGAATCCTAGTGATGATTAACTTCAAAGATGACGGATCGTGACATCATGGTGGCCTCCATTGTAAGTGAGCTCCATGCGTTGTTGAGCTTGTAAAAGACGCTCCGGGGAAAATAGTAAGAACTCGTCACGATTCATAAGCTCACGGTCGACAAACTCCAATAATACAGTGCCCCACGTGTAGAACATGAGATGGGGAGGGTCCGGGCCGTAGATGAAATGAAACAGAGTGATTTGGAGTGTCGTGTGGTATAAAGTATTATAGCAATATCCAATCCAAGAGAGCGACTTAGGCCAGTCTCGCGGCCGATCACCAGTGATACACCGCAAATACATTTCCACGATGCGGTTGACAACCTCTGTTTATCTATCGGACTATGGGTGATATGCGGGCGAAAAAGACAGTTTGGTGTCGCTATGGGAGAAAAGTTCCTTCCAAAATGTGCTAGTGAAGACCTTGTCGCAATCCGACACTAGACTCTCGGGCATACCATGTAACCGAAATATCTCCTTGAAGAAAACTCGGGCAACGTTCTCTGTGAGGAAAGGTCGTGCTAAGGCGATGAAATGCTCTCCTTTGGAGAAACGATTGACGACCACCATTAGAACGGACTTCCCTTGGAACGCCGTCCACGAAATCCATTGACATAGCAGCTCAAATCTATGTTGTAACCAGTTGAGGCTGCAAGAGGCGGGCAGGTAGAAGGTGATTGGTTTTGTTCTTTTCGCATACGGCGCACACCACAATGAACGCATGCACATGCTTGTGCATCCCCATCCAATAGAACTCGGCACGGATGCATCGTAAGGTCCGATGGACCCCTTACGTCGAGTCTACATAAACTTAATCCTGATAGAGTATGAGCACTTTGGAGGGATATCCACGACGGCGTGAGAAGGCCCTCTTCCGAGCGGCGAAGAAGCTCGGTCAAACTCGGAGAATCTTGGATCTCCCAACGAAGAGTGGTGAGAAGATCGGTGGTCGGAAATGAAATGGCAAACATCATAGCCTCCATGAGCAGATCCTAGCAAGAAAGCACGTCGGCGGCTCGGTTCAACGCTCCTGTCTTATATTTCACTTGAAAATCAAAACCCAACAGCTTGCTCACCCAACGTTGTTGTGGCACGAGGGGCAAGCATTGTTCGAGGAAGTATTTAAGGCCAAAAATGATCGATACGGATCACGAACATCTGGCCACACAAATAAGAGCGTCAATGTTGCACGTCCTTGGCGAGACCAATCAATTCCTGCTCATAGGAAGGCAATTTGCATCATGAAGAATTGAACGGCGGCTGAAATAGGTGATGGAATACCCCTCCTGCTGAAGCACGGCGCCGTACCCGGCCCTGATGTGTCGCATTCCACTTGGAACTCCATGGAGAAGTCCGGAAGACGTAGAATAAGGGCGAACATTAAGGCTTCTTGCAGCACCTGGAAATCCTTAGTAGTGTTGTCTGACCATATAAAGGCTTTTTTTCATAATAGGGCCACCAACGGTTCGTCCAAGGTCTCATAATCGCGGATAAAACAACAATAGTACACCGTAAGACCAAGGAAACCATAAAGGTCAGTCGGGGACCAGAGAATAGGCCAAGTTGCCACCCCTTTGAGCTTCGCGGGGTCGGCTGAGACGCCTTGCCCGCGCACAACGTAGCCCAAATAATTGACGTTGCCCGTGATGAAGGAGCGTTTGGATGGATTGAGAACCAAACGGTGGAGTTGAACCAACTGAAGAACGGTACTGACGTGGTGAAGGTGCTCCTCCCAAGACTTTTTATAGACAAAAATATCGTCAAAGAAAATGAGCACGGATTTACGAAGGAGAGGTTGAAATACCTCGTTTATTAAAGCTTGAAAGGTGGACGGCACGTTCGTGAGGCCGAACGGCATAACCAAGAACTCAAAATGTCTGTAGTGGGTGCAAAAAGGGGTTTTCTCCGCATTTGTCGCCTCCATCCATAGATAGTGATAATCGGAAGATAAGTTGAGTTTAGAGAAGAAGCATGCTTCATGCAATTCGTCCAACAGCTCTTCCACTATCAGAATTAGAAATTTATCCTTGACGGTGTGGGTATTCAAAGCCTGGTAATCAACACGAAGCCACCACGAGCCATCCTTTTTATGCACCAAAGTATTGGGGAGGAGAAAGGAGAGACACTGCGTCGTATGAGTCCTTGCTGAAGAATCACCCTGCACTGTAGCTCGGTTTTATCCTTCTGGTCGAAGGGATAACGATAAAGTCACACCACAATCGAAGTCGTGCTCGGAAGAAGATAAATGCGATGATCCTGGCCGTGATTGGGAGGAATGTTCTCCAAGAGAAGAAAAATGTCAGTAAAAGTGCGGAAGAGATCGTGAAGATCGGAAGGGAGGCGCTACTTAACAGTTGTCAGTCCACATCGGCGTAGTCTGCACGAGAAAAGAATCGGGTACCGGGCACGGATCATGGCCCTGTTACTCAACTAACTGAAATCTCGAGTACCGATACTGTGTGTTGTCAAGGCGCGCACCCAGGCGCGCCTGAGGCGTCGGGCGCGTGGGGCGCAAGCTGGCACGCCCTGGCAAGGCCAAGGCGGGCGATGTGCCTTGGGTGTGCCTCAAGCGCGCCTAGGCGCACGCCATAATGTATGAACCGGTTTTAACCTAAAAACCGGTTCAGGCACACCTTATAATTTTGGTTCATTTTCCCGCAGCCATTTTTAGGGTTAAGAATCGAGTCTGCTCTTCCTGCCCGACTGCCGATTCCCGTCCCCGACTCCTCTGCTCTCCTCCTTTCTTCTCGTTGGAGTCGTCACCGCTCTTCTTTCCGGAGTCCCGTCTCCATTCCTCTGGGTTTCTATACTCGCCGGAGAGTCGGAGACGCAGAAGAAGCATTAGCCGGGGCCGTTATTCTTTTCTGAGTCACGGAAACTCCTACATCCTCTCATCTCCTCTTTTCATTGTAAGAATCATTCTCCTCTTCTTTCTTCTTTTCTTTTCATTTCTTTCTAAAGTTGATCATAGTTTCATCACAAATCATAACTTCTCATTGGATGCTTTTACTTTTCTTATAGGAGTTGTTAACAATTCTTCAGCCATAAATTGGTAATCCCTAAAACATGTAGATAACTAAGACCATTATTATTTTGTAGCAAAAATATTTTCCTGTAAGGATTTAGGTCGCATTCTGCAAGAGTGCAATGAATTATATTTGCTTGGGAATCTATTTTGAACTCTCATCTTCATTTTTCCTGCAAGAGTGCAATGAAATATGTCGCATCCTTTCCAGAGATGATGAAAGATAAATACTTGTGAAGCTCCAAGCACAATATTTGCAACATTTCATATCAATTGGGTCCTTAAGCTTAGTTATAAGTTGTGTATTTTTGCCTTTTGGTATTGATTATTTCTGGTGATTCTGCCATGTATTTTTTGACTTTTTGGTATTGATTATAAGTTGTGTAGTACAAGTCTATTTGAGATTATCTTCATAATGTGTAGCAATGTTCAGTTCATCAATCACATTAAAACTGTCCAATAGAATTAAGTTGATCAATCCATGTTTGTAAGCTTTAGTTTTCATTCAAAGCTTAACTTATAACTCTTTTATGATTTTCAACAAGGATCCAAACATGGAGTTCACCGGAATATGCTTGAGAATTTGGCATCTTGGCCATAAGTGATAGTACTTGACACCGAACTCGTATAACTTACAGAACAACTTTGTGATGTGTTGTAAATCTATAGACGACAGCAAATACAAAGTCAATAATCCTTTTTTTATCCACAAGATAAAATCCTTTTTAGGTACTATTTCTTTTTTTGTTCATTGCAAAAATTTATGATGATCTACACAAATAATAATGCTTTTCGGGACTGATTTTCAATTGGTGTCTGAGTGCCTCTCGATCTTTTGACCGGACCATTTGATGTTGCTATTTGATTGCCACTTCGATCATGCCTCTGGCCCTCTACGCTTCATACTTGTACAACTTTGTTGTTTTGCTGCTTTTTAATGGTGTCTAGCTGTTTTTCTGTTTCAATTTCATTCATCAAATCATCCTTGATGCTAATATTATTGTCCAATATCTCTTTTTTCGCTTTTTGTACTTTATAAGTTATAAATTTGATATAAAAAACAAAAATAGGAAGAACACGTGCGAATTGGGCGCCCAATTCGCTCAATTTCAGCGAATTGGACGTCCAATTCGCTCAATTTCGGCAAATTGGGCGCTCCATTCGCTCAATTTCTTTTTCCCCAATTTTGTGTCTCACGTGCCTCAGCCGCGTACCTGCGTCTTGGGCCTAGGCTGCAGGGCCCCTTTTCGCCTCGGTGCACCTTGCGCCTTTGACAACATAGCGCCAATACATGGTGAGACAATCAAAGTCCCACGTGAGTATCCCAAATGTGTGGAGCCAACGTACACCAAAGACCAACTCAAAGTCGCGCAACTCAATAACAAACAAGTCCACCTTGGAGTGTTACTC
Source organism: Platanthera guangdongensis (assembly GCA_039583875.1). NCBI lineage: Eukaryota > Viridiplantae > Streptophyta > Magnoliopsida > Asparagales > Orchidaceae > Platanthera > Platanthera guangdongensis. The sequence goes on from CM077153.1 coordinate 101,906,557, forward strand.
ATCCACCACAAGGGGAATCGGCGACACATGCCAAGGCATTGCATTTGCTCACTGTTGGCCACTACCACATGTACGTGGCTACGGGGAGACGCCGGAAGGTGTAATCGGGATGTCGTGCCCTGGCAAATGAAACTATCGGTACTTCTGGAATACATGAGGGGCAGGATGAGCTCCTCGCCAATTCTGACATGCATGGTTGCATCTGGATCGTCTGGCCTTCCAGGGAACCTTCAATGGCATTAAGCGAGAGTTGTGGCACTACCAATTAGTCGTCTCCCTCATCTTAACCTTCGAAGGGATCATCAACTTCAAGCCAAAATAACCGCTTGCACCGATGGACGGGACAGAATGGTTCATCGCAGTTGAAATACCATCCCTTAGTGCGACGGACCACCATTTCGACGTTGGATAGATCGTACCAGAAAGTTGTACGGCCCGCTTCGTCTACGAGGGGCGTTTTGGGGTCAGGGGGTCCTATAGAGTTTTCACTTCGAGCGGAGGCCAGCATCTCCTGCCGGCCCGCCACCAGACGATCCAAGAGGAGACAGCATTCATGGGCTTGTGCGAGACTCATAGTTATGGTATGGTCCTGAGGTGCCAAAAACTCAACATCCCAGCGCAAGCGGTCATGTAGGCCGACCATAAAAATAAGGACTTGTTTTCCCAATAAGAGAGGGGCGCGAGCGAGCAGAAACTGAAAGCGCACCAAGTAGGCATCAATGGAGCCCAATTGCTTGAGGGAGATGAGGTCGCCAAGGGGCTTTTTGTGCATTGGACGGCGGAAGTGAAGTGTGCAAGAGGATTTGAAGTCATCCCACGTTAAGGTTGGTCGTTCGCGCAAGAGCTGCATGAACCACATTTAGGCCGATCAAATGATATGGAACGAGGCAATGCCGAGGCAATCTTCTCTCGGAGTACGCTGATTTGAGAAAAGGATGTCGCAACGCGTGAGCCAAGTGAGGTGGTCTTTGCAACCTACATAGATTGGTAAGTCCATGCGAACGGAATGAGGAAAACCGCCTTCATCCGAACGGGGAGCGGCGGACTCCACCCGGACATGGAGTCACAGAAGGAACTGGACAGTTGTCACGGAGGGTCGTGCATGGCATCCAGGCGGGCATTGAGGGTGACCATCTTCTGATTTTGGTTGGCTAACATGAACTAGAACATTTATATGATCTGAAGCAGAGATTGCCCTCCCTCCATCGTGGCAACTGGCGTGCAGTGGGAAACCGGGAAGGGCAGTAAGCTTGTAGTCGGGACTGACGATGTAGGAGTGAGTGGACGACTCGGTGGGCATAGAAGGGGGCGGACGTCGTCGGTGGACCGACGGCCAGCGGGTGGCTCTAATACTAAGATGTTATGGTCTCTGGATTGAGATCGCGTGAGAGGCCTTGAATGTGAGAAGTCCAATCGGGGATCTATGTTCCCCTTACTAGAATTGAGAGGCAATGGTTGGTTGGCGGCGAAGAGGGACCGACGGAAAACTAGAGGGATCTTGAGGAAAAGTGTGGCTAGGGTTACTACGGGAAAGGGGAAGCGGAGAGGAGAAGTGGAATAGAGAAGAGAATAGAGAATTGATTTTTTTTCATTCTCAGTCCACCCAAACCGACCCAAGTAGTGGGTACAAGCCAAAGTTCACACCCCTCACTTACGCTTAGTACAAGTGAGATGAAATAATTAAACAAGTCAAAAACTAAAAGTGCGCGCAACAACAAAAATAATTAAAATGCTTGTGCGTCCAAAATAAGGATAATGCCCATGCATCCCCCGTCAAGTCCAGGTCCATAACATCAACATTATACATAATCTTGTTCAATATTATAGAACCAAATATGTCAAAATTGACAAGCACTTCTTCAAGGATTGCCTGGAGAAAGGCAGCATTTGCACACCATTCATCCAATCACAATATCAGTTGGTAAATATCTTTACCAAGAGTCTAAATTGTGACACATTCACTAATACTATTTCCAAGCAGTGAATGATCAATATATATTCTCAATTGTACAAAAGCCCACTATAAAGGCCCGTTATAAGGGATCGTACTATTTCTCCTTGTTTAGGGTCTCACACCTCTAATATTGGTTCGAGGTCACTCCTCTTTGAGTATAAATAGAGGTGTAACGTAATATTTATATTTTATACTGGAAATAATATATTTTGTCAGCGTAAAAATAGCTTTGTGAGAACATCTATTAGTTAATAAAAATAGCATTTGTTATGCTATGTGAAACAACATAAGCCTTGCAGAACAAAAAACGCAGCATCAATCATACTGAATATGCAGTAATGTATAGTGTGCCCCCCAACTTCTTAGTGATCCTATGTATCCTCTACTTCAGCAATAACTATAAATACATTACATGAAATTTTTGACAAATAAGAGCTATATTTACACAAAGGGGGTATTAGTTACATACTCAAGGAAGTTTCGCCATTCACATTCTTTGGATACACAACAAATGCCTTTGAAACTTTCTTTATGTCCTCCACAATGTTATAAAGCTCCATATTTACCATTGAAAACTGTCCTAATATATCTTGCCTGCCACGCAAACAAACCAATATCAAGACGATTAAACACCCCATAGAAAAGCCATGCATCATGACATTTTACATGGCTAAACATATGGCTCCTTCATAATTCAACCTATCCCAGCAATCTAGGTTTCCCACATGACAATATATCATATACACATACAGAGCTATATCAATTATCAAACAATAGGAAAACAAAATAATTCCAGTAATCTTTAGCGACTTCAACAGTATAACATGCTAGCCCCATAAAGTACGGCTGGTTTCAAGTTCTCTCAATATCCAAAAGCCATTATCAAGTTAAAATTACCGCATAAATCATTAATTCATTAAGTAACCTGCACTTTGTTAATGAACCCACAGGGTCCATGTACTAAGAATGTATCTTGATATTGTACCTTGCTGCATTCTTGCATTATTTAACTCATTGGTCATCTTTCAGTTCTTTACGTCTCATCTCCTTGCCATTCACAAAAAAAAGTTACTTCAAGGGCATTCATCTTTGTTAGTTAAAAAAGTTACTTCACTGGCATTCATCTTTGTTAGTTAAAGCGCACTAAATATTACAAGCATTGTTTTAAATGTCCTTCAACGTGTCCAACATGCCGCATGTCCCCTGACATGTCATTTTTAAAAGCAAAACGATATGTTTTTTCTAAACAAATAGACTATGTTCTTTTATAAAATATAGGTTGACATTTCCGATTTTTTCCGATTATAGGCCGACACGGCCTTTAAATATATTGACCGTCATTTTATTTTATGTTATATTAGCAAACTAGCAGCATATGTTTAAATCTCTTATATATAGTATGTTATGTTTAAATCGACTAACTTACAACCAATTTTATAAAATTGTTTCACAATTTTTTAATTTCATATTTCAAAAAATATGAAAATATTTAATACATTTATTAGTCGATTGTTTTCATGTTTTTAATATAAATTTATAAATTTGAAAAGCCTTATAATCAATCAAGAATTTTTAACTTTTAAATCTTTTTTATTCGCAATAAACTTGTTATTATCAAAATAAAATTATTGTATATTATTAAAAATATTTTACAATCTATCATTTTGTATTTATTAATAATATTTTATTTTAGATACTATTCAATTTTATTTCATAATATAAATAGCTAATTTTTATCTATTTGTTATATTATTTTTTCTATTTTATAACATATAATTATAATTAGTATATATAAAAAAAATTATAGGACATGGAAATCCGGTATTTTAAAATATTCACGACATATCTCCGACTTCTGACATTCGACATTTAAAAACTCAATCTGATATGTCGTCAACATCTGATATTTACAACATTGATTACAAGATAAGACCATCCCGACAAGTAGGACAAAGTCAGGTGCATCATATAACTCAAAAAAATAGGAGGAAAAGATATGTTTACTTCACAATAACAAATAAGGTAGTACTTATGATAACAGGACAGGCGTCACACCTGTCTGTCACTCTGGAGTCCTACCAGGAGGGCAACCATGGCATCTCACCAAGGCGTATTTATTAGGTCCGCGGACCGTACACCCCAAACCATCCCCGGCTCCACCACAGGGCCGATATGTTGTTGAGGTCGGGGCTCGATCCCCCGATCTCTTTGATAAAGAATCCTTAATTGGTGATGAGAGTCCGCATGAGTATTCTTTATCAAGGAGATCGGGGGATCGAGCTCTAGCCTCAACCTATCGGCCCTGTGGTGGAGCCGGGAATAGGTTGGGGTGTAAGGTCCGCGGACCTGATAAAGCTGCCTTGGTGAGATGTCATGGCGGGCCCCCGGGGGAGATCCAGGGTGGCAGGCAAGTATGATGCTTGTCCTGCATCATAAAAGTGACAGGCATCAGCACTGCCCGCTACCCTAGCGCCAGGAATCGGCACATGCCTAGAGGTCCCATCGGGAGTCGACCCGATAGGCTTTATCAGGTCTGTGGATCGTACACCCGAACCCATCCTGCGGTCCCACCACAAGTCCGGTAGGTTGTTGAGGTCGGGGCACGATTCTTTGACCTCCTTAATAAAGAGTCCTCAGGAGAACTCTTATCACCAACTGATCTGTGGTGCTACGTACCAAAGGATGATGGATCGTGTGTTCAAGCTCCAGAAGGGTCACAACTTGGAAGTCTATATCGGCGATCTCCATATCAAGAGCCATGATACGGTAGACCACGTCAAGCATCTGACATAAACGTTCGCCACCATCCGCAAGTATAACATGAGGCTCAATTTGGCCAAGTGTCTTCGGTGCCAGCAAGGGAAACTTTCTCGGCCACTTGCTCACCCCTCAAGGCCTGGAGCCTAACCCAAATAAGGTCAAAGTCGTCCTAGAGATGCAACCTCCAAAGAGCCCGAAGGAAGTCCAGCAGTTAGCAGGAAGAGTAACAGGACTCTGTCGTTTCATCGCGTGTGCAGGGGATAAGTGCGCTCCTTTCTTCAAAACCCTCCGAGGAGAGAAAAAGTTCAAGTGAACTGAAGAATGCGGTCAAGCGTTCGAGGAATTAAAGCGTCGGCTGACGACGACTCCTCTTCTTTAGATTCCCCGCCCGTCAAAAGATCTGTTCATGTATCTTGGGGTCCGCGGCGAGGCCATCATCTCCGTCCTGATTCAAAATGAAGGCAAGAGGAAATTTCCTATTCACTATGTCAGTAATGTATTAAAGAGTGTTGAGACGCTCTACCCGATCCTGGAGAAATTGGCCCTGGCTCTGATAATATCTGCATGAAGACTCCTCCCCTACTTCTAGGCTCATTCCATCAAAGTCGTCACTGATCACCCCCTGAGATAAGTTCTGGAGAAGCCAGATCATTCAGGGCGACTAGCAAAGTGGACTATAGAACTCAACGAGTTTGATATATCGTATGTCTCGAGAACTACCAGTAAGGCCCAAGTCTTGGCTGATTTCCTCACTGACTTCGTCGATGATGGCACCACCAGGCGGGGAGTACCTGCCCCGCAATGTGCGAAGATATATGTAGATGGAGCTTCTAGGCAGAGCTCCGTCGGACAAGGGATTGACCTGATCAGTCCTGGCGATATCAAAATCAAACAAACGGTTAAACCTCATTTCCCTGCCACAAACAATCAGGCAGAATATGAAGCGCTAGTAGTCGGGCTATGTCTGGCCTGAAAAATTAGCATCGATGATATAAAAGTAAAGACAGATTCTCTGATAATGTTGTCACAGTTAAATGGTACTTTCAAGACCAGAGAGCCCCTCCTCCAGAAAAACCTAACCCCGTTAAGCAGTATGTTGGGCGCTTTCATACCTTCAGTATCTGACACATTCCAAGAGAAGAAAACACTGAGGCTGACGAGTTGCAAAGTATGGGCTCTCGACGGTGGCGGGGGGCTAGCAGAATGATTCCATCCAGCAATAGAAGAGGCAAACGTTGTGGAAATTGATCGACGCTCGTCTTGGATAGATCCGTTTGTTTATTACTTCATGACGAGAAGTTCATCCCTCAATAAGTGACAGAAGAAGGTTCAAGTTGAAGGCGGCTCACTACTCCTTGGTCTCTGGGGTTCTTTATAGAAGGACCTTCCCCTCACCCCTGGCAATGTGCGTGACAGAGGAAGAGATTCCCTGAATCCTGTAGAAAGTGCATTCGGGGGAGTGCGGCAGTCACTCGGGAGCAAGAACTCTCGAGAAAAGGATTCTTCGTCAGGATTATTTTTGGCCGACTCTCAGGAAGGATTGCGGAGATTATGCGAAGTTCTTTAAGTGCCAGAAGGTTTCCCCACATCAAGTCCAGCCAGCGTAGTGACTGAGGTCCATCTCCGTCCCATGGTCGTTCGTCGTCTGGATAATGGACCTGGTCGGTCCTTTTCCAATGGAAAGTGGACAGTGGCGCTTCATACTGGTCATGATATATTACTTCAGCAAGTGAATAGAGACCAAGGCACTGGCCAAGACAACAACCCAGATGGTCAAAAACTTTATCTGGGGTGAAATCGTTTGTCAACATGGGATTCTGCAGTCACCGGCAACGGCCCTCAGTTTGCAAACTCGGAACTAGTAAGTTTTTGCAAGTACATTGGGATAGAGCTCTAGTTTTCGACAATCCATCACCCACGCAGCAATGGAACGGAAGAAGCAGCTAACAAGAAGATCTTAAGTCTACTCAAAAAGGTGGAAAAAACTCATGGAAACTAGGCAGAGCAGTTGTGGGTGGTATTGTGGACCCTTAGAACCACTCCCTCTTCGGTTATCGGAGAGACACCCTTCAAATCGTCGCATGGCTCGGGGGCTCTCATCCCAATTGAGTTCGAAGTCATGAGTCCAAGGGTACTCTCTAAACAGATTGATGAAAGCTGGATGGAAAGCAACGACGATGAGATGAGGTGTAATGTTGACCTGATCGACGAACTCAGGGATCAATCCACCGTCAGACAAGCAGAAGCCAAGCGTAGAATGTCTAAAGACAAGCATGTCAAAGTAAAGCAATTCGTTGAGGGTGACCTCGTGATAAAAAAAGGCAGATGCGGTAAGAAGGGCAGCATCAATGGGGAAGCTCAACCTGAACTGGGAGGGACCCTTACTCGTCAAAGAAGCGCTTAAGAATGGTGTCTACCGACTGCAGTCTTATGAAGAAGAAGAGATACCCAACACCTGGAGAGGCGATGACTTGAAAAGATATTACTCCTAAGTTGAGGTACCTTTCCCTTCTGGTTTAAGCAAAATTTTACATGTAGTCAAATAAAGTATGAACACCTAAAGTTAAATATGTTGTTGCTAACGTTTCATTAGCAAGGGATCTTCGAACACTCCGGGAGCGCCGCGTCACGACTCGGACCTCCCAATTACAACCAACCCTGTTTTCCCCCGCTCCTCCAGCCCGGAGAGCCACCGGAGCTTGCTTGGACCCCTTTGAATGTGTTCGGACGTCTCTTGCGGAGGTCATCACTCATCAAGCTTCCGACCCTCTCTGTCGGTGTAGGCAACTTCCTCCACCATAAGACTACGATTTCCTTCGTGGAGACACTTCCGACTGCCATATGTGGCAGGTCCGAATGTGATAGTCTGTTGTGCATTTACTGAGGTGTTGTTATTGTTACTGATGCCTTTTCGAGGACGAGCTCTGAACCACATGTACTTCATACCCCAAGAGTGCATCTGAATGCTGCTTGGGGAGGAGAACCCTGCGGATGCCTTATGCCTGACTGGCAACCATAACCTCTGGAAACAGGCCAAGCAGCTGCAATGGTGGTCACCATATCCCCCCCCCCCCACCACCACAAATGTCTTTTTGGAGGAGTGCTCTATCCACGGACACCAGTAACCACAATAGACATCTCGGGTTGGTGAGCCACCACGGGCGTTTTTCTTTCCTGCAAGGGTTCGGTCATAACATACTGAGCGGTTACCCGGAGACCGTGCCCCCGCCACGCGCATTGCCGCATCTGACAAGAACCAAACTGAGCTCGAGGCAGGCACACAAGAGGATGCGCGCTCAAGCGCGGCATAGCAAAAAACAGTGTCTGCGACAGCTAATGCAAGTACCTGCGGCACGACTCGATATAGGTGTGCACCCACGGGCAACCTCCCAGACGGGGCTAGCGTCGATATCCTGCCCATAGCGTGTGGATCCTAACCTAGTAAAGGTTGCGTATTGCGGGTACTGACAAAATCCAACGCCTGCAAAAGAAAGAGAGCACGATATATATGAATCATAGAATAATATAAGTACAATGGAGGAAAATGACATCCACGGATGCCCGCAGAATAAACATTATCGTTTCAATTTCAATGTCTTTACATAAGCTGGGGTACACCAAAAAAGGTAGTGTCTTAGTCCCAAAAATAAAAATAAACAAGAAAAAGAGTAAGTTGTATTTATTCCCTTTCTTCTTTGGATTCTTCCTCTGTCTCCCCCAACCTCTGTCTTTTCCTCAGGGACTCCACAGAAGGGGAGTATCTGGATGACGCACTCGCGGACGCTGAAGAACCAAATTCGACGTCCTCGCGGGCAACCACCCAGGAGAGGCCGCAGACTTCTCTGCCGCTTCATTTTCAGAGTCTGAGACATCGACTCTCCCATGCTCAGCGAACAAGGTATCATAATCGATATCCACGAACTCATCCTTAAGCGTGTCGTGCTCCCGTAGGAGGTCCAGGGTATACTCCACCGAGTACTTTCCAACTCGGAGTGTCGCCCTCACGAACTTGGGGTTGGCTGGGGTCAGGCTCGCTTGGCAAACATATAAAGATGTTCGTAACCGCGCAAAGGTACGCGTGATTTTCAGTTTGTTCTGGTATTACCTCAAGTTGCCTTCGCAGACGCGTATTCTCTACCAAGGCCTCCTCCAGGGTGTCCCAAGATGCGTTGTTGTATGACAGCGACCTCAAGCTGGTCGCGGTCGCCCTCTTCGCCAGCAACTGCATCGGGGTCTTCACCATATCTTGGAGGTCCCTCTGATCGATAACCGCGTTCGAGACAGCCAAAACGTGCAGCGACACCTCCCACGACTCCCTCCAGGAGGGGAGGTTAGCGCTGAGGGAGGCCATGTTCTTGTCATGGATCATTAGTGGACTGTCATCAAGATCCGTTAGACCATGGGCGCCCGAAAACGTGGACTCTTCGCCCCACGTCTCTGTTGTAGCCCGTGTGGGCCTTCGCCTCGGCTCGGCAGAGGAGATCGCTCCGGCCCCCGGGCAGCCACGGCTGACCGCGGAGGCTCCCCCCTCCTTCAACCAAAGATGTGGCTTTTCTCGGTCGCGGTCATCACCACGCCTGGACACTTGTAAGGCTTCTCAGAGGGAACCCGCAAGACGACTGCACAGGAAAAGAAACGTCAGCATCCGCAGGTATGTGAGCTAGTTGTATCACTGACCGTTTAACTTACAGTGTGTGGTATCCAGGCCCGTCACTTCTTCTAGGCGGGGGCAATAATGCCCTACACTAAGGGCGGTCTTGTGGAGGAACTCCACTGGAGGTCTCTTGAGGATCGCCTCCACCCCGGGGTCAGGGAGCATGATGAGCCCCCTAAAGTTCTCCTTGAAGATGGCGAACCGCAACGACCATTTGTGGACTTTGTTTGGCAGATTCAGGATCCGGAATTTATCAGAACCTATATATGTATGCACGCGTTGGTGAGCGCGCGCATGGAACGGGTTCCAAAAACCCGCTCGGCTGAAGTGGACGCCTAGAAACCGCAGATAGGTACGAAAAACGGACAATGTCGTGATGGATTTGGGGGAGAGTTGTGTTCATCAACCATCTCTGAAAAGATGGGGCGTGTCCATCCCGCATCGAAGTGCTCGAACGGGAGGAATATCTCCTCTGCAAACACCATATATAGGTGTTCATCGACAAATTGGAGCCGCGCAGTGTAAACATCGGGGTTGGTGCGGACTCTGGCGAGGAAACTTGTGAACTCCTCATTAGAGATTGCGGGCGCGCGCAGTTTGCACAGGAGAACGGTGACCGTGCAGTCATTTTGCGTCGCACCCGCAGGAGCTCGTTCAACCTCCAAATCGCTCATGTTTACATTGTGTAAAAAGGAAGAAACTAGGAATATTTAGAGGGAGCGCGGAAGCCCGCTGCCTCGAAATGCGAAAAGACGACTTTTCGCGGTGTGTGCCCGGGTTAACCGCCTCCCCAGCGTACTCCCTGCAAGAAATTCAGCACATGCACGCATTCGCAGGAAAAGAAAAGCATTGGCACAATATCGTAAATAGCAGGAAATATAAGCATGAGATAATATGCCTAGCACTTAAAAGTGCTCGGCATTAAGTGTCCTCCAGGCAGAAGTTATTATTACAAACAACGTTCAATGTTCAAGTTTCCTTGAAGGGAGCCTGCTCTACACCTATGAACGCTAAGATGTTCGTTGTATCGATGAGCGCTATGCGCGCTCACCAGGGACTTGTTCAGCTTAGTGCCCGATGGCGTACGGCACAGACGTCCTCCCTCACTTTCTCCGCGCATTTTCATAAGGGGTCCTCCGGGTGCGCCGGGTTTTGCAGGGTAAGTGTCGGGCCAATCCGCAGCGTAGACGAGTGGCCTCCTTCAGCAGTGGGCACGCCGGTCTTCTTTGGTACCTCCGCCTCCCTCTCCAACTGGGCGAACCGCGAGAGCGTTCGACTAGAATTCCTTTTGCATCGCCTCCATCTCCTCTTGCAACTTCTATACGGTGAAATCTTTGGTGTCCGCAAAAGAGCCAGCTGCAACCAGAGGTATGTGAGTGCAATTCGTTTTGACAAAACTAAAATTTAGTTAGCAGAAAAGAAGAAGAGACACACGCTATGAACGCACCAGCCGCCTGAGAGTTCGTCGCCTTCACGAAGGAGCCCCTCTTCTCCATCCTTGAAGAGCTCACTCTGGCAAGTTCGACCTCTCTTTTTCTTCTCTTCTTCTTCTCATGTCCCTCCTCCAATGCTGGTTCGGATAGCTTGACCGCTACAACGATCGGCGGGGCGACGGTCTCAGTCGCCTTCCCCTTTGTCGAGTTCAGCGGAAGGTTCGCCTCCTCGATGTCCTCCTTGTCCTTGTCATCCACCTCTTTCGCTTCCTCTCTCTCTCTCTTCCCCTCTCTCTTCTTAACTTTCCTCCTCCGGCTCGAGCGAGAGGCGCCCTTCGTCGTCTACTGACAATTCCAAATGCACGGCAACCTTTTGCAAGCAATTACCGACCGCGATCTTAGTCTTCTTTGGGGGATCCGCCGGAGAGAACTCATGCACTTGGCGCATTCTTCCTCGGAAAACTTCTTGAATGGGTTCGGGTCTATCAGGGTGGTGGTATTTTGCCCCAGCACATCGGTCGGCGTCTCCATCGCGCCCGGCACGGTATCCTTCACCCGGCTTATTAAAGCCCCTGTGGTCATCACAGCGCTTGCGGAAGAGCCTGCCTGCCCTGTGGACGAATCGGCGTTGACAATCTTGATCATTGCGGAGCGCTTCAGCTCGCCCTTCTTCTGAGAGGTGTTCGCGGAGGAACCTCTCTTCATCTTTTTGCTCAGGGAACTCGCCCCCATGTTGGGGAAGTCGTCATATGCCTCTCGAGATCGGAGAGGGTAGCCGACGACTGCTGGGCAGGGGCCTGACCGGCTGCCTTGACAACCGTTGAATACTTCGTTGGGGACATCACCACCACCTTCCTCTCAAAAGAGCTACCAGTCGTCTTCTTCTTCATGGGCTTTGTCGGCATGTTGGGGTCCACCAGCGCCTTTGTGGGATCCCATTTTTGCCCGCTAGTCAGCTTAGCGAGGAGTGTTACATTCAAGCTCGACATCTTCCCGCAAAGAAGTCGCGCAGACAGATCGGCAGCCCAAGTGAGATGTCTCGGCAGGGGCCGGCCCGTGTTATTTATAGATTTTAGGCTGCGCAAAAACCGAGTCGCAATCTTTACGGTTACAATTGTACTTTTTTGAAGCACGCGGGGACTCAAAAAAAATGAATGCAGCAATTCAAAAATTACAATTATAAAATTTGATATTGCCCTTTCCATATATTTTTTCCATTTTGGACTACCTTTACTAAAGAAAGGATTAAAAGTTAAGTTGGATATAAGGGGCAGTAATAGAGCAGTAAACTCTCTGTCTTTGGTTCTTCCTCTCAACAGTTGGAAAAAAAATTAGGCCGTAGAAAGAGTTTCAGGCTCTCTGAAACAACATCTAGCTCTTAAAGGGGAAGAAAGACACTTCGACTCTCATTGTGAAAGTGCTTCTAGCTCTAAAGCCAGATCAAGTTGTTTTTCACTACATATGATAGTGACTGAGTTGAATCCAGACGGTTTCAAAGATCAGAGGGCGCTAGCTCCATTACAATTCCCATATAATGGAGAAGACAGAATCAATTCAAAAGTGTTAACTGAGGTCTACTATAAAAATACTGGTCAAACCTTCTAGCGCACTGCATGTCGGGAAGGCATTCAACCCGTACCAGACTTTAGCAAATGGATAAGTTGTAGTCGAAGAAGGGCCAAGGGCAAATCATATCACTTGGACGAGTGGACGAGTCCCGAAATCGTAGTGCAGACATAAATCTAATCATGGAGAACTAGTCACTACAGGATTCAGAGTTAGAGTTGGAACTGTTGTGATATAGTGGCAAGAAATGTAGGAGCGTGTTCTATGTAGAGGAAGTGAAACTCTCATTGAAAAGGGATTCGCACAATTATGGAAGAGTGCGCGTATCAAGTTTGACGAACCACTATAAATCTCGTGTCATTACTTTATAGCTCAGCTGCTTTAATATTGGTATTCACTTTCAATAGCTTGCTTTTATTTGCTTGTGTTGAGCGCATGCATCTTGTGGATGAGATCTTTTAGATATACAAAAGTGTTCATATACTTTTTCACCCATCCATCCCTCTAGAGTATTTATTACAGCAATCTAGGCACTTTCGAATTATTGAATTTTTGAATGATTATTTGGAATGAAGTTCACCATATTGAGCCTCTAAAACATAAGTGAACTTCTTTTAGGTTAAAAAAACATAATTAAAGTTGTGTTTTTTATATAATTCATATTTTCGAAGTTGAATGTAGCAACCTTATTAGTGAGAGCATAATTAGAATTTTTTCAAAATGTAAGAAATTAAAGATATTAGTTTAACAACTTAAATAATTCAAATTTAGCACATTATTTAGTAGGCCAATATTAGCTCTTGGAAGGCTAAATGTTTTTCAAAATTAAAATTTAGCATAATTAGAAAGCTAAATTTTTAGATAATTCAGGTTTTAAATTATGGTACACAGAAAAAAAATTAAAACAAGTAGTGCAGTAGGTATTATTGTGCATACTACTTGGAGGGATAAAGTTGTTGGGGTAAGTAGAAAAGGTGATAGAATTTTAGCTCTTAAATTGGTCATAGAAAAGGAAACAATTAATGTGATCAGTGCTTATGCGGCACAAGTAGGATTAAGTAAAGTTATTAAAGTGCAATGTTGGGAAGATTTAGATAATTTAGTAAGACAAATCACACAAAGAGATAAGATTTTCATAGGAGAAGACTTAAATGGACATATAGGGAAGAAAAATATAGATTACACAGCCGTTTATGGAGGATAAGGATATGGAAAAAGGAATGAAGGGCGAACTATTTTAAACTTTGTCGTAGCACATGAGTTAATTGTATCAAATACGTTTTTCATAAAGGGAGAACATTTAATTACGTTTAAAAGCGGACCAAATAAATCACAAATTAATTATTTACTCGTAAAATGAATAAACTAATTTGTAAGAATTGCAAAGTCATACTAGGTGAAAACTTGACAACACAACATAGATTAGTGGTGTTTGATGTACAAATTAAATATAATAAATTTAAGACAAGAATAAAAATTTTGCAAAAAATTCAGTAGTGCAACGACTAGTTGATGACTCTTATGGTGATCCTAATATCTCATGGAAAGTTATGTCTTCACATTTAAGAATAAGTAGAAAAAACGTATTTGTAGTACCAAAAGGTCATGTGCCCTTAAATAAAGAATCTTGGTGGTAGAAAGAAGAAATGCAAGATAAAGTAAGGGCAAAGAGGGTCAGCTATAAATCACTCTACGCTTGTAGGAATGATGAAAATTAACCAGGTATAAAGTCACCAAAAAAAGCTAAACGAACACTGGGTAAAGCAAGAAGTCAAACTTATGAAAAATTTTATAAGCGACTAGATACTAAAGATAGAGAGCGTGACATATATAAAATTGCTCGAGCTAGAGAAAGGAAGACAAGAGATTTAAGTCAAATAAAATGCATAAAGGATGAGACAGATATAGTTTTGATCGATGATGTGGATAGTAAAAAGCGATGGAAAAGATATTTTTATCAACTATATAATGAAACAAAGGACAATGAATTGAACTTGAAATAGTTAAGTAAATCAGAGAAATATAAGAACATAATATTTTATAGTAAAATTCAGGTATCAGGGGTAAAATATGCTCTAAAAAAGATGAAAAATGAAAATGTTGTTGGGCCAGACAATATACCTATTGAAGTATGGAATGTCTAGAAAATGAAGAAATTTTGTGGGTTGCATGTTTTTTCAATACGATACTGAAGTCAAATAGGATGTCAGACCAATGGAGAGAAAGTATCTTGGCACCTTTGTATAAAAATAAATGAGATATACAAAATTATGTTAATTACAGAGGAATTAAATTGGTGAGTCATACCATGAAATTATGGGAATAAGTAATAGAAAGAAGAGTAAGACGAAAGACTAACATCTCGGAGAATCAATTTGGATTCATGTCAGGGAGGTCAACTATGGAAGCTATACATCTCTTGAGGAGACTTATTGACAACTTTCGAGAAAGAAAACAAGATTTGCATATGTTGTTTATTGATCTTGAGAAGGCTTATGATAGAGTTCCAAGAGAGATCTTATGGAGAGTCTTAGAAAAGAAAGGTGTAATTGTTTCATATATTGACATAATCAAAGATATGTATACAAATTCAGTGACAAGGGTGAGGACATCTGGAGGATTAACACAGGAATTCTTTATCACTGTTGGCTTACATCAAGGTTCAGCTTTAAGCCCTTATCGTTTTACCCTTATCTTAGATGAGCTCACTAGATATATGCAACAAGCAATACCTTAGTGTTTATTGTTTGTGGATGATATCGTTTTGGTTGATGAGACACGCGAGGGTGTTAACATAAAAACTTGAATTTTGGCGAGATATGGAGCTTAAATTTAGCAGTACAAGAAGGACGGATGACTTTGTTATTAAGTTGGGTGATCAAGATATATTTCGTAGTGAGTGTTTTAAATATCTTGGATCGATAGTTCAAAATGACGGAGATATTGATAAAGATGTGACACATAGAATCCAAGCGGATTGGTTGAAGTGGAGAGGCGCATTAGCCATTAGGGATCTTATGTGATCGTAAAGTACCACTAAAACTTAAGGGCAAGTTTTACCGTACTGCAATCAGACCCGCGATGCTCTAGGTTCTGAGTGTTGGGCAGTGAATTGTGTACATGAGCAAAAAATGGGACTTGCGGAGATGAGAATGCTTAGGTGGATGTGTGGACACATGAGATTGGATAAAATTAGTAATGAAAGAATCAGGGATAAGATAGGAGTAGCACCAATTGCAGAGAAGATGCGAGAAGCTCGTCTAAGATGATTTGGACACATACATTTGAGACCATTAGAGGCACCTGTTAGGCATTGTGAGAGTCTAGTCACTAGGCATGTTAAACGAGGGAGGGGTAGACCAAAAAAGACTTGGAATGAATATGTAAGGAAAGACATGATGTACTTAGGCGTTAGTGAGATCATGAAAAAAGATATGGCACAATGGCAACAAAGGATCTATATAGCCGACCCCACTATAGTGGGATAAAAGCTTGAATGTTGTTGTTGTTGTATTTAGTAGGACAATAGTGCTAATTGGTTTATTTTAATATATTACATATTTATGGCACAAAAAATAGGCAAACACAACAATCCTTGAATGAGTTCGTGTTTGCGAAATAAGTGTTAAAGAGTTCGGCAACCACATTAATCCATTTTTAAGAGAGATAATAGTAATTGATGGTTGATGTGTAGTGTTGAATATTCTATATTTTATATATTGAGGATGTCTATCGTTTTAACTATATGCATATATCTCCATAGAGATCACTTTGTAAGAGTGTTATTTCACCAATTATCTCTGTAGAAGACGGGTGTAAACCTTGTATGTATATCTTGAGATCCAAATTACAAGTATAAGTACAAATATATAGGGAGAAGAGAGGGGGAGATCTCTTTTCTATGATGTGGGACTATTATAAGAGGAAGAATAAAGCCTATAATGGGCAACTAAATGGATTTTTACAAGTTATTTTTGAACACTCCCCCGCAAGCTGGAGCGTACAAGTCGTAGGCACCAAAGCTTGGATAAGAACTGATAGCATAACGGCAGAGAGAGCTTTACTCAGGATGTCAGCAACTTGCCTTGTAGCGGGAACATGCTCCAATTCTATCTTCTTTGATTGAACTTTTTCTCGAATGAAGTGACAGTCAACTTCAATATGTTTTGTTCGTTCATGGAAGACTGGATTCTTGGCAATATGTATCGCTACTTGACTGTCACAAAGTAAGGTCGCCGGAGATGAGAATTTAAGTCCCAAATCATTCAGAAGACTTTCAAGCCAGGTTAACTCAGATACAACAGCAGTCATAGCCACTAGGCGAGCTTTTAGGTGGTCAACAGAAACATCTGCAGCATGTTTGATAACAAAAACTCACTTGCAACTAACACAGGACTGGCCAGGAGTAAGAGGAACCAGATCTCAGGTCCGGTTAGCCCAGAGGGCAGTCATTTCATCATACATGGTCGTCCACCACCCCGGGAGCTGAAGCACTTCCTGCACAGAGTTAGGAATATAAATGAAGGAAAAAGAAACGGCAAATTTGTGAAGTGGCGGAGAGAGGCGATGTAGAGACATATAGTTCGTCAAGGGATGAGCCGTGGAGGTTGGTGTTGGATCAGTGGGCCGCGAAATGTCATTAGTAGAAGGGAGCTGCTGTAGGGAAGCATTTTTGGAGTTACGACGAGTATAGACACGGAGAAGTGGTGGAGGTGTAGGAGGTAGAGAAGGTAGCGGGAGTGGGGAGGAAAGAGGTGGAAGAGACGGAGTCGTGACCGGGACGGCAGGATGAGCAGCAGTGGAAGGTGGAGACTGGGGAAAATATTTTGGGTGGAAGGAGAGGAGTGGAATGGTTGATTCTCAAGGAAGGTTACATCAGCCGAAACAATCAACTTGTTGTTGGTAGGAGAATAACAGACATAACCTTTTTGAGTACATGAGTAGCCAACGAACATACATTTTGTGGCACGAGCAGCGAGCTTGTCAGTAAACGGACCAAGAAGGTGAACATAACACACACCTGAAGATACAGGATGTGAGAGAGAAAGGAGATTTTGAAGGAAAGAGAAGACTAAATGGAGAGGCGAAGTCGAGAACGGAGGAAGGTATGCGGTTGATGAGATGACAGGCAGTAGAAACCGCAAAATTCCAGTATTCTATGGGCACCTGCATTTGGAACATAAGTGACCGGGCGGCATCGAGGAGGTGGCGATTTTTGCGCTCGGCCACACCGTTTTGCTGGGGGGTATAAGCACACGAGATTTGATGGATGATGTCGAACTCGGTGCATAAATTTGAGAAGTTTCGACGGGTATATTCACGAGCATTGTCGGTGCAAATGATTTTTAATGTAGTGGAGAATTGCGTACGCGTTTCAGTAATAAAAGTATGAAAAACAGATATCAGTTCAGTACGATCATGAAGTAGATATAACCAAGTGTGACGCGAGTAATCATCAATAAAGGTGATAAAATATCGATATCCAAAAACACTAGGGACTTTATAGGGTCCCCATATATCAAAATGAACTAAATAGAACGGAGTATCACTCCTGGTACATGTTGGAGGGAAAGAAGTACGATGTTGTTTGTCGTAAATACATGATTCACAAGGAAACTCTCGCAATGCGACATCCGGAAGAGCTTTCTTAAGAATCGGGAGGGGAGCATGCCCAAGGCAGCGATGTCATTCAACAGTGGAGACAGCAGAGAGAACGGTGGGTACAATATCCAACAGATACAGCCCATTCGACAGCCGCCCATTACCAATGGTACTCTGCGTGCGGCGATACTGCACAAGAAACGATGAAGGGTAAAATTCTATACAGCAGACAAGTTCCTGAGTAAGACGACTAATTGATAGCAGATTGAAGGGGGATCTGAAGAACCGAGGATCAGTCGCGCTAGATACTGGAGTGGTGTCGCCATTTACAACAGTGATGAACTTGGGATAAGTCGAGACGTATGGCGGCCTCCCCTAGCTGAAGAGACACAAGTTGGAGCAGGAGTAGGTAAGAGGGGATGTTGAAGGAGAGCCGGAGAAAAATTTGCTGGGACCTCAGATGGAGGTGTAACCTTGAGCAGCATAGAACAGACATCAGACAGTGAGGGTGTCGTAGAGCAGGAAAGAATTTGAGCCCAAACACTATGGACGTGGGGAGGAACACAGGTCATCATTATCGCAATCCCAACAGCTTCCTTTTGCGCCCGTTGTGTAGCAAGATCCGCGGATGGAGGCTGATGTGTTATCCAGGCCTCCACCAGATTTTTGTCCTTGGCAATGAAGGAGGTCAAATGACCCGTTGTTCAGGGATCCAGAGTTTGAAGCACAGAGATGATATCAAATAGATGTAGCAAGCTGCATTTGCCAAAGTAGAGATAAGAAGCTCCTCCCACATCACTTTAGCAGTCTCATGAGACATGGTCATGCAGTATGGCTCGGTGTCCGTGGAATTAAGGATCCAAGATTGGACTCGACTGTCATTACGGAGCCATTCGTCAGTGGGAACAACGGGAACGTCCCGAGTAAGGTGATGAAGAAGACCCTTAGTCTGTAAAACACAATGAACTGAATGCACTCATTCCACAAAGTTGTGTTTCCCACTGAGAGAAATGGTAGTGATCCGAAGCTCATCACGGATTTCAAGAGAGGGAGCCACAGCACAAGCGGGAAGAGAGGAAGCATCCGTAGAGGCCATGATAGCAAAAGGAAGTCGCAGCGACTTTTAGGAGAAACCGAGAAGTAGAGGAGAAGCCGGCGAGTAGAGGAGCAGCGTATTGGGCAGAGGCTGCAAACAGGAGGGGCTGTGGGTAGAACAACACACAAGCAAGAATAAGTCGCAGCGACTAAAGGAGAGGGCGGCAAACCGCGCAAGAAATTCGTGACTAGAAGAGAGGCAGCGACTAGAGGAGAGTCCGCAGCGACTAGAAGAACAGAGATGAAACCGCACAAGAAAACCACGACGGAGGGGTCGGTGAATAGCAAAGGTAGCCGGCAGGAGAGAAGGCGGCCTAGCGAATAGAGAATCTGCAGCGACTTAGACCAGTGAAGAAGAAGTCGTCAATTAGGTTGGAGAAGTCGGCCGCGGCTTAGAGAAGAAGAGGTCGGCGAACAGTAAAGAAGACCGGTAGCGGCTAGAGAGAACCACGGTTGTAGGAGCAAAAGACGCAAGCCTCACCACATAGGTAGGGAACCGCGGCGAATAGGGCAAAGCGTTGCGGGCAGAAGAAAAAAAGGACAGGCCGCGGGACTGGAAGGCAGACCGCGGCGGGCAAGGCAAACAGCGGAAAGAGATAACAGTGGGACCCAGCTGTCGAAGCTATAACGGCAGGGGAAAATCCAACCAGAACGGAGGGAAGTGGCATTGAACGAAGTCGGCGGACTAGAGAGAACAGTCTGCTTTGAAGAAACAAGAAGTCCGCAGACAACAACCCGCAAAGGAAGCGGGCACTACGCGAGTAGACTATCAAAAGCAGTAAACCGCAGGAAGCCAGGCGGTTAAAAAATGGACAAACCTCTTAGGCGAATCTGTCTTCTTCTGATACCATGTAGAAGACAGGTGTAAACCTTGTATGTATATCTTGAGATCCAAATTACAAATATGAGTACAAATATATAGGGAGAAGAGAGAGGGGGAGATCTCTTTTCTATGATGTGGGACTATTACTAGAGGAAGAATAAAGCCTATAATGGGCCACTAAATGGGCTTTTACAAGTTGTTTTCTAACAATCTCTAGTCATGGTATTAAAGCGCTAGGTAATGATCTCTCCTCTACTTTGGCCTTTATCGCGTCTCGCTTCGATATTCCTCTTCTTGAATCTTCCTGCATGCTTCCATCGGCTCTTTCGTCCACTAGAACAGATTGACGACGACATTTCACATCTCCAACTGTTCCCTGTGAGCCCGATCGACGATACCTACTAGCCTCTTCCATCGATAACTCCCTCTACATGTGTGACGCATTTCAACGATGATCTGCATGCTATTGCAGAACTTCCTCTGCATGCTTGCATGCTCTTACAGAATTTCCTTTTCATGTTTGTGTGCTCTCGTAGCCTGCTCCAGACAATCGATGTGCACTTGCAGAACTCCTTCGCATGCTTGTGTGTTCTTGCAGCCGCCAGCCCTAGCAGTCAAACACTCTCTTCCCTAGTGGTTGACGATCTCTGTCTTAGTGATGCGTGTAATTCGGCAAGCGCAACGGTCGCACAAGTAATAAAATTTTTGGGAATAAATCCCCAAGTGTCGGTCTCTTGAGAAATGCAATTAGCGTAGAACGGCAACAGTACCGAGAATATCGTTATGAGAGTTAAAAATAGAACAAAAAGGAAATAGCGGACTAAGGAGATTGTGGATGTTTGATCTACTGAACTAGTAAAAGCTATGCGGGTCGACGGCACCGCTTCGCAAGGTGAAGTGGGTTTGTCGGCCGCGATGCCGAACTTCAGTTGGGCGAGTGGAAGGGAAGCTAATGGATTGCAGCGTTCTTGTGTGGATTGCAATCGGACAAGGCACAGGAATGAAGTGGATGTGGGGTGAGCGAGGCGCATTCACAGACAGAACTCACAAGCATAAGAAGAGACTAACATTCCAATAACTAGAAAATAAACTTGATGTCCAGGGATGAAAATGTTCGTTACACTGCTCAAAACATTCATAACACAGAGGAAGGGGAAGAGGAGTAAACCAAAAGAGAATGAAGATCCACCGCGGGTCGTGGCCGGAGTAGCGAGTTGTCAATCCGCTTCCGGGCTCAGTCCAAGGAGGCTTCCGGTACCAACGATCTGTCACCTCGAAGGCCTTTAAGTCCGTTCTCTAGGTTATCTACTTCACCAACTCTGCAGGAAAGCTTGGAGTTGAAGTCATCAATGGCTGAGGGCTTCGCCGGAGTGTTGAAAAGCTTCGGAGTAGTTGGAAATGGCTTCCCGACGAAGGTGGAAGTGATGGAGCAGCTGGAGAAGTGAAAAGGCGATTCCCGCGCACTCTCCGATCGCAGCAAATGACAGGCGTTGACCTAAAACGCGGAGCAGGGCCTTATATACGGAGGCAGCAGAAGCAGTGCGCACGATCAGTGGCGCACGACCAGTGGTCGTGCGCACTGTAGGTCTATGATCGTGCGGCTTTTCCAAATAAACCTGCAACCTGGACAAGAAGCATCAGCATATAAGCGCACGAGCAGTGGTCGTGCGCACTATGGCCAGTGCTCGTGTGATTACCGAGACAGGGTTATGAAAAAGGGGGTGTAATGCGCACGAACAGTGGCGCACGACCAGTGGTCGTGCGCAGTAAGTCCAGTGGTCGTGCGCAGTATTCCTGCATCGTCGGAGTCTCCCGAGCAGTTCCGGAGCACGCACACGATCATTGTACCAGCAGAAGGGGCAGAAAGGCCACCAGAACGTGCACACCACATCCCCGAGATAGGGCTAAAGAATAATCAACAAAATGGAAATACAGAAAGCACACAGAAGCGGGCCTACAGTGCACTTAATCGTGAAATAGGTACATAAGCACAAATAAGCAATAAAGGCTCTCAAATGTAGTGCTAAGACGATAAAACTAGCCCAGATGAGTACAAAAATCAGTGTAAAATGTGGACTCATCACACCCCCAGACTTAACCATCTGCACGTCCCGAGCAAATCATTACTTCATGGACTCGAAGATAGCTAACTGGCTCAGAAACTTCAAAAAGAAGTAAGACGAGAAATCAAATATATCATGAGTATAGAAGATATAATAGAAAAACTTTTTAATTATACAACGTAGTTTAAACTATTCGACAGACGTAAATAAATATTGTAATTGCTCAAAATTAGAATTCTGGAGAATCGTGCGATCAT
Organism: Platanthera guangdongensis; assembly: GCA_039583875.1. Lineage (NCBI taxonomy): Eukaryota > Viridiplantae > Streptophyta > Magnoliopsida > Asparagales > Orchidaceae > Platanthera > Platanthera guangdongensis. The sequence goes on from CM077153.1 coordinate 101,928,763, forward strand.
GTGCAGGAAGAAAGTAGGCAGGCCACTAAGGTGAGCATTGCCAAAGTTCGGGACTCAGGATCACCTCCAAAGGAATCCACCAATGTCGGGGACCACACGCTTGCACGTTCACACTCTCTCCACGGCGCGGGTTAGACTCAAGCGTGAATCAGTAGGACTTGTAGGAGGAAATGGGGCTTAGGCGACGGTTTGGTGGTCAAAGATAAACATGAAGGCTCTATGCAACCAAAGCGAGCGAAAACAACCCAAACCAAAACAGACACTTAGAAAAGAATGGGGCACACGCCCCCAGACTTAGCTTGAAATCCGGGTGTGAACACGGCTGAACCCGACCAAATTCAATAAAGAGGATGGGGATCGAAATCTCAAAGCAATTCTTTCATAAATATAATTTTTTTTTCTATTGCGCGAATCAGCTTTTTATTTTCGTAAACTGTTGTTTTCTTTTCTGCGCTAGCAATCCCCAAACGAAGCAATCCAAACGGGAATAAAATCAGCACCCCCAAAAACAATGTCCACTAATCACAACCTCGGCAAAACAGTAAATACAAATCAACTCAAGCATTTGATTGCGAAGGTGGGTTTAGCTTCAGGCCTTGGTGAAAGTGAGTGGAGCTGGATCAAAGGAAGGGTAGGCACAAATTTGGCATGCAATGGTTAACAGGTAGGAATGGCTAAACAAGACTCAAACTAGCCAAAAAGAAGGCCTACGTCATGCTCACGCTTAACTAACCGTGCACCAATGCTTCGAGAGTAGCTTAGGGCAAGTTCTTAGCCACCGAGAAAGATGATCCTTCCCCCCGACTCGAGCAATACGAGTCTAGTGGTGGCTACACACATTCCTACACTATCGTTTGATTATCCCAGATTCAGATTTTGAGCAGTACAAACAATATTTACGTGTGCAGAAAAGAATAAATCTACGAGCATAAAGAAAAATTAGTTCTATCATAACTCTACACAAACCATGAATATTCGATTAGGAGCACTGCATGAGTTTCGAACTACTCAATCCTGAAATCCTAAGCCAGTACCACTATTTTAAAGTTTACACAAAAGCAATAAATTTAACTCGTGTTGTGCGCGTGGGTAAGAGCGCACTCGTGTGGGTGATTCAGTGTGTGCAACAAAAAACAAGAAACTGGAATGCAACAGAAAGTGCGGTGTAGTGACCACAGGCATACTCCCCCCCAGACTTAAAGTTGACAACGAGTAAAAATAAGCATTCCAAATAGGATAAATAGCTAGGGTAGGAAGTACCCATGCTCAAAATTGAGCATACCAGTCGTGCAATGAGATGTCCAAGTGCGGTCAAGTTGCAGCGCCTCAAATATTCCTGCACCTGCGATTAAAGGATGCAAGCCAAACAAAATCTGGACACATATATATATATGAAGAAATAAACTGAACTCAAAACACAGCATAGGACCGAACGGTCCAACTTGGGTTGTCTCCCAAAAGCCCTTTTGTTTACCGTCCTTAAGGTGGACCAAATACCTGTATTAGCAGTTCAAATAGAGAGTTCGATACATAAAAAAAAGAAAAGACAACAGTCGACTCCCAGATGGGGGCTCACAAAAATATAGTAGTTGTCTTGCTCAGAAAATATAAACAATAGAAAAGAAACAGAAGGCGTGGTAGACTAGCTCTGTGGTGAGTTCCACTCACTCCCCCTCACTATCACTGTCGTGAATCTCGATGGGCGAAGGACGTGGACCAGGTGCTGATGGGGCGACACGAGTGGGCGGTGGTTGAATGTTCATCCCGCCTCGCACTGCTTGCTGATAAATAAAATCCTGCATCCAAAACTGGGAAGCTTCCAGATCAGCATGGCGCTCGGATAAATATGGGACACCCCTCTCTTGAACTGAGCTGGACTGGCGGCTAGATTGCCCCTCATGCTTTATGGGCGGCCTCAGTTGTTGTTGACTCTGCTGCGGTGGCACTCCTGCACTCCGCCTACCCATAGCGGAAGATTCACCCGGCTCTCCTTCATCTTCCCCTTCATCTCTACCCGCAGGCGCATCACCAGGCATGCGGACAATAAACTGTCGGCCACCTTTTCTCCATACCACACGTAGCAAATGGCAACTCACCAGGTTGGCCCTGGAGATCATGGATGGGGCAGTGACCTGCACCATCGGAGGTAGCTGGCTCCAAACTCCCAAACTTTTGGCAATGCGGGTAATGTAGTAAGCACCCCCGATCGCGCCCGCGAGACCATAAGTGGCCTCATGGTGGAAGAAATAGGCCAGCATATACCCCAAATGGAGGGGGTACTGCTGCTGCATGCTAGATAAGGAGATCAAATCCTGCCACCCCACCACATTCTTGCTCAGGGCCCGAGCGGTGAGTGAATGAGTAAGCAAATGCTGCATAAACCTGAGAGCGGGGGAGACAATCTTTGTTGACTTGGCACGGCGGGCTACGTACTCCTCGTGCCCTCCGGTCAGAGAATGTCAAGCGTTTCGCGGAGTCACACCCTCTGGAAAATCAATGTACAATGCGGGGAAATTAATCTGGGATGCCTCTGCCTCGGAATAGACACCTGCATGAATGGCAAGCTCGGGCAGTGTGACCGTGAAGACATTTCCCATCATCCGAAAGGAACAAGTGGGGAGATAGTGGTTGTCCGCCGTTGTCTCCCAAGTGAATGTGGAAAGGAATTCCAATGTCAATTCTCGGAAGCCAAGCTCGTCGCACTCGAATAACTTGCTCCAAAAATCGAAAGAGTAGAGAATGAGCACGGCCTCTGCTAATGCACCGTCATCCCCAATGGAACGCAGCTCGTTCCAGTCAATAAGCCGCTGAGAGAGGAATGGCTTGTCCTTCAAGGAATTATAGCGTTGAGTATGCTCTGCCTTAGCAAAAGTTCTCATTCTTCCCAAAATCTGTGCAGGGCTTGCTGAAGCACGACCGGATCGTTGATAGGCCTTGACTATAGGGCGGCGTCTAGGTTCCATTACAGCAAAGTAAGGAAGGGAGATATGAAGTTGAGGGATCCTACCGGAGGAGAGAGAGACGAACCACCGGAGAGGAATCGGAAGAGGATGAGCGCCGACAACGCACGCGCCGCGGACCAAGCGGGAGATTAGGGCGCACGCACAGTGGACAGCGGCTGGAAAATAAAAAGAAACCGGGCATGCGCACGACCAGTGGTCGTGCGATTATAAGTAGTGCGCACGACCAGTGGTCGTGCGCAGTGAAATTTTTCACACGCCTGAGTTTCCAGTCTATTTCACACTGCTGGCCACGTGGTGCCACAGAGAGCTCAACACACAGCTGGGCTACCACACCCAAATAATGAAATACAAACAAAAATGTAACAAAAGAAAGACTATCCTAAAAAAATGTTGGGTTTATTGTCTCCCAACAGGACTTATTCAAAATCTGAGCATCTCCTAACTGATGGGAGAATGAAACTGGAAATGCTGAGGCAGAGGTTCATGGTCACGCTGCGGTAGCGGGTACCGGAACGGAGATAGAACAGAAGCCCCAATACCTGCATACGTATACCTATCGGAAGTTTCAGGCATGGGCAGCAAGTCACTTGGGAAGCTCATCGGCTCCAACTCCATCTGCATCTGGTTACAATAAGTCCGAGGCCGCATTACAGGCCCTTGTACTGATTGGACCAATTCCACAATGTGGTCCTGCATGGGAGTAGACACGAGAGCAGGGTCAAGAAATAAACTAGAAGAATAACATAAACGGACCTCGATCTTGGGGATGATCCCGGAGTCATCCCCCGTCGGCGGAATTGTGGATGCTTCCAAACAGCTGTCTAAGCTAGTGCAGGAATGTTTTGAAGCTGCATCTGCCTCGTCCATGCCTCGGGCATCCTCACATGGGATGGAGGTCACAACCTCTGCCACGGAGTCGTCCTCCTCGACTGGATCTAACAGAACGCGGGAAATGCTAATTTCCACCTGCGATTCAATCTCAACAGCATTGTCAGAAGAAGAAAGAATGCTATGCAAAGAGGAAGGTGAAGACACGAAGCTTGGTAGGACGTTGAGCGCTGGCTCTTCACAACTAAAAGATTCTATGCTAGTTGAAGTATGCACTTCAGGAGTATAAATAGCAGTGTCGGAATGGGGATAAGCACATGTATTGGTGCACATACCTGGGATGTCTTCTCCATAACATAGAGATAGCAACGGCACATACCCCGATACAGAAGGGATGTTGCCCTAGGTTGAAGTGGAGACAATCCGAAAATCCGGCTCGTCATCCACCGCTAGCTCAGCTCGGTACGCGGCGCAATCCTTCAATGCATGATCCCAGCTTCGACAAAAAAGGCACTGCTTAGCCGGCTTCGGCGGTGCAACTGGTGCTGAAGCTGAATAAAAGTAGTGCGGCAATGGCTCCGCAGGTCGGTAGCTAACCGGCTTATGTCGACGATATGTCGATGCATGAATTTCCTGGCTACTATACTTCTGAGGGCATCTGTCGCTAACATGAGAGATGTCTCCACAATGACGGCAATTGATATTGAAATTGGCCCACATTGCAGCGATTTCAAATATCAGGGATACAACTACTTGGCATAGATTCTGCGAATAAAACTAACAATTCCATCTGACGGAATAACAACACAAGAGCAAATGGATCAAAAACAACAAAACAACTCGTATAACGAAATTCGCAGTCATCTGGAGTCGCTCTATTGTTGCATTCCCCGGCAACGGCGCCAAAAACTTGATGCGTGTAATTCGGCAAGCGCACCGCTCGCACAAGTAATAAAGTTTTTGGGAATAAATCATCAAGTGTCGGTCTATTGAGAAATGCAATTAGCGTAGAACGGCAACAGTACCGAGAATATCGTTATGAGAGTTAAAAATAGAACAAAAAGGAAATAGCGGACTAAGGAGATTGTGGATGTTTGATCTACTGAACTAGTAAAAGCTATGCGGGTCGACGGCACCGCTTCGCAAGGTGAAGTGGGTTTGTCGGCCGCGATGCCGAACTTCAGTTGGGCGAGTGGAAGGGAAGCTAATGGATTGCAGCGTTCTTGTGTGGATTGCAATCGGACAAGGCACAGGAATGAAGTAGATGTGTGGTGAGCGAGGCGCATTCACAGACAGAACTCACAAGCATAAGAAGAGACTAACATTCAATAACTAGAAAATAAACTTGATGTTCAGGGATGAAAATGTTCGTTACACTGCTCCAAACATTCATAACACAGAGGAAGGGGAAGAGGAGTAAACCAAAAGAGAATGAAGATCCACCGCGGGTCGTGGCCGGAGTAGCGAGTTGTCAATCCGCTTCCGGGCTCAGTCCAAGGAGGCTTCCGGTACCAACGATCTGTCACCTCGAAGGACTTTAAGTCCGTTCTCTAGGTTATCTACTTCACCAACTCTGCAGGAAAGCTTGGAGTTGAAGTCATCAATGGCCGAGGGCTTCGCCGGAGTGTTGAAAAGCTTCGGAGTAGTTGGAAATGGCTTCCCGACGAAGGTGGAAGTGATGGAGCAGCTGGAGAAGTGAAAAGGCGATTCCCGCGCACTCTCCGATCGCAGCAAATGACAGGCGTTGACCTAAAACGCGGAGCAGGGCCTTATATACGGAGGCAGCAGAAGCAGTGCGCACGATCAGTGGCGCACGACCAGTGGTCGTGCGCACTGTAGGTCTATGATCGTGCGGCTTTTCCAAATAAACCTGCAACCTGGACAAGAAGCATCAGCATATAAGCGCACGAGCAGTGGCGCACGACCAGTGGTCGTGCGCACTATGGCCAGTGCTCGTGCGATTACCGAGACAGGGTTATGAAAAAGGGGGTGTAATGCGCACGAACAGTGGCGCACGACCAGTGGTCGTGCGCAGTAAGTCCAGTGGTCGTGCGCAGTATTCCTGCATCGTCGGAGTCTCCCGAGCAGTTCCGAAGCACGCACACGATCACTGTACCAGCAGAAGGGGCAGAAAGGCCACCAGAACGTGCACACCACATCCCCGAGATAGGGCTAAAGAATAATCAACAAAATAGAAACACAGAAAGCACACAGAAGCGGGCCTACAGTGCACTTAATCGTGAAATAGGTACATAAGCACAAATAAGCAATAAAGGCTCTCAAGTGTAGTGCTAAGACGATAAAACTAGCCCAGATGAGTCCAAAAATCAGTGTAAAATGTGGAATCATCACTTAGCAGTCAACGATTTCTACCCTAGTAGTCAATGATCTCTATCCTAGTAGTCAATGATCTCTATCCTAGTAGTAGACGATCCTAATTGTTGTGATTGTTGTGAACATTGCTTCCATGTGAACCCTGCTCTAGCAACCTCCTTCAACACTTGCTTCCACTATACGATAATCTGCTACCCGAACTTCTGATTGTTCAAGAACCATGAAGCGTGTCTAAGGAATCTTCCCCCATAACGTCCGCTACACTGACCGTCGACTATAGAAGTGTATTCCCATCAAATACTAAGATAGCAACCACCGCATTAACCTTTTCCAATTTCCAATTATGGAAGAAGGTTGTCACTATGTCCCTTGCTGATATAGGGCATATGCATCAGGTCACTCGTCTTCCAATTCATAAACTTGACAGTAACAAGTACGAAAATTTGTATGGTGACGAATGTCGGATCTTTGTTTTACTCTTCAGCTCCATGGATCCATCTGTTCAAATATGCAAGAATTGCAATAGCACAAAGGAGCTCTGGGACACTTTTCATATTATGTTCTCTCAAATAAATAATTTGACTCGCTTGGGAGAGTTGTTCCCTAAGTTGGCTGAACTACGATGGGGTAACCGCTCAGTCACTGAGTGCTTTGTCGAGTGGAAGTTACTTGCAGATGAAATCCTTAATATATGGAAAATTCCTTCCACCAGAGAGGAACAACAGACCAGAGGGAACAACTTGTCCTCCTTTGGCTATTCAATGGTCTTGCTCCACACTTCTCTACCACCAAAACTGAAATGCTGGCAAATCCATCCACTATTCATATTGTGACTGTTTATCATCTATTGACCAAGGCACGATTGGTCGGTGTAGATATCTTCTACAATACTTTTAAACTCGCTTTTCCTGCTTCCCGTGAAGGATGTCGAGGCGATTGTGGTGGACGTCGTGATCGTAGTCATGACACTAATACTAGACACTCATCCACTATGGGTGTCAAGGTCACACCAAAGACACATGTTGGTCACTTCATGTGAAATCTGAGTGGGCTTCTCGGACTTCTTTCCAATCGTCTCGCTCTTTTCACGTTGTTGATCCTGGTAGGAAAATAGCAAAGATCTCTGAGGATGAATATTATGAACTCCATTCACTTCAACTAAAGTCATCGCATAATGTTGTTGTCACTCAGACCATACAACCAACGTGCACCACTCAAGCCATGTTCATTATTTGGTAAGCTCTGGTTCTTCTAATCATCTTACCAATACAGCAGGTATTTTACATTCATACCACCCTCATAATTGTACATCTATCACTGTAGTTGATAAATCAACTATACCTATCATGGGATTTGGTGCCGGTACAATCCCTTCCACCATGACTTTGTCCACAGTCACCGATGTTCCACAGTCTGCTTATGATCTTTTGTCTATTAGTTGACTTGTGATTTACATTGCAATGTTATCTTTGCCACATCTCGTTGTGTTTTTCAGGAACAGACGATGAACCGTATTATTGAAAAGGGAAGCTGAGTAGGGGTTTGTATGTTTTGGATAAAGCTCCTTCTATTGATCGTCTCACTGTCTCAGCCCAGATTTTGAATCTCCACTATTCCACCATCCTGCTTTGATTCTCCAACGTTTGTGTCCTGAGTTAAAGTATGTATTTAGTTTAAATTGTAAGTCTTTCCATTTTGCTAAACATCATCGTGTTAGTTATGCACCTCATGATAATAAATGAGCTTTTGCACCCATTGATGTTATTCACTATGATATATAGGGACCTTGTCCAATAGGTCATCGTTATTATGTTATGTTTATCAATTATTTTTCATGTATGAGTCGGGTTTATCAAATGAAAAATCATCCAGAATTTTTTTTTCAAAATTTGTGAAAAGAAATTTTTACTCAATTTTGATTTACACTAAAATGTCTTCAAATTGATAATGGTGGTGAATATTTGTCTCAGTCTGTCATCTTTTTACAAGAAAAGGGGTTATCCATTAAACCACTTGTCTTGACACACGTCAACGGAATGGTGTTGACAATCCCAAAAATCGCCATCTCCTGGAGATAATTTGCGCAGTCTTAAATAACATGCAAGTGCCTAAACATTTGTGTTGTGATGTCATTCTTACCTTCAATTATCTCATCAATTGTCTTCTCACACATATTTTTCATGGTGAGATACCATAACATACATTATTTCTTACCCAATCAACACATCCTTTATCCCTTTGTGTGTTTCGATGTATAGATCCATAAAGTGTAGCTTCCTGAGTACTCTCACACCACCAGGGGTTATCGGTCTACTCACCGGAAGTTCGACAATACATTATCTTTGTGGATGTTGCATTTGTAAACATTTCATTCTCTCATATGGTTCCTACATCACCAAATTTTATTGTTTCTCGACTCCATTTTAGCTTTCCCTCCTACTCTACATCTGGCCCCTAAGATACCTCGAAAGATCCCCTCTGGGGTCACTCTTATTCTCATTGTACTGTGGATTCTACATGTACACTCCCTCCTACCTCTACCGAGAATATGGACGTGTGTATTCCATTAGAAATCTCCAAAGAGGGAGACTCTGCAAGGATACATGTTCATGTTGGTACTGAGAGTACTGAAATCCCCATTGTTATTTGGAAAGATACTCGCACTTGTAGTGATACTCTATTATATGTTACGTCTGATCAAGAGTTTTTTGTATCTACACTTGCTTCAATTTCTACATTGAATACTAATATTGTTCTGAGCTCAATTGCGGAGGTCAAGTCTCATCCTGATTGGGCCACTGCCATGTAAGCAAAATTAGATGCATTGGATGTTGGAACAGAACCAGACCTGAAAACTTGCCACTCTCGGACAAACATGGCATTGGATGCAAATGGATCTATAATGTCAATGTCAAGGCTGATGGCTCTCTGGATCGCCTAAAAGCTCAATTAGTTACAAAGGGGTATGCTTAACCGTATAGCATATATTATGATGAAATCTTTGTCTGACTAAAATGTCTTATATTCGTCTATTCCTTTCTCTCGCGGCAACTCACCAATGGTATATGTGTCATTTGGACACCAAAATGTGTTTTGCATGTGGTTCTTTGAAGAGGAGGTTTAGATAAAGAAGCCTCCAAGGTTCATTGCTGGGGGAGCGAGTTTGAAGGTATGCTACCTCCTATGTTTTGAAAGGCGCGCCTGAGACTTCGGAGCACGGGGCATAAGCAATCGCGCCTTGGCAAGGCCAAGACAGGCGATGTGCTTCAGGTGCGCCTTAGGGGTCTTCCAGGCACACCTGGACCCCGAACCGATTTTAATGTTTAAAACTGGTTCGGTTTAACCCTCTTTTAGGGTTATTATCCGGGTAGTGCTTTTGTGACTCATTTTTCCCATATCCCTCCTGTCTCCCGTTGATAGTGGTTGCATCCCTCCCTAGCTTCCGTTGTCCGCTCTAATCGCTGAAGTCGTCGCCGCTCGCCGGATGCGCCGAAAGAAGCATCAGAGGATGCTTTTCTAGCCAGAGTTGTCGCCGCACTTCTCTTATTTTCATTGTAAGAATTTTTATCCTCTCCTCTTCTTTTCTTTGAAGTAGAATGAAAAAATAGGTCTGTACAATTCATATATTGATTTCATCTTACATTATAACAACATATTATTATCTTTGAATATTTAACTAGTGTAACTGTGTTGAATCTCTAATTAGCTTGCATTTTTCTACTAAAATTGTTGATGTTGAGATATTTGTGCTAACTAGTGATTTGGGGGCATTCAGTTCAATGAAAAACAGTGAACTGGGTTTCCAATTCACTGTTTTCCAGTGAACTGGGCTTCCAGTTTATTGAAAAACAGTGAACTGGGATTCCAGTTCACTGAAAAACAATGAACTGGGCATCCAGCTCACTGAAAAACAGTGAACTGGGCATCCAGCTCACTGAAAAACAGTGAACTGGGCATCCAGCTCACTGAAAAACAGTGAACTAGGCATCCAGTTCACTGTTTTCCATTGAATTGGGCACTCAGTTCACTGAAAAACAGTGAACTGGAAGCCCAGTTCACTGTTTTTCAGTGAACTGGAAGCGCAGTTCACTGAATTTCACTAAATCTCTTATTGCGTGCACTCATTCTTTAGGTAGTTAAAATGATTTAAGAGACTTATATAGTCATATCTAATTTTTATAGTGATAAAAATGATTTAGTAGGCTTAAATGGAAGCAAGCGGCTCTGGTTCATCGACTGCTCAATCAAACAAAATCTTTGCTCGAAATATGTGTGACAGCAAAATCCAAACAACAAGAATGATTTGATTTGAAATTTCTGTGAAAATGTCAGGAACTTATTGTGCCAAGCAACACATTGTTGGAGGTTTTAGGAATACCAAAGCATGTCTCAAATGTCTCTAACATGTACGCTTCGAAATGCAGAAGTTCATGGACAAAAAAAGCTAGTGCAAGCAACACAGAAAAGCACGTATTTCCAGATTTTACAGATATAGATACGTTTAGAAGTGATGAAAAAATAGATTACAATATGAAGAAGATTCATAAAAGATAAGGTTTCTCCAAGAGGGCTCGGCCGAAAGTACCGAGAGATGTTTTTTTGCACAAAAATTTGAAAAGACTGTGTCAAATAAAGAGCTGAACAAAAAATGAAACAAATATTTATTAATGAAGCTTGCAAGAAATAGCTGAGGGCGACCTTGTAACCATATAACTCGGTGGATGTACGATGCAGCTATCTCATTCAATGTTTTAATGCATCCTAGTGTTGCGATGATGGTGGAGTTCATTGGACAGTTTGGAGTTGGATTGAAGCCATCAAGTTATCATGAGATTCGTGTCTTTTTGTTAAATAATGAAGTCACTGAAGTGAAAGACATGATAAAGACATATAAGGATGAGTGGAAGAAATTTTGTTGTTTTATTATGCCTGATGGATAGACAAACCGGAAACAAAAGACTCTAATAATTTTTTTAGAGAATTCACGGAAATGGACATTTTTCCCTTAAAGCTGTCGATACATCCAACTACTCGAAGACAGGAGAAAAAAGATTTGAATTGTCAGATATAGTAGTAGAAAGGGTTGGAGAGGAGAATGTAATGCAGATTGTTACGGACATTGCCAACAATAATTTACTCGCAGGTAAATTATAAAAAAATCAGTAATTATTCGTTATTAATCTCATCTTATTCAATTTTTATATATTGCTTATATGTTATTATAAGACTTTCATACCTAACATGCTAACACACTAACAGGTAAATTATTGAGAGTGAAACGCCCAAATTTATATTGAACGTCATGTGATGTGGATTGTATTGATTTAATGTTGGAGGATATTGGGAAAATGTCCAATATTAATCTCATAACTAAGAGGGCAATGACCATAAATGGTTATATTTATGTTCGGTCTGGACTTGTGAACATGCTAATGAGCTTTACAAGACAAATGGAGCTTGTTAGACCCGTTGTGTCGAGGTTTGAAATTTCTTTTCTAACAATTCAGCGCATTCACCTGAGTGGTCTTCAAGTAAGTTGGCAAAAGGAAAGCGGAGGTAAACAAGTGCAGGGCATTATACTAATGATCTCTTTTTGTAGAAACATTGTGGATATTTTGAAGATATTTAGTCATTTAGTTTGTGTAATAAGAACGGTGGACGGTGAGAAAAACTGGTCATGTGTTATATTTATGAAGCGATAGATAGAGCTAAACAGTCGATCATTAAGTCTTTTGATGAGAAAACGGACAAAAATATGGATGTCCTAAAATTGTGAAGAGAAGATGGGAAAGTCAACTTCATCAACCTCTTCATATCGCGGGTCATTATTTAAATACAGAATTTTTCTACTCAAATCTCATTATTGCAAAAGATGGAGAAGTTATGGAGAGTTTATACAAGACAATGCAAAACTAATTCCAAATCATTGAGAGTAAGATAAAATCATTGAAGAGCTATTTGGAATGGAATTTGCGATCAGGCATAGAAAAATAAAGACCTCATGTAAATTAGATATTATTCAAACAAGTTTGTTTTGATTTTTCAATTTTTAAATATTTATTAACTTAACAACTGAATGGTGGCAAGTTTATGGTGCTTAAACTCCTACCCTAAGAAGATTTGTCATAAAAGTATTTAGCTTTACATGTAGTGCATTTAGTTGTGAGTAAAATTGGAGTTGTTCTGAACAGGTAAGTTTTAAAATTTATTATCAGTGATTTATAGATTATTGATTACTTGTTTATGCGGTTACTATTTATTGCAGATTCATGGCAAAAAAACAGACTAGCTCAAGAACGCTTGAATGATTTTAGTATTTGTGAAGTACAATCGAGCGTTGTGACATCGATATGATGCACCTGAGCATATGGATCCGATTTCGTTGACAGATATTAATGATGACAATGAATGGTTGATAGGCATAATGAAGGAAGATAATGAGGCCGAGTAGGAGAACTTGGTCTTTGATGATGAGTTTTTAACTGGGGGCACAGTTGCTATGGTCATTGGAGTTGAGGAGGAAATTTATCGAACACGCTTATCGAAAAGAACGAATGTGATTCCTACAAAGATATTTGAGAAAGGGAGCATATCTAAGACGAAGGTTCATACTCCATTAGTCCTTAAAGATGATGCTTTCGATGAAGAGGAAGTTGAATACAACGAAAAAGAAGATTATAATGATAGTGGAGGAGATGATGAAGATGTGGTCTTTTCAGAGGTTGAGTAGCTAGATGAGTAATAAATTATTTAAATTTCAGAATACATTAATTTTTTATTTAAATTATACATTAATAAATGTTTTTTCTGATTACTTTAGTGTAGATTATGCGCATGGAAAATGAATAAAACAATATGATAAGCTGCATATCCATGTATGTTGATCTATGTTACATTTCCTCTATGGCTTCATGTATGAATATTCATGTTTTGTTGTATTAAGGTCCATTATACATTTCCTATATAGCTACATATATGAATATTTATATTTACGTTTTATTTAACGTCTATTATAGATTCATATTACTTTTTTATATGTGCTAATATGTTATAGTAGATATTTTTATATATTTGGTATTTAATAAATAATATTTAGTCTTTTTGCATCTCGAGCGCCCGCTTGCGCCTTGCGCCTTGGCTACAGGACCTCTGTGTGTCTTGCACCTTTGATAACATAAACTAATCATAATTAACTTGTTATAAAGGTACTTTACACACAGTCTCGTGTTCCGCTTAGTGGGAATATCAACAAATTGTTCGTTACTCTTGACATGCCCAAGAAAAATGATCATTTCTTCATTATTTATCTAACAAAATGACAATTCACTCCATGCGCTTGGTATGCTCATGAAATACAAGATTAATAATAATCTGAATGATAGTTTGATTGACACCATAATTGAGTGGGTTCTTGAATAAGATAGCATATTTCTTGAAGGATCTGTGTAGTCCACATAGCCTCTGCAATAATGTGAGATATATCATGATACTCAGCTTCAGTACTAGATATAACAACAACAATTTGCTTCTTACTTTGCCCCAAGATTAGTTGCACCCAACAAGGTGGATTTTTGAGTGACTAAGCTTCTTGCCCAGTCAAAGTCGCAAAATGCTTTGATATTATTATGGTCATGATCATTATAAACTAGACCAAAATTTGGATCTTTCTTCACATACCCATAATATGAAAGGCATCACTCCACTAGGCATTGGTAGGAGATGTCATAAACTGTATGACTTTTACTTACGACACGAGTATTTAGATTTGTCATAGTGAGATAATTCAATTAGCCAAATACACTGGGTATTTCTTTGGACATTTAAATAACAGACTTTTCACATAAGGATTATCTCGCATAGTTCAAGTGCGGAATTAGTTGTATTGTATTGATACATACCCAAATATTTGAAGAGATCTTTGACATAGAAAGGTACCCTTCTTGTAATCAGTAACTTCATTGTCAAGAAAATATCTCAATGGACCAAGCTCCTTTGTTTGAAAGTGCTGGAGGAAGGCCTTGAGACGAGTAATCCCTTGGGAGTCATTTCCAGTAATGACAATGTCGTCAACATAAACGACTAATATAATGCTTCATGCTAAAGTGTGCTGATAAAAAGACTGATGAGCCCTTTTGGCTTATTTGTACTAAGTCATTATCACACAGAAGCACCCAAACCAAGCATGGAGACTGTTTCAATCCACATAAGGACTTTAGGAGGTAGTCTATGTTATCAAAGGCGCACCAAGACGCATAGGAGTCCTGGAGCCTAGGCGCAAGGGGCAGGCGTGCGCTTGAGGCACGTGAGGTGCAAAAAAGAAATAAATGAATAAATATTATTTATAAAATATCAAATATATATAAATATCTATCATATCATATTAGCACATATAGAAAAAGTAATATGAATTTATAATAGACGTTCAATAAAACATAAACATAGATATTCATATATGTAGCTATATAGAAAATGTATAATAGACCATTAATACAACAAAACATGAATATATTCATACATGAAGCCATGGAGGAAAAGAAACATGGATCAACATACATGGATTTGCAACTTATCATATTACTTTATTTATTTTTCATATGATTAGTCTGCACTAAAGTAATCAGAAAAAACATTTATTAATGTATAATTTAAATAAAAAAATTAATGTATTCTGAAATTTAAATAATTTATTACCCACCTAACTACTCATCATCTGAAAAGATCACGTTTTCATCATCTTCTTCACTATCATTATAATCTTCTTCTTCGTTGTATTCAACTCCCTCTTCATCGACAGCATCATCATCTTTAAGGACTAATGAAGTAGGAACCTTCGTTTTAGATATGCTCTCTTTCTCAAATATCTCTGTTGGAAGCACATTCTTTCCTTTTGATGAGCATGTGCGATAGATTTTCTCTTCGACTCCAGTGGTCCTAGCAATTAAGCCTCAAGTTAAAAACTCATCATCAAAGATCAAGTCCTCCTGCTCAACCTCATTATCTTCTTCCATTTTGCTCATCAATCATTCATTGCTATCATCAATATCTGTCAATAAAATTGGATCTATACGATCAGGTGCGTCATATCTAAGTTTCAACGCTTCATTGTACTTCACAAATACTAAATCATTCAAGCGTTCTTAAGATAGTTTGTTCCTTTTTTTGCTATGAATCTGCAATAAACAATAACCGTAGTGGGGTCGGCTAAACAATAAATCAACAATGTGTAAATCACTGATAATAAATATTGAATACATACATGTTCAAAAAAATTATAATTTCGCTCACAACCAAATGCACTACATGCAAGGCTAAGCACTTTTATGGCAAATCTTCTCACGATAAAAATTTAAGCACCATAAGCTTACCACCATTCAGCTGTTAAGATAATAAATATTTAAATTTTGAAAAATCAAAACAAACTTGTTTGAATATTATCTAATTTATCAGGGGACTTTATTTTTCTATGTCTGATTGTAAATGTCATTCCAAATAGTCCTTCAGCATTTTTATATATAATTAATTGGTCAATGATTTTATCTTACTCTCTATGACTTGAAATCAGTCTTTGCATTGTCTTGTATAAACTTTCCATAATTTCTCCATCTTCTGCATTAGCGGGGTTTGAGTAGAAAAATTTTGGATTTAAATAATGACATGCGCCATGAAGAGGTCGATGAAGTTGGATTTCCCATCTTCTATCCACAATTTTAGGACATCTCTATATTTGTCATCTTTCTCATTAAAAGACTTAAAGATCGTTGTTTTAGCTTTATCCATCACTTCAGAAATATAACACATGACCGATCTTTTCTCACCGTCCACCAATATTAATACGCGAACTAAAAGGTTAAATATCTTCAAAATATCAACAATACTTCTCAAAAAAAGATCACTAGTATAATGTTCTACACTTGTTTACCTCCGCTTTTTTTCTCTTCTTGTAAATGCGCTGAATTGTTAAGAAAGAAGTTGTAAACTTCGTCTCAGAGGTCCTAACAAGCTCTACTTGCCCTGTAAAGCTCCTAAGCATGTTAACGAGTTCAGGTCAAACATAAATATAATCAATTATGGTATTGCCCTCTTAAATATGCAACGAATATTTGGCATTTTTCCAATATCCTCCATCATTAAATCAATACAATATGAAGCACATGACGACCAATATAAATTTGGTCGTTCAACTTTCAATAATGTACCATGTGTTATCAAGGCGCGCAACTAGGAGCGCCTAAGGCATCGGGCGCACTGGGCGCACTCCCTTGCGCCTCAGCATGGCTTAGCAAGGCGATGTGCAGGCATACCCAATGCACATCAAGGCGCCCAATTCGCTAAAATTGAGCAAATTAATTGAGCGAATTGGGCGCCCAATTCGCTGGAATTGAGCGAATTGGGCGCCCAATTTGCTGGGTGGGTGCCCAATTCGCTCCATTCCAGCAAATTGAGCGCCCAATTTGCTCAATTCCAGCGAATTGGGCGCCCTATTCGATGCTGCCCAATTTGCTGAATTTTTAGCGAATCGGACGCCCAATTCATTCGCGCCTTGTGCCTAGGCTTCAGGAACCCTTTGCGCATCGGTGCACCTTGCTCCTTTAATAACATAGAATGTACATATTATAGTGTTAGTCTGTTAGGTATGAAAGTAGCATACTATCATGTAAACAATAAATAAAAATTGAATAAGAAGAGATTAATAATGAATAATTACTGGTTTATTTATAATTTACCTGCGAGCACATAATTGTTGAAATTGTTCGTAACAACTTGCACCACATTCTCCCCTCTAACCTTTCTGCCACTCTATCTGGCAATTCAAACATCGTTTCTCTCGTCTTCGAGTAGTTGAATGCATCGACAGATTCTAGGAAAAATATCACTTTGGGTGAATTCACTACAAAAATTATTAGAGTATTTTATTTCTGATCTGTCCATCCATCAAGCATAATAGAACAACCAAATATCTTCCACTCATCTCATATGCCTTTATCATGTCATTCACTTCAGTGCCTTTATCATGTCATTCACTTCAGTGCCTTTATCATGTCATTCACTTCAGTGACTTCATTATTCAACAAAGGGACATGAATCATATGGTAACTTGGTGGCTTCAATCCAACACTAAACTATCCAATGGACTCCACCATCACCGCAAAACTAGGATGTGTTGCAGCATTGAATGGGAGAGTTGCATCGTACATTCATTGAATTATATGTTTACGAGCTCTCCCTCTCGGCTTCTTGTAAACATCATTAATAGATGTTTTTTTCATTTTTTGTTATGCTCTTTTTTTGGCATTGTCTTTCCAATGTTTTGTGCAAAAAAACTTCTATCGGTTCTTTCGGCCGATGTCACTTGGAAAAATCTTATCTTCTATGAATCTTCAACACATTGTCATTCATTTCTTCGTCACTTCCAAACGTATCTATATCTGCAAAATTAGGAAATGCGTGTTTCTCTATGTCGTTTGCAGTAGATTTTTTGCCCGTGAACTCTTGCGTTTCCAAGCATACATGTTCGAGGCATTTGGGACATCATTTGTTATTCATAAAGCCCCCAACAATGTGTTGCTTGGCATGATAAATTCTTCCTTTCATAACTTTTTCACAGAAATTACAAATTAAATCATTCTTGTTTGGATTTTGTTATCGCGCATATTTCCAGCATGGATTTTTGTTTGATTGAGCAGTCGATAAACCAAAAGCTGTTCGCTTCCAATTAAGCCTACTAAATCATTCTACCCACTATAAAAATTGGATATAACTATATAAGTCTATTAAATCATTCTAACAACCTAAAGAATGAGTGTACACAACAAGAGAATTAGTGAAATTCAGTGAACTAGGCTTCCAGTTCACTGAAAAGCAGTGAACTGGGTGTTCAGTTCACTGTTTTCAAGTGAACTAGGGTTTCAATTCACTGTTTTCCAATGAACTAGGTGCCCAGTTCACTAGAAAATAGTGAACCGAAAGCCTATTTCACTGTTCTGCAGTGAATTGGGCTGCCCCCAACACACTAATTAGCATAAATATCTCAACATCAAAAAATTCAGTAGAAATAAATGCAAGATAACTAGAGATTCAACACATTTACACTAGTTAAGTATTCATGGGCAATAATATGTTGTTATAATGTAAGATAAATTATACAGAATTATTTTTTATTCTACTTCAAAGAAAAGAAGAGGAGAGAGGAGAAAGATTCTTACAATGAAAATATAAGAAGAGTGACGGAGACTCTGGCTAGAAGAGCGTCCTTTGATGCTTCCTTCTGTGCCTCCGGCGAACGGCGGCGACTCCGGCGAATGGAGCGGACGGCGGAGCTGGGCAGGGATACGAGCACTATCGAAGGGAGACGGGAGGGATACGAGAAAAATGAGTCGCAAAAGGCGCTACCCAGATGATAACCCTAAAAAGGGTTAAACTGGACCAGTTTTAAACATTAAACCGGTTCAGGGTCCAGGCGTGCCTTAGCTGCACCTGGAAGACGCCTGAGGCACTCGCCAAAGGCACGCCTAAAGCACATCGCCCGCCTTGGCTTTGTCAAGACGTGATTGCTTGCACCCCGTGCACCCGGCGGCTCAGGCGCGTCTTTCAAAATATAGGTGGGAGTCTAACTCATCGGGCGGAGAGAATGCATTAGAAATATTATTATGGATCCATCTCTGCTTACCCTTTTCTTCCCCCTTCATGACCAACTACCCTAAATTGTGGTTTGTCTCCATGTTGTGAACAACAGAAACAAGCTCATGTCTTTAATTTGAGGGTGACTTCACTCCTACCCTAAAGGATGAGTCATTGTCTTGACCATCAATTTATAAAATCTCAATCGGATCAAGAATCGAGTAATTTAAGCACAGAGAATTAAGGGGAATTTATTTTGCATTTAAATTATTAAATATTGTGTCGAATTTCATAAGGTAGTTTTACTTCATGTTTCTTGTTTTCTAACCTTAGGCCCCGCTCGTTTGCAGGTTTTCATTGGCATCATATGTTTTCGTTTTTGGTCAAAACAAAAACTTTTATTCGTTTGCTTGTTGATTTTCAGGGCCTTTTTGAATCAAAACTAAAACTTACGTTCGTTTGCGCTTGAAAACTAGAAATCTCTCTCTCTCTCTGCCTGTCATCTTCCCCAAAATCATATCTACTGTTTTCTTCTTAAAATGTTGTTGAAGTCCCGATATTTCACTTAAAATGTTGTTGAAGTCCCCAAAATCATCTCTACTTAGAACTATTTCACCTGCTCCAGATCATAGATTTCTACTCTCGCTAGAGAAGCTTTCTTCATCACTCTCTTCGTCGCCTCAATCTTTCTTCCAACTATCGCCGGAGAAGTTGCGATCGGGACAGAAGAAGGAAGCTCCAAGGTTTAAACCAAAAAAGAAGTTGTGATCTGGATTTCTTTATCCTGGTGATTACGAAATTGGATTCATCTCTTTAGGATCCAAGGTTTGAACCAGAAATCCAGACCTCGGGAGAGAAGAAGGAAGCTCCGTCAAAACCAGAAAGCAGACCTCGGGAGAGAAGAAGGAATCGATGAAGAAGAGGAAAAAGGAAGCAGCGCTGTCGAGGAAGGACGTCGTCGTTGCACCGCCGGGAGGAGATTTCGCGTGAGGCGGGAGGGATTTCGCGTTAGGCGTAGGGAAGAAGTGATGCGGCTATTCCAAAACAGCGTGAAAACAGACCTCGGGAGTTCTGTTTTGAGGTGGCCTCTTTTACGAAGGAATGAAAACGGCATGGTTTTGGTTCAAAGCGAAAACAAGTCAAAACCGAGTCAAACGAACATCCGTTTTTCATTTTCAAAAACTCAAAATCAAAACCATGGGCCAAAACATAGCAAACGAACGGAGCCTTAGCCTTTTAAGGCACAAAGGTTATTCCTTGCAGATTAATTTTGAATGATATTAGAAAGAAATCTTGCATTGCTCGCCTTCAGGTGCTCTTTGACCCTGCTAGGTTATGACGTCACACGCCCTGTAAGAAAGCGCCAAATCAGTGGAAAAAGTTATATTTTGGACAAACTGCATTACAAATTACAAAGCATGTATAATCTTCTTGCATATCAGATCAGGCTTTTTAGGCGGAGAGGGTTGGAATTGAAGTAGCATGAAACCCTAGAAAATGTAAATAGATAACTCGGCGAAGTACGTTAAAATAACGTACTGAGGGCAGCGGTAATAGTGACACCGAAATTTACCATTTCGGGGTAGCGTTGGTATGAGCAATGGCATTAAATTCCTCGAGGATTCGGGATATGGCCTTACTGAGGCCAAGGGCACGAGTCTTCACCGATTCGAGATTGAGCTGCTGCTGTACTGCCGAGTTCAGCCGATCTGCCTTTGGCGGAGGCGGCGCTAGGGGTTGTTGTTCTGGAGCCGCCGATGCTCCACCGATCACCTCCATGCCCTAGCCTTAAACAGCGTGAAATCAGGTTAGAGGAGCAACCGTTCTCTTCAGCAGTCAGCACACCATCCAAAAACTTGTTCTTTTTGCCTCCAAATAATAAGTTAATAACATCCATTTTTATATGATTCTTTTTGCCTCCAAATAATAAGTTAATAACATCCATTTTTATATGATAGTATTAGGGAGTGCAAAAAAATCAAAGAATCGAGAATTGAACCAGAATCGAACCGAACCGAGTGATTTGAGTCGGTTCTTATGTGTCTCGGTTCAATTCTGGATCCAAAATTTTCAGAATTGGCCTCTTGGTTCGGTTCTCAGTTCTTACACTAGGATACCAAGAACCGACCCTAAAACCGAGTTATAGATTTTAGGTATCAAAAATATATTTGTGATGAGTATGAGCCTTTTGAAAGAAATTGATGAATAATTAGCTTGATGGAGGTATTTCATGTGTAATTTTACAAAATATTTGATTATGTTTTTACAATGTTGAACTTTTACTTAATTGTTAGAATATTTGAATATGAAATGTTGTATGATAAGATTATTAAATGTATTAAGTAATTTAAGAAATCTTAATGATTTTGGAGTTATGCAATTTTAAGATCTTCTAATTTATTTGATTTATAAACATTGAATTTGCATTTATTTTTTCTAGTGCGTCATATTTACAGCCTAAATTTAAGGAACTGATAACCGAACCGGAACCGAACCTATATTTCTGGTTCGGATCCGGTTCTACAATTTAGAACTGTGGGTCGGTTTCGGTTCCAAAAATTTTGAATTGAACTTATACTGGTCGATTTTTGGTTCTGAGTGGAACCGAACCGATCCGAGGGGCGGCTGGCTTGGCCTCTACCTCGGCCGCGTGTCAGCGGCCGAGGACGAGCGGCCGGCTCGACTGCTCCCTTGGTCGCGTGCGGCGGCCGAGGATGGGAGGCCGAGGATGGGCGGCCGAGGATGGGTGGCCGAGGATGGGCAGCCGGCCCAGCCATCTTCTCGGCTGCGTGTCGGCGGCCGAGGAAGGGGGCGGCCGACGGCGGTTAAAGGAGGGGCGGTCGGCGTCTGGGGATGATGTCGGCCACCCGACGCCGGCGAGGCGACGCCCGTAGTGGTTCGGACGTTACGCGTGATGGGATCAGCGCGCGAGGGGATCGGGCGCGGTGATCGCGTGTGCGGTCAAACTCATGATCACATTATTTTGGGGTGGAGATCATGGGGGGGGGGTCTGTTTATGTGCACTATTATCCTTTTTAAGAGGGATATCATTCCCATCTTTTGCCCCTCGAGATTCTGTATTGCTGGAGATCGGTACGAGCGAAAGAGCAGGGATCTCTCTATTCTTCGTGGCGGCGGCGATGATGAATAGTGAAAGGCTGGAGACGGTGGACGGCGGCGCCCTGCAAACTCAGGTAAAATGTTATAATATTCCTAGGAGGAGAAGGAGAGGCAGCGGGGCGCACTCGTGAGGGCCAACGCCGCCTTATTCGCGCACGACCGCGGACGGGAACGGTTACCTTGGGGAAAAAGGGGACGTGCAGGCGAATGTGGACGGGGAAGGCTGTCGGTGTACCCGTGCGCGCGCGCTCTGGGCCTCGAGCCCGAGGGCACGCGCAAACATAGTTGCGCGCCAGCGCGGGGGGCGCTCGCGCGCCTTACCGCTCCCGGTTATGCGCTCCTTTGTGCGCGCGCCGGGATGCGCGCGCGCTTGAGGTCACGCGCGCAAGCTCCAGGTTCCGCGCAAACCGGCTTGCGCGTACGTGCGCACAGGATTGCCTATACGCACGTACTTGGGGGTGTCGCACGAGGACACGTATGGTTTGCGTTTTGTTGCGTGACGTGCCTTTATGCGCACGACGGGGGCGGAAAATTTTTGATTTATAAATTGTTTTATCTAATACCGATCTTAATTTTTTATGTCATGGTTCGAAGCGTACTGCGAGGCTGATGCGTCTGCGTTCCTCCGTTACTAACGATCAGGTTTCGATTTGGAGGAGAAGGTTTGGTATGTCTGCTAACCTTGTAGTGAAAATACCACGCACCGAGGAGAGGGTTTAAAATCCTCCTCAAGGTAACTTGACGATCTGCGAGACATCTTTGAGATCGGGTTTCTGATTCTCACAATGCGAGGAAGTGATCGATATTCTGAAGTTTTACGGTGTGCCAATTTCTCAGTTTACTCCACTGGAGTAGTACGCCTCATGAGATTGGTTGTCTTTTTTGCGAACATGGCAGGAAACTTTCTTTGGACTGTTTCTGGGATTGCTGCGACATTCGATCTGATGGTGGTGAACGTGTTGAAATTCATAGTAACGAGAGTTGGCTTGATTTTGAGACTCAGACGGACCGCCATCACGGAAATACTCTATTTTGTTTTGTCAAGAATTCTTGGGGTTTGCCGGAGCTGTGGAATGCATTGCCTGATCGTTGTCGCCGCCAAAAGGGGAAGGAGTGGAAGTTTTCCCCGGTGCTAGGATTTTCAGAGCCTCGTGAGTTGGCAAACCGGTTGTTCAACATTTCCTCGTTTGTGAAAGAGAAAAGCTTGTTGCGGTGCAGTATTTCTTCAAACTTTGGGCGAATTACCGAGACATTTTCGATTGTTGTTAATGTAAATGGACGCCTTAGCACTTGGGCGAAGTGAGTATGCATTTCAAACCACACAGATGATTCTCGCCTTCTATAGGCCTAAAATGAGCAAACTTTAAAAGTTATTAGAGTTACAGTGGTGATACTGTTCTTGTGGAAATTTACACGAAGAATTCATAGGAAAGTAAAATTGTTAAACACCACAATGGGCAAAGCCCCACTGATAGGTATGAAGCCCTCTCTTGGGTTGGTTGACTTAGGGGTTCCCCCAGTCCGTTCTAGCAAGCAGTTGGTTGATTTCCTGTCGGCGGACTTGGTGCCTAGCCCCGTAAGAATCTCCCCAGGAGGCCTTGTTTGACGAGATACTTGATTTCCTCCTTAAGCTTTGAGTAATCTTTTGTGGCATGTCCTCGTACCTGGTGGAACTCGCAGCACACTGTATAAAGTGCATTTGTCCTGGAGGTATTGAGGGGCGTGTATTTCAGGTTATGTCGAGGTCGTGGGTTGCCGCGATATTCACTATTCTTCCCCAGGTCTGATGAAGCTTCCCGCTCCCTTCTCCTTTTTATGCCTCTATCGAACTGTTGTTGATGTGTCTTAATTGCTTCATCGGCTGTAATTTGGGCTTCGACTCGTCATATTAGATCATGATAACATGATTTTGTTTCTTTCAATAATGCTGAATAGAAGTTGTCAGGGTGGAGTCCTCCTAAGAGTAATCTTCTTAAGAGCTCAGTGCTGACGCTCGTGATTAGTCGCGCCTCTACAGTGAAACGACGAAGATAATCTCTGAGGGTTTCCCCCTTACTTTGGCAGATTGATGATTTGTTTTGCTAACAAGTAATAACTCAATGCGATTTCATTCTACATTTTAGTATAACTATATAGATGGGTATAAGCTAAATTGAATTAACATTCAGGAAAGTGCACCTATCAATCATAGTATAGGAGAAATCTACATCTCGTGTCGTATTCCATAAGGTCGTTTCAACTACTCGTACTCACCCTCCCTTTATTATCATACCTATAAATAAAAGTGATATTTAAACTACATTAACCTAACTATGACCATTTGGATAATTCAGCATTAGAGAAGAAAAAAAATGATAAAAGACATGAAGCTTTTAAGCGATTACATGAACGAACTCATTTATTAGTTCAATTCTAAGTAATCATGAAATGAAAAGACTATTAAATTTGTTGTAATGTAAAGGTTAGATGTTCATCAAATTCTCTCTCGAGCAATTCCAAATCTAAACCTAAGATAGTAAATTTTCTCTCGAACAATTTACAACACTCAAGTTCGCACTCAGTAAAGTACCCTTATTACTACATAAATTCATGAATTTTATCTCTAAATTACCATGAATCCTTTTACTCGTGTTCTAATTTTCCAAACAATATATCTCTCGATCATAGAGTTGAAATTTACAAAGAGAATTAATACAACAATATGAATATACAAATATCATTACAAAGAACCAATTTCTCAATCTAGCAATTTGCAAATTATGTAAAGCAAAGAAGTAATTCATAATGAAGATTAAACTCATTGTTTGCAAGCCTAAACACGAATAAAATACCACAAATTTAACATAAACAAAATGATACATGATTACTAGAATGTTCAAATATAAGTTCATGCAAAATTAAAAGATAATTGAAGATGAATCACCAAGAGAAAAGAGAGATTGAAAGGAATTAATGAATAAATAAAATACATAAACAAATACCCTTCAATTCTCCTTCTCTAGGATGCTCCAATTCGGCCTTCAGCAGTTCTCCAATCCCAGAATGATCCAAAAGTCCTAAACAATTTTTTCTACAGGAAATATATAGTCCCATTGCAAACAGGTCGGACACGGGTTCCAACACGGCCGTGTGTCAGGCCGTGTGGACGGTTCTTAGGCGGTTTCTCCACGAGCAAGCGTGTCTGGTAGTGGGCCGTGTCAGATGACACGGGTATGGACACGGCCGTGTGTGCGACCGTGTACTTCAGACACGGGTTGGTTGGTAGTCGTGTTCAGATGTGACACAGGTAGGCACACGGGCGTGTACCATACCCGTGTGAGTCTCTATCTCCTGCTCCCAATTTCTTCAACTCCAGGTGCATAGGACACGGGTAGGCACACGGCCGTGTGTCATGCCGTGTGCACCAAATTTTCGTCCTGTCATCAGCCATGTTGACTCCGTGAACTCCTCTGTTTGCTCCGAGACTTTTAGGTCCATTGGTTGGCATTACCTGCAATAGAAAAATGAAAGAATCAGTAAATAGTTTATTACAAGGAATGCCAAAGACTTCTAAATGCGCTCTTCTATCTATGATACGACAATTTCTTTACTATTATCGTGAAATCAACACAAAAAGGGGCAGTGAATAGTAGACATGATTACAATTATGATAGTAAAAAGCCTATCATAATCGCACTCATCAAATACCCCCAGACTTAGATGTTTGCTTGTCCCTAAGCAAACTAATTCAAAAAATCGGGTTACTAATAAATAATTTTTCCTCCGCACACTGGTTGCTATGAATTTAAGGAGAACTTTGATGATGTAATCATATAGGAAATAGTTTAGCAGACTTTTGTAAATATAGATTTATCTTAAAATTCCTCCAATATATCTTTTAACTATCCTCCACTCTTTCTTAGAAATAAAAGTATAGCCATCTAAAACAAATGTGAGGAGAAAATAACAATCTCAATAAGATACGTATTAGTATTTCAAAACTTATAAGTACTCATATTGATAATCATGAGCTTACCCTTTTTACACCCTCATCACAACACTAGTTAGAATTAGTAGGGTCGGATCCTTAGGACTTGAATTTTGGTGTAGCCTTTTTGGCTTAGGATAGAAGATTAAAGGTGAGGTAATCAAATATAAGTTCGATGAATTTTTTTCACACCTAAATCTTGATTGAGCCTTATGTTGGAAGATACCTTAACATACTTCAATTTTATATAAACACCTCCAGACTTTGCAATTTGTATATTTCCCACATTTTGAAGGGCACTCTATTTTTTTTTCTTAACCAAGGGACCATAGTAAGGATCATTCCAAGTGGGTGCAAGTAAACACGCACTCAAGCCACATATCACTATGTCTTTTTTTGGTTCAAAGTAGGGATCATTCCAAGTGGGTGCAAGTATACACGCACTCAGGCCACATATCATAATGAACAAATCATTCCAAGAAGGCATCAATGATAGGTGTGCTAATAGGTAAGGATTTGGCCTTGGTGAATTTTAGTAGTAGAGTGTCAAAAGAATTGGGATTAGGTTCAAATTGGGTGTGCAAGGGTATCATGTTAAAGGTTTTGTGTTAACAAGGCTCAAGCTATCCAATAGGAGGCCTAAGTTATTTCCGCCCTTACTAATTAACCTATGTAATGTTTTGAGTAATGTTAGAGGGTAAGTCCTAGACATCAATAGAGAATTCATTTCATTTCGATTCCCTAATACCAAATTATAAAGAGTGTTACACTTATCGACTCACATTATTATAGATAAGTATATTTTCTAAAATAGAGTGTTGGATAGTTACTAATATAGATGAGTAATCTTAAAAGTAAATTATATAGAGAAAATTAAGCTAATGAATTTTTATGCTTAATTACAAAATCAACAAAGTTAAACGCTCAATGAGGCTACATTAATTCATTTTAATCAGCATGCGAAGTTAAATTAGATAATTATAATCCCAACTGAATGAATAATGTGAGCTTAAAGGATCAAACAAAAATTTGAAGGGGGGTATAACAAACTTGAGTATTATGATAAGCAGATTAGAATCAATTGTAACCACATGAATAGCCATTCTACCCCCAGACTTAAGATTTGCAATGTCCTCAGTGCAATGTAAAAAGCGGACATAGAGTGATTTCACGAAGAAATAAGGAAAAAAAATTTTGCTATCATAATAAGTAGAAGATCACAGTAATGAGACAGGTGCTGAAATGAAATGTACTGATATACAATAGGTAAAAGAACTAAATACGCTGATATAAGAAATATTACAAGATACAATACATAAAGATAACACTACATCGATACACATCAGAAGTAAGCAGGGTGGTCGGTCGCATCGTCAGGGAAGGAAGGCGGGGCAGGAGCTGGCGGCTGGCGAGGATCAATCCCTAGGTGGTCTCTGATTTGGATGAGGAGGTCCTCGGTCCGCTGCTGCGACTCCTCAATATGATGTAGGCGCGGCGATAGCTCGGTGTCGAAGAATTGTCGAAACTCCCGCGAGTACTGTGAATGACGTGGAGGGGGTGCAGTAGAAGAGTCGTCATGAGCGTAAGTGGAATGGGGCGGAGGAACCAACGACACATCGAGGTCAGGATCCACCTCGTCATCATTGTCATCCTGTACAAGCGGCCCACGTCGTGCAATAGCATATGTGACGCCTCCCTGGCCCTGACGGGCGGTGACGAGGCAGAGGGAGCGAAGACTGGCCATCATGATAGGCAAGGTCTTCGCGACCACTGTCATCTGGGGGAGGGATGAGAATATGCCCATATTCTTCACCAGGCGAGTAATGTAGGGTGCTACACAAATAGACCCTACGCGGGGGGTGTCGGCCTGATGGAGAATGAACTGGGCCAGAAGGTAACCGAGGTGTAGAGGATAACGTGAAGTCATGCTGTAGAGGTATAGCAGATCCTGTCGACTGACAACACCGGAGCTTTTGCCCCAGCCGCTCAACGTGTGGCTAAGGAGATGGTGAATGTAATGGAGGGCGGGGGAAACCAACTTAGAGGCCTTAGATCGCTTGGCCTCGTAGGTGCTAGTGTCAAAAGAAATCTGTCGCCAAATACCGCCGGCCATATCGCGATTGGGGAGGTCGAACTGGAGCTCGGAGTAGGCAGCACTAAAGAGGAATGACTCCTCATACACCCCTAAATACTGGGTGAACTGGAGCATGGAGAGTGTATAGAAGGTGCCACCCACTCGAAACGAAATTATCCCCTCAGGCGCGTGCGGCGCATTAATGAAGTTAGGCCGAAAGTTGCAATAAAACGAGGACAGAAACTCTAACGTGAGTTCCCTAAATCCTAACTCCACTATGGAGAAAATATGCTCCCAACCCGTTACAGATATTAATGCCCTGACATCTCCAGCTAAATTTATTTCTTCAAGCACGCTCCAATCAATCATGCGGATATCTTGAATTTTTTTTGATTGTAAGCGGTTGAAGCGGGCGGTGTGCGATGCGTCGGTGAAAATTAGCGGAGCAGCGGCATCCCGCCTCTCCGTTGAGACTTGCAGCTCCGGTCGGAGATGGCGACCGCCTTGTCTTCTTCCGGACGACATGATGTAGAAGGAGAAAATGAGAGTAAAGGAAGACGAGAATTGGAGAAGATGGCGCCCTCAAGCTCAGGAAACGGGGAGAACTGGTGCTGGGAGAGGATTTGGAATGAGCAGGTAAAAACAATCACACGACCCCAATTTATAGAAGTTGCACACGGGTTCGCACACGTGCGTGTGTGAACCCGTGTTAGGGGGGAATCGCAGCCTCGTGAAACACGGGGTGCGCTGATCCGTGTGTTGATTTGAACACGGGTGCGCACACGGCCGTGTGTGTGCACCCGTGTTAGGGAATCTGAGGCCTCATGGAATACGGGCTGCCTCGGTCCGTGTGGTCAAACTGGCACGGGACAGCGCGGAAGGTGGACACGAGCAACGACAGGGCCGTGTGTTGACTCGTGTCTGAGCTGGCACGCGTATTAACAATCCGCGGGACACGGGTTGGTAGGTGACACGACCGTGTGGCATCTGACACGGGCGTGTCGGATGTCTCGACACATCAGTCTCGACGATCGTCGAGCGGACGACACGGCTAGCCACACGGGTGGGTGTCAACCCGTGTTCTGCTCGGGAAGAATTTGGCCTTTTTGCGGAATTAATTCACACGGCTGGGCCTGAGCCTGTATCTGAACACGGTCATCCACACCGCGTGTGGTGACCCGCGTGCCCCTCCAGTTTTGCATTTCTCCAACAATTTTTACAAAAAAGTTTTTTTTCATTAAAATTTTGCTGGAATTTTTTTTTCATTCAAATTTTTTTCATTAAATTTTTCATTACAACTAACTAGATTTATACTAAAATAGAAATACTTAGAAACACTTACTATAGTTTAACATGAAACTAATCTAGACGGAGGCAGGTCTCTAGACGAGTGAAGTCTCTAGGAAGTTCACCATAATAAGGTTTAAGTCGGTGACCATTAACCTTAAAATCTCCCTTCTCAGGGTGAGTTAGCTCGATGGTACAGTAGGGAAAGACTTCTTTAACTTCAAATGGTCCGGACCACTTAGACCTTAACTTCCCTGGGAATAAACGTAATCTTGAATTATAAAGGAGGACTTGGTCACCTTTTTAGAATACCTTGGGTTTGCGAAGGTGACAGTCATGAAATAGCTTGGTTTTCTCCTTATAAATCCGGGAGTTCTCATAGGCCATAGTTCTCCACTCATCTAATTCGTTAAGTTGGAGTTTACGCTTCTCTCCTATAGAACTAGTGTCAAAATTTAAAGAGTGTATTGCCCAATATGACTTGTGTTCTAATTATATAGGCAGGTGACAAGATTTACCGTAGACCAATCTAAAAGGGGTGGTCCCTATAAGTGTTTTGTAGGCGGTCCTATAAGCCCACAAACAATCGTTAAGTTTCCTAGACCATTGCTTCCTATTCCCTTCTATAGATTTTTCTAGGATCCTCTTAAGCTCTCTATTGGAAACTTCAACTTGCCCACTAATTTGAGGATGATACAGAGTGGCTATCCTATGTGTAACTCCATATTTTTGTAATATTTTGTCTAGTTGTAGATTACAAAAGTGTGAACCCCTATCGTTAATAAGTGTGCGTGGTGTGCCAAATCATGCGAATAAGGATTTCAAAAATCTGATTACAACCCTACTATCATTAGTAGGCAAAGCTTGCGCTTCAACCCACCTTGATACATAATCTACAGCTACCAAAATATATTTATTACCAAAAGAAACTGGAAATGGTCCCATAAAATCTATACCCCACACATCGAATACTTCACACTCAAGCATAAATTTTTGCGGCATTTCATGTAATTTAGAAATATTACCTGCTTTCTGACAAGAATCACATGAAAGCACGTACCTTTGGGTATCCCTGAATAGAAGGGGCCAATAAAAACCGGAATCAAGAACCTTTTTTGCAGAGCGATTTGCTCCATAGTGACCACCAGCAGGACATGAATGACACTGCTCCAAAATCTTCCAACCCTCCTCCGTTGATACACACCTTCGTATAACAGAATCTGCACATATCCGAAAAAGAAAGGGGTCCTCCCAAAAGTAATATTTCAAATCAGAGAAAAATTTCTTTTTCTGCTGATATGAAATGTCTTTTGGAAGGACCTTAGCCACAAGATAGTTTGCATAATCTGCAAACCATGGATAATCAAGATGTATATTGGTAGATATGGCAAATAGTGATTCCTCATGAAATGTATCAGAAATTTCAGATTCATCTAACATTGATCGTAGTGGATTTTCTAAACGTGAAAGATGATCCGCCGCTAAGTTTTCCTCCCCTCGTTTATCCCTAATTTCTAAATCAAATTCTTGCAATAGAAGAACCCAACAGATTAAACGAGGCTTTGCTTCCTCTTTGGCTAGCAAATATCTAAGGGCAGAGTGATCCGTGTAAACTATCACTTTGGACAATGTTAAGTATGGTCTAAATTTATCAAAGGCAAATACCACTGCTAGGAGTTCTTTTTCGGTAGTTGTATAATTCTGCTATGCATTATTAAGTGTTTTGCTAGCATAATATATAGGATGAAAATGTTTATTTCGGCATTGTCCTAAAACAGCCCCTACCGCAAAACTACTAGCGTCACACATGATCTCAAATAGTTGACTAAAATCGGGTGCGATCATAATAGGAGAATTAATTAATTTCTCTTTTAAGAACTCAAAGGCATGTAGACACTCTTGTTCAAAAATAAAAGGTGTGTCTTTTTCTAAAAGCCTTGTAAGTGGTTTAGCTATTTTAGAGAAGTCTTTAATAAACCGGCGGTAAAATCCCGCGTGTCCTAAGAAACTTCTCACTGCCTTAACGGAAGTTGGTGGTGGTAATTTCTCTATGGTTTCTATTTTCGCTCGATCAACTTGAATTCCGTGGCTTGAGATTTTATGGCCAAGTACTAACCCTTCTTGTACCATGAAATGACACTTCTCCCAACTAAGCGCTAGGTTCGTCTCCTCACACCTCCTAAGAACTTTCTCTAAATTATTCAAACACAACTCAAAAGAGTCGCCAAAAACAGAAAAATCATCCATGAACACTTCCATAATATCTTCAACATACTCGTTAAAGATGGCTAGCATGCACCTTTGAAACGTGGCGGGTGCATTACATAACCCGAAAGGCATACGTCTATAGGCAAAGGTACCGAATGGGCAAGTAAATGTTGTTTTCTCTTGGTCTTCTGGTGCTATAGGAATTTGGAAGTATCCAGAAAGTCCATCTAGAAAACAATAATAAGAATGTCCTGATAAGCGTTCTAATATCTGGTCAATGAAAGGAAGAGGGAAATGGTCTTTCCTAGTGGCATCGTTTAATTTCCTATAGTCTATACATACATGCCAACCTGTTACCGTTCGCGTTGGAATTAATTCATTTTTATCATTTGCTACCACAGTCAGGCCACCCTTATTAGGAACTACTTGGACAGGACTAACCCATGAACTATCTGAAATAGGATATATAATACCAGCATCTAATAACTTAACAATTTCTGCTTTAACTACCTCTTTCATATTCGGGTTGAGCCTACGTTGCGGTTGAATAAAAGATTTATAGTATTCTTCCAAAAGGATTTTATGAGTGCAAAAACTAGGATTAATACCCTTTATATCAGATATTTGTCATGCTATTGCACCTTTACATTTCTTCAATACAGTTATTAATTTATCTTTTTCAATATTGGACAGATTTGAAGATATGATAACTGGGTACGAAGAGTTAGTTCCTAAGAATGCATACTCAAGATGATCCAGTAATTTTTTTAATTCTACTATTGGTGGATTCTTAGTATTATTCTTAAGAGCTTCATGATCTCCTTCAGTAATTAAACTATATTCAGTTGTTCTATTCATGACAACACAATTATCTAGAAAAAATAAATGTTCAACAATGTCATCATTTTTATCATCTTCTAGATAGCTATTAGTTATGCAAATTTCTAAAGGATCTTTATAATAAAATTTAGAATTTATAGAAGTCATAAAATCATCAATACCATGAGAAAAATAGCAATAATCATCGTTATCTAAAGATTGTTTCATAGTATTGCCAATTTGAAAAGTGACTTCATTTTCTCCTACTCGCAAGACTAATTTACCATCAAAAACATCAATAAGTGCTCTAGATGTAGCTAAAAATGGACGACCTAGTATGAGTGGTACTTCGATATTTTCATCCATACCTAGAATAACGAAATCAGCAGGAAATATAAACTTGTCTACCTTAACCAATACATCCTCTACTATTTCTCTAGGATACTTAACCGATCGATCTGCTAATTGAATACTCATTCTAGTTGGGCTAAGTTCTCCTAGGCCTAGTTTCAGATATAGTTTATAAGGCATTAAATTTATACTTGCTCCTAGATCTGCTAAAGCCTTATTTACTTGTAAATCACCGATTAAACATGGAATTGAAAATGAACCGGGATCCTTAAGTTTTTGTGGCAATTTATTTTGCAAAATAGCAGAACATTCTTCATTTAATATTACTAATGATAATTCTTCTATTTTCTTTTTATTAGAAATCAAATCCTTAAGAAATTTTGCATATTTAGGCATTTGAATAATTTCAGAAAAAGGTAAGTTAACATGTAATTGCTTAAACATAGATAAAAATTTACCATATTGCGCATCCATGCGCTCCTTGTTAAGCTTTGCTGGGTATGGTATTGCTGGTTAGAGTTAAATGACAAAGGATGAGATCATCTTGTCTACAATGGATAAGAGAGCAGAAAATATAATAGTCAGTGCCATAGATGATTCCACATTCCAAAATTTGATTCACTACAAGACCTCCAAAGAAATGTGAGACACCCTTGTTGTCTATATGGAGGGTTCAGAAGAGGTGAGAGAAGATAGAAAGTCTATGCTGAATCAGGAGTATGAAAGTTTTAGACAATCTAAAACAGACAGTATAACTGAATGTTACAAAAAATTCTTCAGAATAGTTAATGAACTGATGTCATATGGAAGAGTATTCAGCACATATGAGTTAAATGATAAGTTTCTGAGATCATTGACTAAAGACTGGGACACAAAGATATGTGACATTAGGGAAGTGGCCAGACTAGCAGAAATTTCTCCTCCAACATTATTTGGCAAACTGCTTTCTTATGAAATGCAGCTGATGGTCAGAAAAGAGAAGGATAAAAGTAATAAAACTGATTACAGAGATAAGTCAGTGGTTTTCAAGACTAAAGCCATAAGAAAGGATAGGAGGATGTCTCCATCACCTCCTAGGAAAACTGCAGAAGTTGTTTCAGAAAGTTCTGACAGTCACACATCAGATAGTCCAAATTTTGATGAAGACTTAGCAGCTTTCTCAAGATAATTTCAAAGTTTTTTGAAGAAGAAACAGTGGAAATCCAAGCCATCATCCTCAAAATCCAAGGATGATTACTAACAGAAAAAGAAATCCTCTAGGAAGGACAGGTATAACTCTAAACCTAGTAAATTATCTTCAACTAAGATTGTTTGCTATTGCTGTAACAGGCCAGGACATGTGGTAGCTGATTGTCTTGACAAAAGGAAAGAATCTAATGATAAGAAGAAACTGAAAAACAAGGGCAAGAAGGAGAAATCCCTTGTTGTAAAGAAGCAAAAAAGTTGGTCAGATTCTTCATCATCAAATTCTGATGTAGAAGCTGAAGCTGAAGCATATATAGGACTGTTGGCAGCTGAAGAGGATATAGAAGAGGTTGAATTCTTGAAGTGCTTGGATTCAGTAAATGAAATTGAAGAACCTTGTTGTAAAGGGTTGATGGCCTTGACAGAAGAAGATCAGTGTCAGGATCAGCCTGAACCTAGTAAGGTAAACAATTCTTCAATAGATTCTGATTACTATACTGGTTCAGAATCAGATGCATCTGCATCAAGAGATGTAAAAAATCTGAATCTGAAGGAGACGTTCATCAACTTATTGATGAATAT
The DNA here is from genome assembly GCA_039583875.1 of Platanthera guangdongensis. Lineage (NCBI taxonomy): Eukaryota > Viridiplantae > Streptophyta > Magnoliopsida > Asparagales > Orchidaceae > Platanthera > Platanthera guangdongensis. The sequence goes on from CM077153.1 coordinate 101,963,099, forward strand.
GGTGACCTGCTGCAAGCACTTAAGAAAAGCAGAATCCTTAATAAAGCACTGGCCAAGGAAATTGCTAATCTTAAGCAGGCTACATTAGATTCAGAAAAATTGCTGGATCTAAAGATGAATGAAGTAGCCAAACTGAAAAACATAACTGTTATTCAGATAGGTACTATTACATTCAAGAATGATCAAATCAAAAGTTTGGAAGTCAAACTTCAGAAGGAAAAGGATCTGGTGGCTAAGTTCTCTAAGCCAAAATCAGTTTTGCCTTTAATTGATGACTTTATTCCTAAAAAGGGTAAGACTGGATTGGGCTTTGAGGGAAATGCAAGGGCTGCCAATTCCAAAAGAAAAGGCAAAGCCCCAGTACAGTCTCTAGCCTTCAAACCCCCCATTTCCTTCAGAAAAGTATGGCAGCCAACTAATAGATATGATCATGATATCATACATGGTTCTGGTAAGCCTGAAATTCTGAATGATAAGGGTGTAGCTCCAGCACTCAAACAAAGAACTACTGTACCAATAGTGTTAAGAACAGCTGACAGTAATGCTGTTAAAACTGTACCTAAAAAGAGGTATAATAGATATAATTGTTGATGCTGTGGTAAGATAGGGTATTATGTCATGGATTGCTGGCACAACATCAGTGTCAGGAAGAATGCCAGCTTACCTGTGAGGAAGGCTGCTGGTAAGAATATTAAGTTTCAATCTAACTTGAACCTATAACCCAATAAACATTGGGGTTCTAAGGTAAATTAACTTTATTTGCTGCAGGTGGGTCCAAGTTGCCATACCCCTATATGGTACTTGGATAGTGGATGTTCCAGACACATAACTGGAACAAGAAGAATGTTAAATGACTATACTCCCATAGAGAATGGACCCAAAGTGAGCTTTGGTGGATCAGAAAAATGGGTCATCAAAGGGTTTGGTAATATTTCTTCCAGTTCTATAACAATCACTCAAGTGGCTTATGTAAAAGGTTTGAAACATAATTTGATAAGCATAAGTCAGCTGAGTGATCTTGGGTATGACATTTCATTTATTAAGAATGAGTGTCAGATCAAAAGGACAAGTGATCAGAAGGTGATCTTGTCTGGTTATAGAAAAGGGAATGTTTATTGTTTAAATTTTGATTATGAAAACATGAACTCTCCTATATGTTTAGTTGCAGATGAGAAAGCATCTCAGTGTGTCCAATGGCACAAGAGGCTAGCTCATCTAAACTATAAGACTATAGGCCAGCTCTATAGTCTAGAGTTAGTGTGGAATTGTCCTCAATTTAAGTGAATAAAAGAGGTAATATGCTCAGCTTGTCAAAAAGGTAAGCAGACCAAATCCTCTTTTCATAATCTTGATACCAAATACTAAGTGAGGTGTTTGTACCTCTTGCATATGGATCTATTTGGTCATATGCCAGTTCATAGTATAGGTAGGAAAGTCTATACTTTTGTGGTAGTAGATGACTATTCTATATATACATGAGTTTTCTTTTTGAGGCAGAAATCTGAAACCCCTACTGTCTTTCATAACTTTGTTAAACAAATTCAGAATGAATTTAACAATTCTGTGGTCAAAATCAGAAGTAACCATGGAACTGAATTTCAATCTGAGTATATGACAAGGTTTTGTGAAGAACTAGGGATTCATCAGGAATTCTCCTCACCTATAACACCTCAGCAAAATGGAATTGCTGAAAGAAAGAATAGAACTCTCATTGTGGCCGGTAGAACTCTACTCAATAACACTTCACTCCCAGAATATTTCTGGGCTGAGGTAGTAAATACTGCTTGTCATGTTCTCAATAAAGCATCTATAACTAAGAACCACAAAAAAACTCCCTATGAGATTATGAAGGGAAGAAAACCAAACATATCCTACTTTAGGATCTTTGGTAGCAGGTGTTATGTGCTTAACACTGACAAGTCTCACCTAACTAAGTTTGCTGCCAAATCCCAAGATGGGATATTTATTGGGTACAACAACAATAGTAAGGCATATAGGGTCTACAACTTGACTACACGAGTTATAGAAGAATCAATTCATGTAGTGTTTGATGAATCTGAGCTAATTAACAGTGAGTTGTCTAGCAATCCTTGTAGCTCAACAAGTTTAAAAGAAAAGTTGGACATGCTGACCATTAATGAAGATCAAACTACAAGGCAGGATGTGAAAAATGATGGTTGCTGTCCAGGGGGAGTACAAGGTCCACAAGCTGACATTGAAGACAATGAAGCTCAGCATGGTGAAGAAATTGAAGAAGTTCAAATTGCTGATAGAATGCCTCAAGCAATAAGGAATCTAAAGGATCATCCTGCACACCAAATCATTAGTGATCCCAGATATAGTGTGCAAACCAGAAGCAAACACATGAACACAATGCTTTGCTCAAGTTTCCTGTCACAGTTAGAACCAAAAAGATTTGAAGAAGCCATACAAGACTCCAACTGGATTGATGCAATGCAGGAGGAGCTGAATCAATTCAAAAGGTGTAAAGTATGGGAGCTGGTTCCAAAACCAAAGGATCATAACATCATTGAGACAAAGTGGATCTATAGGAACAAACTGGATGAAAATGACATAATAGTGAAGAACAAAGCAAGACTGGTTGCCAAAGGTTATAGACAGGAAGAGGGCATTGACTTTGATCAGACTTTTGACCCAGTGGCAAGGTTGGAAGCAATAAGGCTATTCCTTGCCTTTGCTGCTTTCCAAGGTTTCAAAGTATACCAAATGGATGTCAAGTCAGCTTTCCTAAATGATATTTTGAAAGAAGAAGTCAATGTTCATCAGCCCTCAGGTTTTGTTGATCCACTTTATCCTGATTTTATTTATAGACTTAAGAAAGCCTTATATGGTTTGAAACAAGCCCCTAGGGCTTGGTATGAAACATTGTCTACTTTTCTCATTGAAAATAAATTTTCAAGGGGGAAAATAGACAAGACTCTATTCCTTAGGGAGTCAAAGGGTAAGATGATCCTAGTACAGATTTATGTTGATGACATAATCTTTGGATCTACAGAAAACAACTTTTGTAGGAAGTTTGCAAAACTTATGCAAGGGTAGTTTGAGATGAGCAGTATGGGTGAGCTCAAATTCTTCTTGGGACTCCAAGTAAGACAGACTGATGAGGGCTTGTCCATCTCACAGTGTAGGTTCACCAAGGAGTTAATTAAGAAATATGGTATGGAGTCATCCACTACCATGAGAACTCCAATGGGGACAAGTATGCCTTTAGGCAAAGATGATGCAGGAAAACCTGTAGATGAGTCTTTGTATAGATGGATAATTGGCTCCCTCCTATACTTAACTGCTGTAGACCAAACATTATGTATGCTACATATGTCTGTGCTAGGTACCAAGCAAGCCCTAAAGAATCTCATTATACTGCTGTTAAAAGAATATTGATATATCTTAAGGGCACATCTAATCTTGGTCTTTGGTACCCTAAGAATAGAGACTTTCTACTGACTGGTTTTTCAGATGCAGACTTTGCAGGTTGCAAAGAAGATAGAAAGAGTACTACTAGCACATGTCAGTTTCTATGTGGTAGAGTAGTATTATGGAGCAGTAAGAAGCAGACTAGTGTGGCAATTTCCACTATAGAGTCTGAGTATATTGCTGCAGGTAGCTGCTGTGCTCAGCTTCTATGGATTCAACATCAACTTGAAGACTATGGTCTCAAGGTAAGTAGAACTCCACTATTTTGTGATTCTACAAGTGCTATTTCTATTGCTAAAAACCCCGTATCACATAGCAAAACAAAGCATATAGAAATTAGATTTCATTTCATTAGAGAGCATGTTGAAAACGAAGATATTTGTTTGGAATTTGTCATCACAAATAATCAAATTGATGACATGTTTACTAAACCTCTAGATGAAACTAAGTTTAATTATTTCAAAATTGAATTAGGCATGTTAAACCTCGAATAACTTAGTAATTCTGGCTAAGCAAGTCAATGTTGACATATAGTAGTGTATGTCGACACAAAAGGAAATCTGTGTCGACATATAGTAGTTTGTGTCGACACTTGAGGTAAGTTGTGTCGACACAACAAAATAGTGTTGAGATAGTGGTGTCGACACATACAGAAGTCTGTGTCGACACACATTTATTAGAGTCGACTAGTAAGAAGTGTGTGTCGACACATCACAAACTGTGTCGACATATAGTGTTTTCTGACTCTGTCGAGACATTAGAAGTCTGTGTCGACACAATCTCTATAGTGTCGATACATTAAGTATCAATTATCCCGCCTTTTGGCCTTCTGTGTTGACAAACCTATAAATAGGTCACAGAACAATTTTGTCGACTAAGCTCTCAACATTTTCGAGACCCAAACCTTGAGTCGACAAACCTTCATCTCTCTTCTCCTCAAATTTCTCGTCATCAATGGCGCCAAAGTTGGAGACCAACATCAACGAAGGTTATGAGTTAGTTTGCAATGCCTTTGACAGTGCGGCGACTGAGATTCGAGATGTGATAACCCTAATCCAAGATAATGGTTGAGAATATCTTGTCTCTGAACCTACCAAGATCTGGAAGACAGAAATTGTAGAGTTCTATACAAAAGCAACCTTGGATTCAACTGGATTAAAGATTAAGTCATCAATTCAAGGCTGCAAGGTGAAAATTACCCAAAAGCGACCGTATTAGACACTTCAATTGCCCAAGACTCAGGAAGATGATAAAGTTACATCTTCAATGACTAAAGAAGCACTTCAATGGTGTGGCCTAGATTCCACCACTAAGATTGAATCTTCAATGTAAAGGAAAGGAATGAACTCACATGGAAAATTTCTCTCAGAAATTGTGGGAAAAGTTATTCTCTGCAAACCAGGTGGACATGATGGGATCTCAGCCTACATGTTCAGCTTGATGACCAGGATTATTTTCAGAATCAAAACTAACTGGTCTGCAGTAATTTTTGATAAGATCAAGGAAAGCCTGAAGAAACCTAATCTAGGTAGGATATTGAGTTTGTATCTAGCAATAACTATTTTTGAAGTGCTGAACTATACCACTGGATCTAGAATAAATCACATGAGAAGGATGGATATGAAAATACTATCCAGGTGGGAAATAGTTCTGACAAAAGATGGTTCAACACCACAGAAACAACCACAACAGAAAAAGAAAGAGATAACACCCAGGAAGCCTGAATCTTCTAGTGATTCATAAGAACAAGTAATCTGCAGTTCAGATGAAGACCAACAAGAATCTACAAGAAAATCATCTGTTCCTAATCCTGTAGATGATAGTCAGATGCAGGGGGAGTTTATTTTAGAAAGTACCATCCCACTAGATCAAGCTCAGGATATACCTCCTCTAGGGGGAGCAAATGAACTTTCCCCAGTTCAACAAGAGATCTTGCCTCTAGAAAGTGCTCCTGAGAAAGAGCAAGCTGCCTTAGAAAGTGAAACAGCTACTCAAACAATTCTTGAGGTAATTGGTGATATTAATCAATCAATACTAGATACTAAGCCTGATATATTAACTGTGCTTCTATCTAATGTTAAACAGACACATTATGACAACATCCCTGCGCATAATATATCAATGGATGATACATCTACCTTAGATGATATTCCATCATATGTTCAAGCTACAGATATTCCTCCAGTTCAATTGCAATAAGAATTTACTCTTGAGGAATTATTCCCTGATTTACAAGAAGTAAGAACTGAGAAAGTTGTGCCAAGAACTGAGGGGGAGGAGCCAGGGACTCAGGGGGAGTTGCCAAGAACTGATAAGGAGCTGCCCTCGAGCCCAAAGGACACTGTGAATCTAGAAAGTACTTCTGAATCTGATGATGGAGAAGCTCTAAAAGCAAACAAGAGAAAACTGATGGTTTATAAGAAGAAAAGCTCAAATTATAAGAAAGTTTTACAGACAGCCTCACAACCCTCAACACCAACAATTGATTTCAGTTCATTATTGGTTGTTATGCAAATTAAAATGGATGAGCAAAGAGTAGCCATGGAAAAATATATGGATGAAAGCCATAAGGATCTTCAGTTCTCTTTGGCTCAAGATATAAAATCAATTAGATTTGAGGTAAACCAGAATAAGAAGGAGATGACAGATTGCTTCAATAAAAGAGGTAATGCTGTAGTTTTTCTGGCAAAACAGCAACAAGAGGCAAGGACACAGATTGATGATATAGTGGTCAAGCAATGCTATATCCTAGAAAATCAACTAAGGATGAATGATAATCTTACTGAATCACATAATGTGATTGTTACTGAATTAAAAAATAAAGCAACTGCATTAACTGACGAAAGGGCTAAAGAAAAGTCAGAATTTGATAAGAAATTTCAAGAAGATTTAGCCACTCTCCAATCTGCACTTCAAGCCTCTCAGAAGATTATCTCTACTCAGCTCCAAAAGTTTAAAGCTTATTACGCAGAGGGAACCAAATATCTGGTTAATCAAATAAGGTTCCAAAAGAATGATCTCAGGGATCATATTGAAAAAAAAGTCATAAAGGGGGAGAGGTTGATAGTCAATGCTAGCTCAGAGCATGCCAAATGGATAACAAATGTTGTTAGAGCAACTCTGGGATATCCACCCCTGTGTGATGATGACAATACAGCTGAGTCAAGAATTCAAGTTGCAGGAAATGAAGGGGGTCAGCAGGAAGTAGCTCAAATCATATATCCCCCTTCTAACTTTGAGGAAATTCAACACCTGGTTCATCATATGTACAGTCCTCCAGAGGCTACTAAGAATGTTATCTTAGAGAAAGTGGAAATGTCAGAGGCAACACTGAATAAAGAGCAAGAATCTCAACTTTCAAAGAAAAGATTTAGAGAGCAGGCTGAACTGAAGCCTGATTTTGAAAGATGGAGTCTAATCTCCAGGAATATAATACTTACTGCCTGACAAGCTGTCAAAGACAAAATGCATGACAGAGGCAAGTGGTATTCTGAAGTTGAGTGGAATAAATATCTGCAAAGACAAGATGTCATTCGGCAGTTCAGAAGGGATCACAAGGCTGGGAGAATACCTGCTACAGCAGTAGAACCTAGTAAATACTTTCCTAAGCCTTTTCACTATTTTGAAAGGGAAAGAGTCAAGGCTGAAGAAATTAAAAAGAAGGATCTCAAAGGCAAGAAGCCAGCTGAAGATACTGAAGCTCCAGTACAAGCAGATATCCAGTCTAGAAAAGGCATAGTGATCAAGGAGCCTGATCAGCCTTATGATAAATTGACTAGATTATAAAACATTGTAATTTTCAGTTTTAAACTCCATGTAATCTATTGTTAACAAACTATTGTGAAGTTTTAAACAAAACAATGATTCATGCTTGTTATTGTTATATCATGTTCTGTGATAATATTATTTACTTGTTTTGTTTATTTGTTTTCCTGTCAGTGAATGTTTTTATACATCATATTGTTAATTTTATTATAAGTGATGTATATCATTGACTAAGGGTAATGACTTCTCCAAATAGGGGGAGATTGTTGGGTACATTGGAAAATGTGTACCAGATTTGGAGAAGCCTCACCTAACTCAATGATATGCATCAAGTTGTATTTAATGTTGTGTTGAGTTATTATGTGCAGGTTAAGAAAATGGAAAGGAAAATTTTCTAAGTACAAGTGTCGACACTTGGGAATGGCTGTGTCGACACCAAGGGCCAGATTGTGTCGTCATCCAGAATTTGTGTCGACACACAAAAAATCTGTCGACAACGCTGTGTCGATACCAAGGGCCAGATTATGTCGACATCCAGAATTTGTGTCGACACATAGAAAATCTGTCGACAACGGTGTGTCGACACTAAGGGCCAGACTTGTGTCGACATTATCAGACCTGTGTCGATACACAGAGAAGCTGTCGACACATTCCAGAATTCTGTCGACAACGACTGTGTCGACACACAGAACTTGTGTCGACACACATCAGAATTCTGTCGACACCAACTTTGTCAAGACAAGGAGTGTTTATGTCGACACACAGAACTTGTGTCGACACATTCCACAGAAGCTGTGTCGATAACAACAAGACTTGTGTCGACACATGGACTATGTGTGTCGACATATATGAAGAATTCCGTTGACATTCTCTACTGCTGAGTCAAAGCTCAATGAAAGCTGAAGTAATACAAGTGTAGACTTGACAGCTATCATTACTGACATTGCTGTCACATCTGTCAGAGGTGTCAGAAGACAGTTTGAAACCGGAACAGCCGGTTACCATGGATGAAGCCTATAAATAGATATGCTCTCTCAACAATCGAAGTAGAGAAGAAAAAGGGAAGTGAACAACAACTTCAAGAACAACATTTACAGAACAGAGAGAAGTTAATCAAGTCAATCAATCTCTGAAGGATTGAGAATCCAGAAGAAGAGAAAGAAACAGTCAACATATTGTAGAGAGAGAAAAACAAGAAGGAGAAGTTCTCATCCAGTGAAGGCAGATCCTGAACAGTCTTCCTGAAGAATTCAGATTAATTTCTGAAGGAGGAAGATTGAAGATCAACTCCAATATCAAGAAGAACAACCCTATTGTGTTCAGATTCAAGAAGCTTTGAAGAAAGCTAAGTCAGGTTGATCCTTAAGAAATCAGTTCTATCAAGAACTGATCAAGAAGCCTTCAACCAATTCTCTCTCAATCTGGTTGAAGATATCAACAACTTTTCATCATTAATTCTTGTAGGATCTGTAATAAATATGAGTGTAGGAGTGGGGTGTCACTCTGAGTTATAAGCCTAAATTATAAAGGCTGAGGTAGGGCTGAGTGCCTGAGATAGGGGAATCTGTTCCCTGAGTTGTAGGCCTATGAAAGAGGCTGAGGTAGGGCTGTTGCCTGAGTTGTAGGAGTTGGGTGTCACTCTGAGTTGTAGGCCTGTGGAAGAGGCTGAGGTAGGGCTTGTGCCTGAGTTGTAGGAGTGTGGATTCACTCTGAGTTGTAGGAACCATTCTTGGTTCTGAGCTGTAAGATCTGCGGATCTGAGAAGAAGGAAGGAAGTTAGGCCGAATCTAGTACACTGCTAGATAGGCGAAGGGGGAAAGTGGATGTACCCATCATTTGGGGAACCACTATAAAACTGGTGTGCAATCTGTGAATGCTGTGTATGTGAATGCTGTGTTATACTTTCTGTTGAATACATTGCTGCACTAGATAGAATTATCTGCCTAAATAAGAAAAAAATTGAACCTATTCACCCCCTCTAGGTGTTTAGAATATCTTGAAACCAATTCTTTCAAGCACTTTTACGCTTAAGCTATATAAGTGATGTCCTTTTTTTCTAATAAAGGTTCCTGATATATCAATTCTCCCGCAGTAATCCATGTGAGTAGGTAAAGAAGTCACTTAGTAGACCGCAAGCAGATCCCGCTGCCAGGCTCTCACCTAGCTGGCAGTGCTGGATGTCACTCAAGAGAGTCTACCCATACCTCGAGCAGATCCCGCTGTCAGGCTCTCACCTAGATGACAGGGCTGGATGTCACTCGAGAGAGTCTACCCAGACCTCGAGCAGATCCCTCTTCCAGGCTCTCACCTAGCTGGCAGGGCTGTATGTCACTCGAGAGAGTCTACCCAGACCCCGAGAAGATCCCACTGCCAGGATCTCACCAAGCTGGCAGGGCTGGATGTCACTCGAGAGAGTCTACCCAGATCTTGAGCAGATCCCACTGCCAGACTCTCATCTAGCTAGAAGGGCTGGATGTCACTCGAGAGAGTCTACCCAAACCCAGAGCAGATCCCGCTGCCAGGTTCTCACCAAGCTGGCAGGTATGGATGTCACTCGAGAGAGTCTACCCAGACCCTGTACAAATCCCGATGTCAGGCTCTCACCTAGCTGGCAGGGCTGGATGTCACTCGAGAGAGTCTACCAAGACCCCGAGTAGATCCCTCTGCCAGGATCTCATCTAGCTGTCAGGGATAGATATCCCTCGAGAGTCTACCCAGACCCTGAGTAGATCCCGCTGTCAGGCTCTCATCTAGCTGGCAGGGTGGGTTGCCACTCGAGAGAGTCTACCCAGACCCCGAGCAGATCCCTCTTCTAGGCTCCCATCTAGCTGGCAGGGTTGGATGTCACTCGAGAGAGTCTACCCAGACCCCGAGGAAATCCCGCTGCCATGCTCTCACCTAGCTAGCAGGGCTGTATGTCACTCGATAAAGTATAACCATACGCCGAGATGATCCCGTTGTCAGGCTCTCACCAAGCTAGCAGGGCTGGATGTCACTCGAGAGAGTCTACCCAGACCCCGAGCAGATCCCACTGCTAGTCTCTCATTTAGCTGGTAGGGCTGGATGTCACTCTAGAGAGTCTACCCAAACCCCGAGCAGATCCCACTGTCAGGCTCTCTTCTAGCTGTCAGGGCTGGATGTCACTCGAGAGAGTCTACCTAGACCCCGAGCAAATCCCGCTGCCAGGCTCTCACCTAGCTGGTCAACCCTGGACACGCCCGTGTCACAGGCCGTGCGCCTCAATCGACACTGAAATCGTCATGCCCGAACAGGACATGGCTTTGGACACTCCTGTGTCCTAGGGAGTGTTGCTCACTCGATACAGCCTGGCAAACACAGAGCAAGACACGACTTTGGACATGCCTGTGTCTGCCCTGGACACGCCCGTGTCTGACCTGGACATGCCCGTGTCCCAGGCCGTGTTCAACACTCGATAAAACTCAGCCAATTCCAAAAAAGGACACGACTCTAGACACACTTATGTCACAGGCCGTGTGAAACCATAATGGCTCCAAAGCTCTCAAAAACACTAACCATTCATATTAGAGTTTTGGGGCGTTACATTCAGTTCGTTCAGATTTAGCTGGCAAGATACGTAAGCAACCACCTTACCATGCTGCATTAGAGAAACTCCCAATCCTTTCAAGGATGCACCCATATAAATCTAGAATCCTTCAGTTTCTGAGGGGATTGTAAGGATTGGGGCAGAAGTTAGCTTCTTCGAACGCAGTCTCACATTCCAGCGTCCATCGAAATTCATCCTTTCTTGTAAGAGCTGTATGGGGTAACACAATCTTGGAAAAATTTTCCACGAATTTCCTGTAATACCCAGCAAGACCAAGTAAACTTCGAATATCAGTTGTCGTCTTGAGTGGCGGCCAGTTCTGAACCGCTTGGATTTTGGCTTGGTCTACCGCCACTCCATTCTTATTGATAGTATGTCCCCAAAATCCGACCTCTTCTAATCAGAATTCACACTTGCTGAATTTGGCGAAGAGAGATTATTCTCGATGTTTATGTACCACCAACCACATATGTCTAGAATGATCTGTCTTGATTTTCGAGTAGATCAAAATGTCGTCGATAAAGATAATCATAAGGTGATCTAGAAAGGGCTCAAAATCCCTATTCATCAGAGCCATAAAGGCAGAGGGGGGCGTGTGAGCCCAAATGGCATTACCATGAACACCTATAGGCCACAGCGGTAGCTAAAGGCAGTCTTGGGGATATCCTCCTCCCAGACCCGAAGCTGATAGTACGCAGATCTTAGGTCCATCTTGGAGAATACGTATGCACCTTGCAATTGATCGAACAACTCATCAATCCTCGGAAGTGGGTACGTATTCCATATAATGAGTTTGTTTAGTTCCCGTAGTATATGTACAAGCGCAGTGTCCCGTCTTTCTTCTTTACAAATAGTACAGGGGCTCCCCAGGGCGAGGAACTTGGGCGGAACAATCCAATATATATCATTTCCTGAAGTTGGATCTTCAACTCGACCAATTCCTTAGGGGCCATTCGATAGGGTTCTTGGGACACTGGTCGAGCTTCGGACACAAGCTCAATTCGAGGATCAACCTCTCGCTGTGATGGCAAACACGAGAGGGACTCTGGGAAAAAAATCTGAAAAATCTCGCACCATCAGAACTTTGGTGAACACTTGAACTTTATTCTTCATTTTGAAGTAGATGAGGAGTATACACATATCATACAACAAAACACGCATCTGATGTAGGCATACATATGCATATAGTATATAACATAGGTATCAATATCTGATGTAACTCTATCATCTAAGATATATACCTACCACTACATCGGGGGTCGGTCCATGCTGAAGGTCCAACGCATAAGCTTCCATGGGCGCTGCTCGGCCCTGCTGACCTCCCCTCCCAGCTCCAACACTTCAGCATCTTTGGCCCTGTCCACGCAATACATATCCTCCCTGAACTGCTCCTAATCCTGGCCTTCCTACCGCCTACGAGCAGAAAGCATCCATGTGTCCCGACTGCTGGCACAAAAAGTAGTTCCCTGCAAGGGGAATGTATTGTCAAGCTACTGGAATGGGCTATGGTACTAGAGCTAGCCTTGACTCCTGCTGCAGTGCTGGGGGTTCTAGTGGGCGCCTATAAGGCTGCCTGCACTGCCTTTATCTGCGCTCTCTCTCCTATTGTTGGGGATAAGCTCCTTTATTTCGTCCTGACCTCTCCTGACCTCGACCTGTCCTCTGCGCTGCTGGGCCACCATGCTTTGGTTTAACTCTAACGCTGTGACATGAGTCGCTATGGTGTGGAAGGTGGACTGAGAGATCATGATCAAGGCCTGTCTCAAGTCATCTTACAAGCCTTGGTAGAAGCGAGCAACCATATCTCTGTTAGTGGCTGCAAGGTTCCCAACTAATCGGGCTAGGCAGATGAACTCTCTTTCGTAGTTTGTCACCGTCCGATCGCCCTGACGGATGTGCATGAACCTATCCTATAGTGCAGCTCGATCGACATCCAAGATGAAGTACTCTAGAAAAGCCTCTAAGAACTCCCCCCCCATAGGATATTACTCAACAGTTGTCCTCTAAACGTCGAGCGATTGGCCTCTCTCCACCAGTCTTTAACATATCCCTTTAATAAGGTCAAAACTAGTGACACTACAGCTACTGCCGGGCACATCATTCCTACCAACATCTCCTCTATGCACTCAAACCACTCTTCTATCTGTATGACAGTCTCCATGCCTCTGAAGGTGGGAGGCCTTAGCCCCAGAAAGGTCATCAGTAGGTCAGTTGGTACCACCAACTGTTGTGGTGGCTGTACCAAAGCCGTCCGGAACATCACCAATATAGCTGTCAACGTTTGTCCCAAGTCTGGAGGTGGGGTGCCGGGGACATATCCTTTAGAGGAGGTTCTCCCATTACTAGACTCTGGTATGTCTCGAGAAGTAACACGAAAACAAGTGTCAGTATTTTGCAAAAGTAGGGGATATTTTCAAAAGACTAACAAAGCAGAAACAAGGGTGTGCGAGCGTGCTATCACACAATCTAGAATCCCTAAGCCTCCACACTAGGGTCTACCAGGCTTCTGCTCCATGGTTCATCCCGAACCAAAGAATGAAGCGAGGGACAAAGGGATCCTGAGATTGCTCCACAAGGATGGATCGTGATCGCTCTGGTCCATTTGTAAGACCCCCAAACCTTTGCCCCGGGTGAGGCCGGAGGGGAACTTACTTGCCCAAGACGTCCACCCAGTTCTCCTTAAGGAGTAATGACCCACTCTGTTAAGCACTGGTTGGATGCCTTGCTCGGCTTGACTCACAACATTCACATCTCATAACAGAGTTTAGCATAAGCATTAACAGGAAGCCATAACAAATATATATGACAATATATTTTTAACAGGAAATGCAAAAGGCCGTTGTAACGCCCCCGATTTTTCGATGATTTTATTTGTTTGGGCAACATCAGATTTATGACGTCGTGGCGTTACTTTTAATGTCGAGTGTTGGATTTGAGTAGTTTTGGACGTGCTCGTCCAGTTTCGTTGCAACCAGAGCGTTTTTGGAGTCTCGGCGCGCGATCAAAGTTTTGGGTTTTGTTTTTGTTCGCCGCATGTTTTGGCGGTTAATATCTCGGGAATGGCTCGTAGGATTTTGGTTTTGACTTCGCAGTTGGCATGCGCTTACCAAGCTGAAAGTTATGCTAAAGCAGTGAAAGCCGCTTTAAAAGTGGAGGCGATTGAAAACGCCAAGAACCGCGGTGCTGCGACAAGGAAGGAGAAAAGAAAAGGCGTTGAGGATGGTAGCTCCAGGGCATCTGGCCCTTCTTCGAAGAAGAAAAGTAAGGAAATGTGTAGCTTCTGTGGTCGTCCTGGCCACCCCTACGAAAGGTGCTTCAAGAGGACTGCCACCCTGAAGCAGCATAAGGTGCACGCCATCCAAGGTGCACCCAAGGGAGAGCTTGTGTGCTCGTTTTATGCAAGGAAGGGTCATGACGTGACTCACTGCTGGATGAAAGAAAGGATTTGCTTCCAGTGTGTGCAGAAGGGACACCAGAAGTCTTCGTTCCCCCAAGCTCAGTCCCCGCTGCAGCCTGCCCCACTTCGAGCTCTTCCACCGCCACCAAACCTGGATAAAGGAAAAGGAAAGCTGAATGTGATGACCAGCGAGGAAGCCCAAACCTCTACGCAAGTGATATCAGGTTAGCCCCAGTTTAATTTATCCTTGTTAGTTATCATTGTTGCCCTAGTTATTGTTCGTTTAGTTATGTATGTTACGGTTTTAGGGGAGTTTAAGGTGCGGAATAGGTGGGCACACGTTCTTTTCGATTCGGGTGCCACCCATTCCTTTGTGGCCCGGATATTTGTTGATAAACATCGCCTGAGTGTGGACCACTTGGGAGGCTCCTTCAATGTCAAGCTCCCTTCCGGTGATTCTGTGATATCTAACCAAGGAGTTCTGAGATGCCATATTTATCTTGGCAATTTTCTGGCCTTTGCGGATCTGATGATTTTGGATCTGTCTGATTTTGACGTGATTTTGGGCATGGACTGGCTGTCCAAGTATGATGCGGTCATCCAGTGCAAGGCTAAGCGATTGGATTTCAGAATGGACGACGGATAACCTATGAGCGTCTATGGATTTCAGGATAGAGTTTCTCCTGTCATTTCTGCGGTATGTGCTTGTCGTGCTATAGAGTCTATTTGCGAGGCGTTTTTGGTTTCTATTTCTGCTCTGGAGACAGATTTTGTTACGCCACGTCTTGAGGATGTCTCGGTGGTGCGAGAGTTTCCATATGTCTTTCCTGATAGTCTTCCAGGACTTCGTCCGGAAAGGGAGATAGAGTTTGTGATAGACCTCGAGTCAGGTACTCGTCCTATTGCTAAAGCACCGTACTGTATGGCTCCGCGTGAGTTGGACGAGTTGCGTACTCAGCTCGATGAGTTGCTCAGTTGTGGTTTTATTAGACCAAGTACTTCTCCATGGGGTGCTCCTGTTTTGTTCGTCAAGAAGAAAGATGGATCGATGAGACTTTGCATCGATTATAGGGAATTGAACAAGGTAACCATTAAGAATAGATATCCCCTGCCAAGGATTGATGATTTGTTCGACCAATTGCGTGGTAGCTCGGTATTTTCAAAGATCGATCTTCGCTCAGGCTACCACCAGTTGAGGATTCAAGAGGCAGATATTCCCCGAACCTCTTTCCGTTCTCGGCATGGACATTATGAGTTTTTGGTGATGTCTTTTGGTTTAACCAATGCACCCTCTGCTTTCATGGATTTGATGAATCAGGTGTTTAAAGATTTCTTGGACCGATTTATTATTGTGTTCATAGATGATGTCTTGGTGTATTCCCGCAATGTTGAGGAGCATACTCAACATTTGCGTCTGGTTTTGTCGACCCTGAGGGAGCATAAGTTATATGCGAAGTTGAGCAAGTGTGAGTTCTGGTTACCTCAGGTGTCCTTTCTGGGTCATGTGGTAAGCAAGGACGGTATTTCTGTAGACCCGACCAAGATTTCTACTGTGATGGAATGGGAGAGACCTTCTACACCCAAGGAGATTAGGAGTTTCTTGGGCCTGGCTGGCTATTATAGAAGATTCGTGGAGGGGTTTTTAGTGTTGTCTGCTCCTCTAACTACACTTACTCAGAAGAATACTGCTTTCATTTGGAGTGATAAGTGCGAAGAGGCTTTCCAAGAGTTGAAGAAGAGGTTATGTACTGCTCCGATTTTAACCTTACCTACTGAAGGAGTTGAGTATGCTGTGTATGTTGATGCGTCACACATCGGACTTGGTTGTGTTTTAATGCAAGATGGTAAGGTGATCGCGTACGGATCGAGGCAACTAAAGATCCATGAGAGAAACTATCCTATGCATGATTTGGAGTTTACTGCCGTAATTTATGCGCTGAAGCTTTGGAGACACTTATTATATGGCGCATTGTGCAAGATCTATACGTACCATAAGAGTTTGAAGTACGTCTTCACTCAGAAAGAAATAAATCTGCGCCAGCATCGGTGGTTAGAATATGCGGCGGATTATGAAGTGGAAATTCTTTATCATCCAGGAAAAGCTAATGTAGTAGTCGATGCCTTAAGTAGAAAGACCGCTAAGATTTTTAATTTGTCGGTGCAGTCCTTGATAGAAGAATTTTTGTTGATGGATATTGAGGTTGGGAGTAGTACTGTGCCTGCTAGTCTAGAAGCAGAAGAACCCTCTTGGATTTCCCTTACTCGAGCACATCAGAAGGATGATCCTGATTTGTTGCATCTCCGGAATAGAACTTTGAAGGGATAGCTACCCGATTTATCTGTGGACGAGTTGGACACCCTGAAGTATCAGGGTAGATTTTGCATCCCCGCCTTTGGCGATATTCGAGCTAAGATCTGTGCTGAAGCTCATGGTTCCAGTGTAGCCTACCACCCTGGTTCCACTAAGATGTATAAAGATCTAAAACAAATTATTTGGTGGTTATGGATGAAGAATGACATCGCAAATGATGACGACGGTGATGGCGACGGTGATGGCGACGGTGATGGCGACGGTGATGGCGACGGTGATGACGACGGCCACCAGGACGGCCAACTTGGGAATGACTATGTTGAAGATGTGCCGGCAAAGGACGTGCGACGTCGTAGCGGTCATGGTTACAAGCTTCGCCCTCGCAACAAGACTCATATTTGATATTTTAGCTTTGGTGTGCTAATAGCCGTTTCATGATGGCTCTTTAAAAAAAAAACTTTATTTAATTTCTGCATTTTCTTTATGTGGTGTGTCTTTAGCCACTTGTTATTTTCTTTGAGATGTAAGCCTATATAAGGCCTTGAACTTTTCATTTGATGGTAGAATGAAATTGAAATCAAAACTTGAATTTTGCCAACCCTAATTTTTCCCTCTCTTCTTCTCCTAGCCGCCCCCCTCTTTCTTCCTTCCTCCAAACCGCCGGCCTCAAGGCTCCCTCTTTCAAGAGTTTGGCCATCTCCTCTCTCCCCCTTGCTCTCGGCCGCCCCCTTCTCTTTAGCGCTCGGCGACTCTCCTCTCCCTCTTGCTCACGGCCACCCGAGATCCTCTCTCTCCAAGGATACTTTGGCCCATGCATGAGAGGTTCTTTACAAGGAAGAAGATAGGGGTTTCCTCCACGGCGTGAAGTGAAGGAGATTAGCACGTTCGTCATCCGTAGCGCGCTTCCCGTGGACTTTCAACGGAGGAGCGATCAAACTTGGTGGATCCACGCATCACGGATCTACAAATCCGAGAGGGGTAACGAAAATTTCTACCAAGAGTTTTCTTTCTCTAGATAGTTCTTGTGGTGGACGAATTTTGCGTTATTTTCCGATTCGTTTTTCTTCGCGGTTAATCCCCTAATAGATCGGTATTTTTTCGTTTGGATTTCCGAAAGATTCGTAAGAGGATTGGCGATCCTCGTTATCTTTTTGTTGGGATAGATCCTACCATCTTTCGAATCATTTTGTTTTTGGTGGATCTATTTTGGTACAACCCAAAAGCTCGTTCGGGATCAAGATTATCCCATTTAGCCGGAAAGAGTTTGGCCTATAGCCAACACTCGATCTATTTGCGGAACGGCGATCCGTATCGTTAGCGCGAGCGATAAATAAAATAATTGTTGTGGCTGCGATTTCGTCAACATGTGGAATAGAGAGCGTTAAGAGTTGCGAGCGTCGTCGTCACGCCGTCCGTGTAGGATCTTTTAGGACGGGCCTACATCAATTTGGTATCAGAGGGAGGTTTTCGTCAATTTTCTAATTGACACTCCTCCCCCTCTTCAAATTAAAACAAATAAATTTCAAATTTCAAATTTCAGATTTCAAATTTCGAATTTCAAACTTCAAATTTCAAATTTCAAATATCAAATTTCATATTTCAAATTTCAAAATTTAAATTTTGAATTTCAAATTTCAAATTTCAAAATTTCAAATTTCAAATTTCAAAATTTCAAATTTCAAATTTCAAATTTCAAATTTCAAAATTTAAATTTCAAATTACAAATTTCAAAATTTCAAATTTCAAAATTTAAATTTCAAATTTCAAATTTCAAATTTCAAAATTTCAAATTTCAAATTTCAAATTTTAAATTTCCAATTTCAGAAATCCAAAAAAAAAAATTATTTTTCATTAAATCATTATTTTTATTAAGTTATTTTAAAATTTAATAGTTGGTCTGCAAATAGCGGCCTATATTTTTATATTTTCAGCAAAATTCAAAAATAAATTTTTTTTAATAATCCTCATATTTTTTCCAGCAAGAAAATCTATTTTATAATTATAATCTTAGTGGCTAAGCGGGAATAATTCTATCTTTCCTAGAATTAGTTGTTCAGGTACCCTTTCTTTGCATTCGTATAAAATTCGGATCGAGTGTCCTCTCCGATTCACCCTGAAATGGCTTTCGACGTTAACGCTTCCAATCATCCCCTGACTTATCTACACACTAATATTTCTACCTATGATGGTTATGAGGATCCCAAGTATTTTAGATACTGGCTTGAGGGGGTAGAAACCTATTTTGATTATAACAAATTGGGCGACTACCAAAAGGTTAATGTAGTCCGAGAGCGGTTAAGAGGTCGAGCCCGTGTGTTTTGGCTGAACGAAGAGCGCGGAGCTGGTAGCTATCCATATGCCTGGCCCCACATGCGAAGAATCCTCTCGGAGAAATTTGATTCCCCCTACTGCCTTACTACTAGCCCGACATCCACTAACCAGTATAGTTATGGCACCTTATCCAAGCCTGATCATAGGGGTGACCTATTCACCCAGGACAGATCCTTTCCCATGGCTGGGGGAGCTACCCACAGCACACCTGCACCTACCTATAGAGGAAAGGAAATAGTGAGGTCCCCTATCTCGAGTTCGGTACATGTGACTGCGAGGACTGTCATGAGCCCGCGGGGTGAGAGTAGTCCTATCTGTAGGGGCAGACAAACGACTACGACTTGTGAGTCTAGCAGCGTATCTGACCATGGCAATATTGAGTATCCTACCCTGATTACGGCCATAGACGCTTTTAAGTCTTTCCCCAAGTTGCCTGAATTAGTCGTTGACTCTCCTATTGAGTCTGAGGCGGTGTCTAGGACTGTGCCTGTCACTGAGGACGAGGTTGAATACGCTGGCGATTTGAGTGACGATGAGGAGTTTGGTTACCCTAGTGACCTGGACGAGGATTTCTCCTCTGAGGAATCGTCTCCTCTTCCTTTCGACGATGCTTCTGAGGCGTCTCCCTTGACAGTTATGGAGTCTTCTGATGACCCTGAGTCAGAAGACATTCCGGCTAAGCCACCCTATGTTGAGAGCTTACCTATTACTGATTTAGGTGATGACCTGCTTGAATGCGAGCTAGTTCCTTCTAGCCCGGAACATATTCAGGTGCCCATTTCTTTAGCTTCCCCGGTAGGTCAATCTAGTCGGATCAGTGCGAGTGAGGATGACAATATTATAATGATTGATCCCGGTTTGGTCGATGGTTCAACGGTGTTGGAAGAGTCACCTTGGGATGGATGTTTATCTTGGGATAATCTTAGTGGTGGACATCCGCGAGATAGTTCATTGATATTATCATCGTTGCTTGAGGGTCATAGTAATTTAGATTCATCCCGGGATTCGATTTGCCCGACCCTCCATCATGATTTAGACAATGTACCTACTTCGTGGGAAGATTTGGTTAGCGAAGAATGTGACGTTTTGGAAGAGTTACCCTGTGTGGGAAGGCTATTTGTGGATGACGGTAGCACTGAGGACCCGATAAACATTTCTTTGATGTTAGCTCCTTCGCCAGAAGCCCAAAATGGATTAGGAATTTTGTCGAGTACGATCTTTCCTACTTTTGAGACCAATACTGATTCTGATTTGGACGAATTATCTAGTGGGTTGGAAGACATGTCGGCTGATTTGGTAGAGTCACCCCGTGATGAATGTTTATCTGATAGTGAGTTAGATGATGACGATCCGGCTGAGTTTTCGGTAAGGACGAATCTACTGTTTGATTTTTCCTTTGATTTTGATGGCTTGCACCCGGAGGATTTTTCTTGGACGTTAAATCCATATTTTGACGGTGAGTATGATTTAGTTCCTCCTCCGGAATCGCCCATGTCGACTCCTCCTCCGGTTCACTTGACTCGATTAGATGACTTGTTAGGGAACGAGCTTGTCATTTCTAGCCCGAGATATTTGGAGATGTTTATTTATCCAGCTTCCCCATTCGACTTACCCAGACGGATGTGTGTGAGCGATTTGTTAGTTGTCGCGTTCGGTCTTTCCACTACTTTTCATAGATCTGACTATATTGTTCCTAGGATGGACCGTTCATCTGACCGCTTGGCGTTGGGTAAGACTTCTTTTTGGACTGCTAGTGATTCCATGACGATGGTATGTTTTGATGTGGTGTCCCCCAGACACAATTATTTGCCAAGCCCGGTCGCTTGCATTTATCCTCCGCCTTTTGATGATCCGTGCATGCACACGTTAGTGAACGTAGTTGGGTATGTTGAGTTGTGTCTCCCGCACTACCTTTCAACTCCGGGAGCATCCAACTCTATAGTTGGTGATGAGCGTTCTCCGCAGGCATTTATTTGTGAAATTTTTAAATCAAAATTTAAATCTAAATTTAAAACTATGGCGTTGGACTCCACGGAAATCGTTAATGAATTTAAAGCACCCATGCCACCAGACTTAGTCCCGTTATTTTCTACTGTTAACTCAAGTCATGTTGCACATTGGTTCACCCCACATGGTTCATGGGACCTAATCCTTCCGCATGCTCAACTAGCGTACAATAATTCTAAGAACAGGTCCACTGGGTTGTCTCCGAATGAGATAGTGCATGGTTATAAGGCGCCAGTGCCTCTTGACTTGGTTCCGTTACCGCCTTCTTTTAAGTCAAGTCAATTTGCACAGGACTTCGCTTCACATGTTCACACTCTCCATGAGCATATTGGCAAGACGTTAGCTAAGCAATATTCTATCTATCAATCGAATGCTAACGTACATAGGCGAGCAGTCTCCTTGAACATTGGCGATTTGGTTATGGTTCGTCTTATCCCTGAATGGATGCCTTCGGGCACCATAAAAAAATTAGCGAACAAGAAAGCCGGTCCTTTTCGAATTTTGAAGAAATTAGGCAAAAATGGTTATTTGTTAGAATTACCCGTTGATTGGGGAATCTCCCCTGTGTTTAACATTTCGGATTTAACGCTTTTTGTTGCTCCACCACCTGAACTGTCTGTCTCTCCGTTTAATAATTCCACTATACAATCTAATGGGGTGGGGGGTGAGCTCAATTCTGGATCGCTTTCTCCTTCGAAATCTACGGGAGGTATGCTGTCTATTGTTGATGAAACTTGTTTTTCTGCTTCACCTAACGTTTTTCCGAGGTTTCCCCGGACGGATTTCTTGCCTGACAGGATTTTGCAGGATGATGTGTTTCCCACTCCCGATGGCGACACTCACAGGTTTTTGGTTCGTTGGCGTGGTCGTCCGGCTTCGGACGACTCTTGGCTCTCTGCTGCACAGGTGGATCTTCTTGACGCGGACCTCGTACGCCGTTATATTTCAGCCCGCTCATCGGAGATGAGTCCTTTTGAGTGGCGGAGGATTGATGACGACGGTGATGGCGACGGTGATGGCGACGGTGATGGCGACGGTGATGGCGACGGTGATGACGACGGCCACCAGGACGGCCAACTTGGGAATGACTATGTTGAAGATGTGCCGGCAAAGGACGTGCGACGTCGTAGCGGTCATGGTTACAAGCTTCGCCCTCGCAACAAGACTCATATTTGATATTTTAGCTTTGGTGTGCTAATAGCCGTTTCATGATGGCTCTTTAAAAAAAAAAACTTTATTTAATTTCTGCATTTTCTTTATGTGGTGTGTCTTTAGCCACTTGTTATTTTCTTTGAGATGTAAGCCTATATAAGGCCTTGAACTTTTCATTTGATGGTAGAATGAAATTGAAATCAAAACTTGAATTTTGCAACCCCTAATTTTTCCCTCTCTTCTTCTCCTAGCCGCCCCCCTCTTTCTTCCTTCCTCCAAACCGCCGGCCTCAAGGCTCCCTCTTTCAAGAGTTTGGCCATCTCCTCTCTCCCCCTTGCTCTCGGCCGCCCCCTTCTCTTTAGCGCTCGGCGACTCTCCTCTCCCTCTTGCTCACGGCCACCCGAGATCCTCTCTCTCCAAGGATACTTTGGCCCATGCATGAGAGGTTCTTTGCAAGGAAGAAGATAGGGGTTTCCTCCACGGCGTGAAGTGAAGGAGATTAGCACGTTCGTCATCCGTAGCGCGCTTCCCGTGGACTTTCAACGGAGGAGCGATCAAACTTGGTGGATCCACGCATCACGGATCTACAAATCCGAGAGGGGTAACGAAAATTTCTACCAAGAGTTTTCTTTCTCTAGATAGTTCTTGTGGTGGACGAATTTTGTGTTATTTTCCGATTCGTTTTTCTTCGCGGTTAATCCCCTAATAGATCGGTATTTTTTCGTTTGGATTTCCGAAAGATTCGTAAGAGGATTGGCGATCCTCGTTATCTTTTTGTTGGGATAGATCCTACCATCTTTCGAATCATTTTGTTTTTGGTGGATCTATTTTGGTACAACCCAAAAGCTCGTTCGGGATCAAGATTATCCCATTTAGCCGGAAAGAGTTTGGCCTATAGCCAACACTCGATCTATTTGCGGAACGGCGATCCGTATCGTTAGCGCGAGCGATAAATAAAATAATTGTTGTGGCTGCGATTTCGTCAACGTGTGGAATAGAGAGCGTTAAGAGTTGCGAGCATCGTCGTCATGCCGTCCGTGTAGGATCTTTTAGGACGGGCCTACATCAGCAAAGTTTGTATCAGAATGTTATACATGTCAGCGTGTTAAGGCTGATCACAGAAGGCCCGGTGGTAAATTACACCGCTTGATATTCCAAGTTGGAAATGGGAGAGTATTTCAATGGATTTCATCACCGGTCTGCCAAAATCTCCCCGTGGGTATGACTCTGTTTGGGTGATAGTCGACAGACTGACAAAGTGTGCTCACTTTGTTCCATTTAAGATTGGGTACTCGATGAAGAAGATAGCTGAGTTATATCTTGAAGAGGTCATCAGGTTACATGGTGTGCCAGTTAGCATCGTATCAGATCGGAACTCTAGATTTACGTCTCGTTTTTTGGAAGAGTTTACAAGAGGGGTTGGGTACCGATTTAAGGTATTCCACCACCTATCATCCGCAGACTAATGTTCAGACGGAAAGGGTAAATCAGATCGTAGAGGATATGATCAGGTGTTATGTTTTGGATCATGGTGGTGCTTGGGATGAGCGTCTCAGACTCATGGAGTTTGCATACAATAATAGTTATCAAGAGGGTGTGTAGATGGCTCCGTTTGAGGCTTTGTAAGGGAGGCATTGTAGAACTCCATTGTTTTGGGCTGAAGTTGGTGAGAGACCGTTGTTAGGTCCGGAAGCCCTTGAAGAGATGAAACCAAGGCAAGTGGTGGTTTCCCCTCGTTTCTCTTTGTCTGATCTGATGGTAACGATTATACTTTCATGTTCTTTAAATTTTCTGCGCTTAATCTTCCAAATTGTGGTGATGATTAATCGTTTCAACGTTCCTTTGTTGTTGTACAGTGTTGTCTTGGAAAGCCCGATTTTGTCTGGTTTTGGTTAATTATTCCTGGCGTGTCTTAATGATGGCTATGCATGTTTTAGCTTTCGTTATTTAGCGCGTTAGAATTTATCTAGGACTGTAAATTGCTCCTAGAGGTTGATCAACCGCGTCTTGAGTTCGGTAATGTCAAGTAGAATCTATCGAGCCAAATCTCGAGATATTTGTGTTGTGGTTTCTTTAGGTTTCTTGAATGTGGGAGTTAGTGGACGATTCCACCTCCGCAACATTTGTTACATTCATTAGTGCCCTGTGGAAGTCTACCTGGTTTTTGGATGTCTGCGGTGTATGCTGGAGAGTATGAGACTCCCTCGCAGTTAGAAGGATTATATATCCATTTTGTTTTTGGGTGGTGTGTCCAAGAGTGACCACTTTGCCCGTGTTTTTGGGTGGTGTGTCCACGAGTGACCACTTCACACGTGTTTTTGGGTAGAGTCGACCACAGGTGCCTAATAAAGGTTTTGTATTTTTCTTTTTGGTGAAATATTCATGTAGTCACCTTATAGCCTTGTGCGTCTGGTGTACCCTTGTGGAACGTGACAAATCACGTAGGAGTTCTTTTCCTATTGATGTCATGTTTTCTTTTGTACTTTACTTCAGTGCTTTTGGTCTTGGGTTGCTACCCCTGTTGACCTTTGTTTATTTTGGCTTATTACTTTTACTGCCACCTTTTGTACCTTCTTGCTGAGGTGTTCTGTCTTTGGAATGCCTCAGGTTCAGAGCAGTAGTAGTTAACAATGCTGGTTTTGGAGTTTCTGGGCAGCAGTGTTGGCCGTGGTTGTTGCCTCATCATAGCGAGGTAGTTTGCTGTTTGTTTAGTTTTACTAGTTTAGACATACTTTTGCTTGTGGGTTCATGTCAGTTTGTTAACTCCCATTGTATTGTTAGTTGTTTGATACTTGCTACCTGCTCGTTTCTTTAAATGTGGATGTGGATTACTTGTTCTCTGGGAGGATTTATGCTAGGAATGCATGTTAAGTATTTTCAACTATAAAATCTACTACTATTACTTCATGCCTTGCATAATTTGAAACTCTAACTTGTTATTTTTAGCGACCGTAAAAGCTATCTTTCCTACTATAATAAATTTAGAGTCTTGCATAGCATGAGTTGTCCTTTTGGGACGTTTTGCTCATGTAGGATGTTTGAGTTAATCTAATCAAGTATTTTTCCGCAGCGTATAATATATTTTGATTCGTGGACTAGATGAGCCACTAAGCCGATGGATACGGCTAACTACTGCACTTAACTGATTTTCCTTAAAATAACTTTAAAAAAACCTTTCTTCATGTTTAGTTTGGTGTCTGCCTGAGTGTCCGCAGTTATCTCCTGCTGACGTGGCATTATGAAGTGCATTTTCCCTTACTCTGATAAGTTGTTTCTATGCGGTGAAAATGCGGGTTGTGACAGCCGTAGCAACTGTTTATACATGAAGCCCGTATACTGTAATGGTATCACAACTAGCAACTCCTCTCTCTCTCACTTATGCTGGTTAGTACTCACATCTCAAAACTCTGGAGATGATGGGGGTACCTCTGCTCAAGTAATTCTATCAGCTGGCATATCGCCCTGCAGCAGCTGGTTGCTATAGTGCTCCATCTCCTGTGAATGGTTATTTAAATAACCGCTAGTCATAGAGCTAAGTGGAATCAAATCTCCTCCCCGGATCCATATCCTGGGGACGAGTGCACACACCCAACAAAATAAGATAGTCGAAGTAAGAGAGGGTTAGCACAATATTTCATAAATAAATTAGGAGCTACCAAAAAGAGGTGAAGCATGGTATAACTGGACTAGCAGCAACAACATACATCAATTATAATTTAGGCTCCACTAGCACATCAACATAACAGGTATTCACAACCTGTGCAAACATCGCATGCATTCACATCCACATACACATCACATGCATTCACAGCCATGTACACATCGCAGGCATTCATAGCCACATACACATCGCAGGCATTCACAACTACATACACATCATAGGCATTCACATCCGCTCACACAGCATAGGCATTCACACCCGCACATAACACCCTATGTCGACATAGTATGGACCGCTTCTTTTCAAGCAGGGTAGCGAGCCTTGCGGGCCTCACCGATGCGACCGTCGATGACAGTGACCAGTCCTGCCACTTCTAGGGGTGGTCGTACCGCACAACCCAGGCCCTAACGTACAACCCCTGTACTCTTAGATGTGAGCGACATCTGACGATTCAAAATTTTGGCCGACCAGCGGAGGAAACCCAATGGGGTAAACATAATGGCCGGTCACCCGTGGTACTCATCTCCCTGTCGCCTTGAGTCGTCGAACTTCCTGCACCGGTACGAATGGTCTGCGGAAGTGACCGACCAACCACGTTTTATCGCAATCAATTTAAAAGCATACAAGTAAAAATAATTTTGTTAGCATACACTAGGTTTACAATGACTTGCCCTACTATGCTTTAATAATTCGGGCAAACAACACTTGGCTCGACTTTCGACAAGGAGTGTGGGAGCACTTTATTTGGGGCTAACTTAGGAGGAACATCTCAACTCCTATTATCCCCAACTAAGGCTTCATTTGGTAGAGCGGTTGCGGTTGTAAAAGAAGCTATTGTAAATACAGGTTTATAAGTGGAGCTGTTGGGAACTGAATGCTGGAAATGGAGATCTGTTTGGATAGTCTGTGTTTGCAGAGCTGTTCAAAACAGAGATCTGCTTGGCAAAATAGTGGTGACTGTTAACCCCAAAATCGACGATCCTTCCCAAGGCAGCCATCTCGCTAGTCGCGGCCTGCTCCAGGTTCCTCCTGGAGGTCGCGACGTCTTAGGATGGGAGGACAGGATTTTCTATCCGCTCAGGCCGCACGACTTGCGTGGTCTCAGCGGTCTGACCACCCAGGCCTCGCGTCGTTCCCTTGGTCGGTATGGGCCACAGACTGCTTCTTCAGTCTGCCCCTGCAAGCCGCGCACCTTGTCAGCTTAACTGCAAGTTTCTCAACAGGTTCCCCTTTGCCAGACTCGGATACCTATCCGTCCAGACCGGCAACAAGCCGCTCCTTCAGCCCACTCCTGTAGGTCACTCTTCAAGTATACCAGACCACAACACTGTCAAGCGGCCTGCCTCCAGGCCGCCCACCTCACCAGAATACGTGACCTGCCAGGTCGCCAAGCCCAGGCCGCCCACCAGGTGCGACAAGTTCCATTCAACAAAGTGGCGGACTCCAGCAGCATAGGCAACCTGCTTCTTCAGTCTTCCTGAGAAACGCAGACGCTCCAGCTCTCCAGCTACCAGTAAAGATCAGCCAACATGTCCAGTTCATTGCGAGTTGGGTGGACTTGAGGTGTAATCAAACCTTCCAGTACGCCTACGCTGATGAACCTCAGCTCCAGCTTCAGCAGCCAGCCGCTTTGTTCGAAGTAGAGGCGAACTCAGTTTATCCACCACGGACTCAGCGGATTCAACTTGCAGTCCACCTTACGGCCTCCAGCACTCGCTTCTCCCCAGTAGTAGGCGGACAACCTCTTCAGCTCGCACCCTTAGCGCGTGCTCGCTCAGCTCAGCAGCGGCGGACTCATTGCGCAGTCCACCACTCAGCCTCCAGCACCCGCTTCCCATTAGCGGGCAGATATCCTTCAGCTTGCACCCTTAGCGTGTGCTCGCTCAGCTTAGCAGCGGCGGACTCATTGCGTAGTCTGCCACTCAGCCTCTAGCACCCGCCTCCCAGTAGCGGGTGTGGTCCCTCAGCCCGCATAGTCTTGGTGTGGGCTCGCTCAGCACAGTAGGTGCAGACTCTTCCCAGTCCAGCATCAGCAGAACCAGTTCCAGAACAGTTCCAGTCCGCGCGGCCTGTTGCGGACTCGGCGGACTCCATCCTCTACTCGCACCAGTTACCGTCTCACCGGGGGTAAAGTCACCGAAAGCCGTTACCTCCTCGGGCCTATAAATAGACCCCCATGCCTCTCATTTGAGGACGATTTGGACAGTCTCATCACTCTCGCGCTTGAGGAATCCTGACGACAAGGCTAAACTATCAATTCCTGCAGACTCCTTCTCTCAGTCCGCACCCCCTCTTCTTGTAACCGCGCGGCCTGCCGGCCTCAGTTCCCAGTCCGCGCGGCCTCCTCTCTGGCACTTCCTTTCCTTAGCCGTCAACTTCCCCTGTGAGCCCTTTATTTGCTTTCTCATGTAAAGGTGCAATAGCAAGCTGTAATAACTCAATATTAATCAAAGGAAAGCCCGTCGCAAGAGTGGCATTTAAGCTGCGGCGGACGAAGTTTGCTATTGCCGCTGCTAGCGGCCCCCTTTCATCTTCTCAGCTCAGCTTAACTCTCTCGGCATCAACCTGCAAGCACGACCGTCAAAGTAACTGTCTGCTCGATAGCTCCTGATCAACCTTCCCAACCATCTCCGCATTCGGATCAACTCTCTTCTCTCCTCTATCCCCGTGACCCTTAAACAAGCATTTGCTCCACTCTCGAGCACTCAGAAGCTTTCTCCTCTCCTCTATCCCCGCAACCCTCTTCTTCACCTAGCTTGTGAGACATAACACAACCCATTAACTCGGCAGTGCCATTTCTGCGCATGAACAGTTAACACGCGACCTTCAGATCCGAACAGACGGTGAAAATCAACGGTTACTCATGCCAGACTGCCAACCCTCTCAAAACTATCCTCCTACCAGCCAAGACGCTCTTTAGGAAGCCCTCTTGCTGACACGTCGAGAAACTTCCCTGCAAATAGCAGCAATCAATGACACCCTAGCCACTATAATTCAGCAACTAGACTCTCAACCTGTAGCAACAACAGTTGCTACAGTTAATTCAGCAGTGGGGAATTCACATTTTAATCTGCCAGCTTTTCTACCAGTTGGTCCTTATGCTTATCTGGCAAGTTATCCATCCAGGCAGGCCACAGTCACTTTGCAGCTTCCAGTTACCAAACAAAGGGAGAGTGTCTGCAAACTCAGCCCTCAAACCACCACGTGCACCTCCAATCACACAATGAAGTTGCCTGAACTTCCCACTGAGAGGAAGAGAGGCACGGAAGTTTTGCTCCCTACCGGACAACCTCCAAAGTCTCCCCCAAAGTGTCTTCAATCACAAGCGAAGAAAGGAAGATATTTCCGACGTCGTCAACGTCTCTTCCCAAGCAAAGAATCCGAAGTTGATAGCATATTAGGTGAGGCAACTCACATCATGAAGAGCAAGCCAAACAGTGTGTGATCTTTTCAGTCTGCTGCTTGAAAGGTCATAAACTCTGACCAATACTGTAAGTATCATAGAGAAGGGGGTCATGCAACAAAGGATTGCAAAGCTTTTAGACAATTAGTGCAAGAAATGCTGAAGGAGGGTAAATTTCAACATCTGCTCCAGAAGGGTGACCCATCACATCCATGAGTCTCCAAAGTCCCCTGCATTCATTACTGGTTACTCTTACTCTACTCTTCATGTTTCAAACATTTTCTTTACAAAGCACTTCTAAGTGATCCTTCTTGTATTTCAATAAAGTTTACATCAAGGATCCCGTACTGACACATTTCCCTTTTTTGGAATGCTTCTTCCTCTATTTTCTCTTTGCCAAAGAGATTGCTGAACCAATGAGATATCGCCAAGTCTTGTTGTTCCCTCCGTAGATTGTTCTCTGGCACGACCGCTACGACCACATATAGTGGGGAATGTTTACGTATGTGCAGTGGGAGCCATTCAATCTACGATGGTGGGCTTCAGATTTCGGATCCTAGCCGGCACCTAACACAGAGTGTGTGCCAGGGAGGCCCCATGTGTTAGCTTTGCTATGCTTCATTAAGTATACATTATAGTTACGGTGATCTTTGCTTGACAAGCAATGGCGATTAAGCGTAGCCTTGTCTCTTTGATTATCTCACAACTGTGATGGCCGAACACTCTATGGTACTCTCAGTCCGTGCCTTCGCGGGATCCACAACTCCGCTGATCTGTCCACAGACAAGAAATGCTATAGGCCACTTGGCTCAACTAGTCTCATTGATCAGTGGTGTTGTACCCGAGGTAAGAGAGCAGTGCATCTGCCGTTTACTTCTTAGGATTTTGTGCATGTCTCCCTTTTGAGCTCTGTCAAGGGAGTATAACTAGTCCGCTCTAAGTGGGACTATACTGGTGATGACCTTTCTGGGTCATCTCCGAGTATAGACCTCTTTGTTATCAACTGCCTCTTTCACAAGTAAACAGGTTAAACCCGACCTACCAAAAGGATTTGCAACAATCATTTCTGCTTATTCTCATCTTATATGCATTGCTTGATCAAAGCTCTATTAGATGATGATCTACAAAGCACTTCATTACTCTTATTAAATGCTAGCAGCATCAATCATTGATCAAAGAATCTGGCTCTCCTTGATTAACAAGCCATGCAAGCATAGACTAATTAAGATAATCTCTTCTTATTGCTTTGGACTTCATATTGAAGATATCATATCTATCTTACTACAATTACTATTGCAGTCTAACCTTTATTCAGATTGGCAGAATGCATCAAGCTTCTTCTCTGCTAATTTGATCATATCCATCATATCATATCAACAGTTAACATTCGACTTATTGATTTGGACTTCATGTTAAAGATATCATCTCTAATATAGCAAGAAGATCACTACTCTGGTTTGATCTTCATTCAATTATCGGCAGAGTTCATCAGGCATTTCCTCTGCTATTTGGTCATATCCATCTTATCTCATCAACAGTTAGCATTTGCAAGTTCCATCCAGGTACTTGCAGCTTAGCTCATTATTTTATGTCTGCTGCTCACTCTTGTCTTTGCAGTGATTAGCAGGCACCTGCAAGCCTTACCCAGGTACTTGCAACTTAGTCTTTTCACCATATCTGCTTCTAACTCTACTCTTGCAGAGATCAGCAGATACTTGCAAGTTTCTTCACAGGTACTTGCAACTTTCATATACCATGTCTGCTCCTAAACTCTCATTTTGCAGAGATAAGCAGATGCTTGCAAGTTTCTTCACAGGTACTTGCAACTTTCATATATCATGTCTGCTTCTAACACTTTTCTTGCAGATACCAGCAGATACCTGTAAGTTGCCTCCAGGTATTTGCGGCTTTTTCTTTACTCCCATATTTGCTTCTAACTTCTCTTTTGCAGAAACCAGCAAACGCTTGCAAGTCCCCCTTCAGGTACTTGCAACTTATTTTCCTCTTCACAAATGTCACTTACTCTTCTTTTTACAGAAGATAACAGGTGCTTGCAAACCTCCATCAGGTACTTGCAAGTTATTATGCTTCCAAGTTTTCCTCTCACCTTCATTTTGCAGAACTCAGTGGAAGACACATCTTCTTCGTTTTGTATAGGCAAACCTAGGTACACACAAGATGTACCTTCCATACATGCATACACTAACTTTTCCTTTACAGGAAAAAGACAGGCCGCACCAAACTCCTAAGGAGAGACATCAGGTTCTATCTCCTTGTCCCCTCCTCTTTCTTTGGGGTGGATCACAATTTTCGAGGGTCTCCAACTTTTTCGAAGTTCCCCTATGAACTTAAAAAGTGCGGGGATTATGTTAACCCCAAAATCGGCGATCCTTCCAAAGGCAACCAGCCCGCTAGTCGCGGCCTGCTCCAGGTTCCTCCTGGAGGTCGCGACGTCTTAGGATGGGAGGACATGCTTTTCTGTCCGCTCAGGCCGCACAGCTTGGGCAGTCTCAGTGGTGTGACCGCCCAGGCCGCGTGTCGTTCCCTTGGTCGGCAGGGGCTGCAGACTACTTCTTCAGACCGCCCCTGCAGGCCGCGCTCCTTGTCAGCTTAACCTCAAGTTTCTCAACAGGAGCCCCTTTGTCGGACTCGAATACCTATCCGCCCAGACCGGCAACAAGCCGCTCCTTCAGCCCGCTCCTGCAGGTCACTCTTCAAGGATACCAGACCACCACACTATCAAGCGGCCTACCTCCAGGCCGTCCACCTCGCCAGAATGGGCGACCTGCCAGGTTACCAAGCCCAGACCGCCCAGCAGGTGCGGCAAGTTCCATTCAACAAAGTGGCGGACTCCAGCAGCATGGGCAACCTGCGTCTTCAGTCCGCCTGAGGAGTACGGACACCCCAACTCTCCGGCTACCCGCAAAGATTAGCCATCA
Source organism: Platanthera guangdongensis (assembly GCA_039583875.1). Taxonomy (NCBI): domain Eukaryota; kingdom Viridiplantae; phylum Streptophyta; class Magnoliopsida; order Asparagales; family Orchidaceae; genus Platanthera; species Platanthera guangdongensis. The sequence continues at coordinate 101,995,065 of CM077153.1, forward strand.
TGTCTAGTTCATCACGAGCTGAGTGGACTCGAGGTGCAGTAAAACCTTCCAGTCCGCCTACACTGATGAACCACAACTCCAGCTTCAGCAGCCAACCGCTTCATTCGCAGCAGAGGCGGACTCAGTTTATCCACCGCGGACTCAGCAGATTCAACTCGCAGTCCGCCTTACAGCCTCCAACACTCACTTCTCCCCACTAGCAGGCGGACAACCTATTCAGCTCGCACCCTTAGCGCGTGCTCGCTTAGCTCAGCAGCGTCGGACTCATTGCGCAGTCCGCCAGTCAGCCTCCAGCACCCGCTTCCCAGCAGTGGGCAGATATCCTTCAGCTCGCACCCTTAGCGCGTGCTCGCTCAGCTCAGCAGTGGCAAACTCATTGCGCAGTCCGCCACTCAGCCTCCAGCACCCGCCTCCCAGCAGCAGGCGTGGTCCCTTAGCCTCACAGTCTTGGCGCGGGCTCGCTCAGTACAGCAGGTGCGGACTCTTCCCAATCCGCCGTCAGCAGAACCAATTCCAGAATAGTTCCAGTCCGCACGACCTGTTGAGGACTCGGCGGAATCCATCCTCTACTCGCACCAGTTACCGTCTCACTAGTGGTAACGTCACCGAAAGCTGTTACCTCCTCGGGCCTATAAATATACCCCCATGCCTCTCATTTGAGGACGGTCTGGACAGTCTCATCACTCTCGTGCTCGAGGACTCCCGACGGCAAGCCTAAGCTATCAATTCCTCCGAACTCCTTCTCTCAGTCTGCGCCCCCTCTTCTTGTAACCGCGCAACCTGCCGGCCTCAGTTCCCAGTCCGCGCGGCCTCCTCTCTAGCACCTCCTTTCCTTAGTCACCAGCTTCCCCTGTGTACACTTTATTTGTTTTCTCATGTAAAGGTGCAATAGCAAGCTGTAATAACTCAATATTAATCAAAGGAAAGCCCGTCACAAGAGTGACATTTAAACCGCAGCGGGCGAAGTCTGCTGTTGCCGATGCTAGCGGCCCCCTTTCTTCTTCTCAGCTCACCTTAATTCTCTCGGCATCAACTTACAAGCACGACCGTCAAAGTAACCGTCTGCTCGACAGCTCCTGATCAACCTTCCCAACCATCTCCGCACTCGAATCAACTCTCTTCTCTCCTCTATCCCCGCGACCCTTGAACAAGCGTTTGCTCCACTCTCGAGCACTCAGAAGCTTTCTCCTCTATCCCCGCAACCCTCTTCTTCACCTAGCTTGTGAGACCGAACACAACTCGTTAACTTGGCGGTGCCATTTCTATGCATCAACAGTGGCGTTTCATAATTTTTTTTGTAAAAAAATCATTATATATTTTTATAAATTATTTTTTATAATATATGTATATATTTTGCTAAATGCGACATAAGAACTCCAAATACTGCATAGTAATACAAATATACTTATGTTTTGATAGTGTTTGTGCCCGTAAGGCCAAGTTCAAAAATACATATGAGCTCCAAATACTCCATAATACTGTACATACGCCATAGACAACACAATATCAAAAAATCGAAATACAACATGTTACTACGCATGTATTGCAAACACGTTCAAGATCTGTGTAGTTGTTCGGCCATGGAGTCATGCAATGTCACCATCTCATCCACCCCCACCCGAACCCCTCTAACATGGTCTCCACCCGAGCTTTCATTAATCTATCATGTTCTTCTTTGAATGCCCACTAGGTAAATGAAATGCTCGTCCTCATCACAAACACGAAAATGTGTCTCTGAGCATGATGGGTGCCTGCGAATGTAATTATGCAAAGTCATTGTTGCAATCATAATGTCTCGTTGCTTTGTCAAACTGTATGGAGACATATCACTAAGTATCTTCCACTTCTTATTCCATACCCTAAATGAACGTTCTATGACACTACACAATGACGAGTGAGCCTAGTTGAATATTTCCCGGCGCCCTTGTATAAGACTACCGCCCCTTCTAAAATCTGGAAAATGATACCGTGTGCCTGAATATGGTTTTAAAAAACCACGTTGTAGAGGATATCCGGCATCCACTATGTAATATTTGCCTAAAAATTATATATTACACGCATTTTATGAATAATAACGGCCATAACCAAAAAACATATAAAATTTGATTCAAAAGATTCTCGGGATATAAAAATGTTTACCAGGTGGCTGATACAGAAAATTGTAACTGGTGTCCATAAGAGCATGCTGAAATATACGACTGTCATGAGTAGAATCCTCCCAACATGCTAACACGAATGTGAAACACATGTTGAAATCACAAACCGCCATGACATTCTGTGTGGTTGTGCCATGATGACCAATGTAAGCAACTTATTGATCAGCACGAACTCGAGCGTCCACAAGTGTTCCATCAATAGCTCATATACAGTTTTTAAAGAATGGCATGTATCGAGCATCATTTAAGATTTGTGGCAGAATATCGATGAAAAGATGATCTAAAGGTCTAATGACATCAAAAGATAGTCTCTTAATTGAAGTGATGCCCTTTGAAAAAAATCTACTTATAATTTTTGTAGAGTGCTGAAATCGCTCACTTGCAAACTGCATTTATACATTATATCCTATAATGTTCAAGGTTATCACAAGCACTTCTCGTGGTAGAGTTCTTATGGATCCTTGCAATCCATATTATTGCGTGAGGATTGTTAGTAAGTCGTTAAATATTACCTTCGACATTCTACATGCACTGAAAAACTTGAGAGGGTGTCCATTGAGAAGTTTACCAATCTATCTAGCCCCTGTTTGGCTTGATGTCATGCAAGCTGTATTAGAACATCCACTAGATCCTGTTAACTGATAACTCATTCCTATTATCCTAGAATGTTCACCCAGTCATCTGTTACGATAAAGCCAGCCAGCTACTTGCTGTTGGGTCTCCTCATCCGAACTGTCAATGTGATCTGAGGAGGCCATTGTAAATCTGCATCAATCACATAAAACATCATTTGCTCGTTTATAGTAAATGTCCAATAACAAACATCATAATAATAGTAAGGGCAACATAATAGTGAAGGTCCAATAACAAACATCATAATAGTAAATGTCCAATAACAAACATCATAATAGCCTGCAGTCAACAAGTAAATGTCCAATAACAAACATCATAATTGTAAATGTCCAACTAGTACTCCGATCATAAAGATAACATGTCTACCAACTAATCTGATTATTTTTCATAACAAGCATGCAACCATTTTAGTCGTCGATCCTGTCTAATGCTCATAAAAGTTTCACGATTCTATTTCACTCTCAGAAAAAGCGTGCAGTAGTGGTAAAAGTTGTAGTTCGAATCATCCATAACCTCTAGAATTATTTCAAGCACTGAAATGGCCTCGGGAATTGTGTACAATGATGAAGATATCTAGATGCGCGGAGGCTCCATCCTACAACGACCAATAATGCGCGAAGTTTCAGCAATTTCTTCCATCATCGAACTCCTCGCCTTCTTGTTGGTCATTTTGTTTTTCCCCTTGTCTGTCCGTTTTACCCTCACATCAATAGAATTTGGAGACTCGTTAATATTTTGCGTAGCATCTTTAGTAGATAGGTCATGTTCATCAATAGATTCATGCTCGAAAGTCCTAGAATTTGGAGCCCAAGCTAGATTTCCAGCTGCTACGACCTGGTCAAACATCATATGCAGTTTCTTTTCTAACTCAGGAGAAATTCCAGAAAACTGAAACTTTCTAGCATTCAGAACAATCTAACATGAATAATAAATATATATTAGGATGACATTAATATCTAGAATAATATATTAAAAAGTTAATCTATAAAAATACATACTTTTAGGCGGTCTTTCCACCAATCCTCTGAAGCATCAATAGTTTTACGAATTGGATCCCCACCCAAACCCGTCTCACGTCCCTTAAGATCTCTTCATAACTTCCAATCTTTTTTCAAATCATCTCATTTATTCTTCATCTGATTTCGATCATACGACTTACCCGTGTGAGAAAAGAAATTTGTAGTTAGGTTGGCCCACTCATCCCTACTAAAGTGTGTGGTTAGGCGGTTACCTAACTCTATTTCTTTCAAGCACAAATCAGTAAAAATCATAACATCGTTCGCCTCCCAGTTTGCAATAACACCACCTTCTTTATGTTTGCCCATAAACCTACAAAATTCTCCACAAACTCACAATCACCGCATTCACATTACATAAAAATCTACACAAAAACTACACACATATCGACACACAAATCTACACAAAAAATCTACACATTCATAGCACATACACACACTCACACACACAACACATACACACACAAAACAACACATACACACACATGCACACACATATGGCAGTTCACTACAATACACACAACACCCTCATAGCATACACCAACATTCACACACACACACACACACACACACACACACACACACACACACACACACACACACACACACACACACACACACACACACACACACACACACACACACACACACACACACACACACACACACACACACACACACACACACACACACACACACACACACACACACACACACACACACACACACACACACACACACACACACACACACACACACACACACACACACACACACACACTCATGCAAAAATACACACATGATAGTTTATTGCAATACACACATACACATATTCCATAAAAATAGGCATATACAAGTAATCAAAAACACTGCAATACACACACACAAACATTCCATACAAAAAATAGGCATATACCTGCTATGAGATTGCTGCAGTTAGGGGCAGAGATTGCTGTCGAGGCGGGAAGAAATCTTGGAAGAAATCTTGGAAAGAGATCTTGGAAGAAATCGCCGGAGTACGGGCCATCAGACCTGAACTAAGGGTAAAGAAATAAGCCTTGTAGTGAGCAACAAACCACGTGAAGTGAATAAGAAGGTGGTTGCAGTGAGCAGCAAAACCAGGAAAATACCTGGAGAGTTGGCGAGATGGATGGGAACTTGCGAAGGAGGAGGCGGGAAGGATCCTCACAGCAACTGGTGGATCGAGCGGGACTTGCGAACCACCATGGATTAATTGTCACAGCGACGGGAGAGATGGCGGGATGGATCATCACAGGGACGAGAGAGATGCGATAATTCCTCCAACGCGATGAACTGGAGATCTTGCCCTATGTTTCGACCCGCTCGATTTTAAGGATAATGAAAACTTCGGCTGTTCGATAAGTAGGCAGAAAAATAAATGAGAAAAGGTTGGCTCGGTTGCGTTTTGCCAAAATGCACGAACTGAAACACTGAACTAAATGCTCCCTAAGGCTCAACCTATCAAATTACTGCCCATCACGGCAGGAGCAGTGCTTAAAAAATAAATTGTAGAGACAAAAGTGCGGTAATAAAAGCTGTTGTTAGTATAAGCTGTAGAATTAAATACTATAAAAATAGGATCAGTAGGACACTAGAGTAGTACTGAACTAAAAGTAAGTACTTAAAGAAACTGGACCAGTATGAGACTGGAGTATTGAAAAGAAAGTACTAAACTGAAATGAATAAATGAACTGGACCAGTACGAGACTAGAGTACTGAAAAGAAAGTACTAAACTAATATGAATAGATGAACTGGACCAGTACAAGACTGGAATAAAACATAAAGAAAATGGTTGGTAGTCCAATCACTCCATTCAGAAGGCTTTAGTTCCATCTCCGTTCTCAGGAGGCATGTTCAGTTCCATCTCCGTTCTCAGGAGGTTTAGTTTAGTTCCGTCTCCATTCTCAGGAGGTTTAGTTCAGTTCCATCTCCATTCTCAGGAGGTTTTGTTTAGTTCCATCTCCATTCTCAAGAGGTTTAGTTCAGTTCCATCTCCATTCTCAGGAGATTTAGTTCAGTTCCATCTCCATTCTCAGGAGGTTTCTTTGGGTTTCACCCATTATTAAGATCTGATAGCAATTCAGTTGCGCCTTTTTAATCACGGCTTAATCGGATCAGGGGAAGCTTATTATGAGTTATATTTTTATTATTTATCCGAGAAAAAATATCAACTCAATTGTTTGCGTCAGATTGAATCTGAGAATCTCATAAGAGGGCACATTCTTCCTCGAATTTCCACATTGAAAATCATTTCCAACACATGAGGGAAATTCTTCACCGGGAACGAGGTTGTGGATTTATTTTTCTCGAAACTCATACTTTCATCTTCCGAGTTTACCCAAAATGCCCGAGAGTTATTTTAAGAACAAGGCACTCAGCGGTTTTGCAAAAACCTCGAAATACTCAGAGCTGAAAATCTTACCTCGATAACTCTCGTCGTTTAATAAATTGAACTTAAAATTAAATATAAAGTGCTCGCGCACTTTGATTTTCATTTTCGAAGAATTTGAGTGCGTAAATTTCCGAGCTCGACCCTAGGCTCCAAGAAATTGAAAAATCTTTTTTTTTTATCCTAAGGTTCCCAAATTTTAATACAACCTTTAAGAGAGCCTAAAAAGAGTAGTAATTTTTCCAAAATTTTCCGAGCAATTTTGGGCCCCTAAATTGGCCAAATAATTCTTATTTAGGCTTTGCAAAAAATACCAAATTAACTCCAAAAATTCCCAAAAGTTTTGTATAGTCTGCCCTTATTACTGGGAATAATTTTCATGTTCAAAATCTTTTTCCTAGGAGCCTATATTAGTCTCCAGAAAATAAAATAACAATTTTAATTTTAATTTTATAATATTTATAAATATTATATAAAATATATATATATATATATATATATATATATATATATATATATATATATATATATATATTATCATCCCCTTCCTGACTTCCCCATCGCCTGTACTAAAAAAACGACCCTTGCGGGCCTTCTCCGCCACCGGCCGACCGTGACTCCGCCCCCGGCCAAATCTCCAGTGGCGGGTGCTCCCTCCGGCTGTGGTCCGGCGGCCTGCTGCCTCCGGCCATCCCCGAAGCTCTCTCGTTTTTTTGAACGGAAGGGAGTGGGTGATGGCGCTGGCGCTCCGGCCGTCGGAGCTTGCATGCAACACGTCTGAAAGATAGGGAGGAAGGAGGGGAGAAGGTTTCCACCTGTTTAGAATCTCTGGAGGCTCTCGACGAGTTCCGCCATTAATGGTGGTGGAGGTGGCGGTGGTGCTCGGTTGAGTTTTCTCCAGCGAAGCAGAGCTCTAGCAGGGGGGGTGGTGAATCGTTTGAAATTGGGGAGAGGAGTGCATTCCTCTGAGCTAAGGGGGTCCATTTTATAGGGGGAGGAGGATCCCGCCTCTTCCTTCTATCGGTGTGGGACTAAATTCCCATGGAGGAGATGTAGCCAAGCTTCTCCCAGCTGTAGGGATAGCTAACATCCTCTGAATGGCGGGTAGTACCACTTAGGACCTAGGCTAGGATAATAGCCATGTGAGAAGAAGTGGTTTTATCCAAAGAAAAGAGAGGAAGAGATAGAGAGAAAGAGGAGGAGAGAGAAGACTTGGGCTTTTGTTGCTCTTATTGGCTAACAAGGCAGCCAACATGGCCCTTTTATGACAAAAATATTGAACCCATTGCGAGCTTGTTAAGGAGAGAGTAATGGAGAGAGAAATGGGCTTTTTAGGGAAGGTTTGACCCAAAGTCAACCACGGGTGGGTCTCCCTATGGGGTCAAAGTCAAAATAGGTCCAAGCCATCTGGAGTTGGGTCAAAGTTAGGGTGTTGTGTCATAATTGGTGTGCGCATGCTTTTCGGTGCACGAATGTGCTTGATTTGACCACAGATTGACCACCCGTGATTGAAACTGACCCGGACCAATTCCGTTGACTTTGTATTGACCACACGAATCCAATGCCACTGACCGAGGTCGAATCAGAGTTCATTTGCTAAGTATTCAAAATCTGCGAGTCGCAGCGCGGTAAAATGGTCAAGATGCTCATAATCATCGTTAGGCTTCGAATCATGATGCAACAAGTTCCGATGCATTCATATCGACTATACAAAGTAATAAGAACTGACAGAACTCAAATGGAGTTCTCTATGTCAATATCAAAAAATCTCATTTTCGCGACATTTTACAAGGAACAGCCATATCCAACATATAACCTCGAAATTCTACGGAACGAATTCCAACGCACTCGTATTGACTATACGAGGCCATAAGAACTGACTGAAATCAAATCAAAGTTCTCTAGCTCGATAATCAAAAATCTCATTTTCGCGACGTTCTACGAGGAACGGCCATATCTATCATATGAACTCGAAATTCAACGGAACGAGTTCCAACGCACTCGTATTGATAATACGAGGCTACATGAACTGACAGAACTCAACTCGGAGTTCTCTAGTTCAATATTCAAAAATCCCATTTTCGCGATGTTGTACGAGGAACGTCCATTTCCACCATATGCTTGAAATTCAACGGAACGAGTTCCAACGCACTCGTATTGACTATACGAGGCCACAAGAACTGATAGAACTCAAATAAGAATTCTCTAATTCGGTATTCAAAAATCTCATTTTCACGATGTTTTACGACGAACGGCCATATCCACCATATGACCTCGAAATTCAACGAAACAAGTTCCAACACAGTCGTATTGACTATACGAGGCCATGAGAACTGATAGAACTCAAATCGGAGTTCACTAGCTCCATACCCTGCCTAGGGTTGCCTCCTACCCGGTCACGGGTAGGGGTTCGGGTCACTTTTATTGGGCCTACAAGGGTTCTGGTGGCCCAATAAACGTCGGGATGTTACACCATGTACTACACAATGAGGGATTACATTGCACAATCCTGTGTTTTATGACCCATTGTAATCTGACATTGGTGTGTACTTAGCAATTAAATCATGCAATCACATATCTTGAAAATACCATCAAATACAAACTCAATTCATCTTAGTTTAAATGAGACTTTTTCAAATCAGGATTATTATGGGAACCATACACAACATATATATTTATATATATATATAAATAAATAAATATATAAATATATATATATATATATATATATATATATATATATATATATATATATATAGTATTGAGGGAAAAAGAATATTTGGTGCAACATTGGCACAATCAAAAATATTCTTACAGTATATATATATATATATATATATATATATATATATATATATATATATATATATATATATATATATATATATATATATATATATATATATTAATACACGATATCTACAACTGCGAAGAAAAACAAAAATAAATGCAAAGATGCCCATACGAGAGCATTTGAGGGGACTAATAAAAACAAAATAAAAAATATTTAAAATAAATAAATAAATAAATAAATGAAACTGGGATCGCATATTTCTAGCTGATGCATATCACCGAAAAGGGGCGAACGCATGACGATTGAGAGCTGCTAGGAGGAGCCCTAACAGAGTTTGACTACCTGACCGAAATTCCTTGCCGATGTAATAACCCAAGTTTTGCGAAGCAGGAAATAATTTCCGTGAGATACCGCCCAACGGTAGGGTTAATGACGGCAGTATCGAAGCTGATTTATTCAGAATACCTCATTGTGAGGTACCGCGTGGCAGTATCAATACCACGGGGTGGTAGCACCAGTTCGTCGAGAGCGGTGTGTTGATGCGATGCATCATCTACCGCGCGGCGATAGATTGATAATGCATGGCGGTAGCATGATAGTTACAGCGTGGCCACGTGCGAATCAAGCTGTCGATTAAAGTACCGCACGGCGGTAACTAGTTGCCGCGCGACAGTAGCTCGTTTTAAAGCCTAGGAAGTTATGTTTTCAAGTTCATTTTCCCTTGGGGCTAACTTCCGCTGGGCAGTTGGAGAAGAAAGGAGGAGAGTCGAATGATTGAGATCCCGCCGTCATTGGGATTTCGGAGCTTCGATTCATGAGCTGAGTTTAGATCATCAGAGGCAAAGCCGTTGCTGTCATTTCCATCTGGCTGGATTCTCTCTCATGATGTCGAAACGAACATCAAGGGTAACGATCCTTCTTATTGGAAATGTGAAGTCCTTTGTTTTGACATGTGAGGGTAGATGCTCCACGAGCACGTAGATGCAGTTCTCCCGATGAGTAGATCGGTTGTATCCCAGTTGTCTTTGCATTTAATATCTAGAATTGAAGTACAGAATAGACATGTTGTGTGAAGCCAATCCGAACAAGTTGTTCTAGATTGGTGATGATTGTGTGTATACCGAAGAAGACTCTGTGGTAGCGTATAAATTTCGGAGTCGCGGGGCGTGGAGGTGGCTATAGAGAGAGTATTAGAGAAGGACTCCAGGAAAACACCCATTTTAAGGGGAAGAATTGATAGTCTGTTCCCTACCGTGCAACGATAATGCTACCCCCGGCGGTAGCCCCCAATGAGCAATGTTTTGCGTGAGGCCTGTCTCGTGGATACTTGGGGGCCAATGTTTTATAAGGCCTGTCTCATGGACACCTGTGGGCTATTTGGTGAGGCTTATTTCTTGAAGACCCGGGGCCAATATGTTGAGATGAGAGCTTGAGGGTACCAGCTTAGGCGGCCGTGAGTGTTAGCCTAGTATCATAACATAGTTATGTGTCATTGTGGCTTATTGCGCCCGATGATTTGAGCACCAAGAAATAGCTGAACTGTACCCAACCCTATGTCGATCAACTTGGAGTGAGTCATTGTGTGGTTTATGTGGATCACCTTGACTTTGTCATAGCCATAGGGGCGTTGTCTTTGGCTTCGACACGAAAAGACTAGAATGCTCAAATGATGCTTACCATCACTAAGAACGGAGGTGCGACCCTTTGAGGTCCGGTGCACCGAGAATGTGCCCTGAGTGCACAGGGCATTTGGACGGCCATGCCAACATCTATGGCGAATGGTGCTTAAGTTACACGTTCTGATTGCTAAAGTATATTTATTCTAAATTCCTACATGGAAGGAGCACCGCCACCTCGAGTGAGGGGTGGGGTCAATATAATTTGATCAGCTAATGATGACCATTACTTTGTTTGCCACCACTGGGGTGGAATGGTTTCATGCAGGTGTAGCCGAGCCGAGCGGAAAATAGTGGGTGAAGCCCACGGTTCCTAATCGACCCTCGAAGTCCAAAGTGAAGTTATTGTTGGGTACATTGGATTAAATGTACCTGATTTGAAAAAGCCTCACCCTACTCAATGATATACATCAAAATGTATTTGATGTGTTTTGAGTTTAGTTGTGCAGGTTAAGTATTTGCAGGGAAAGCTGAAAAGTTTCTAAGTCCATGTGTTGACACCTAGAAGAAAAGTGTCGACACTTAAGAAGACTTGTGTCGACACTTGGAGTAATTGTGTCGACACCAGGGATGCAGAGTCGACACCAGGGATGCAGAGTCGACAGCAGAAGGAAAATGTCGACACATACATGCTGTGTCGACACTCAATGAAGAAATGTCCAGTAAAGCTGTGTCGACACTTAGAAGCGGTGTCGACACCCAGAGGAACTTTATTGACATCAGAAAGTGTCGACACTTGGAGGCTGTGTCGACACTCAGCAAACTTCAGCAAAGTTCAAGTACAAGTGTCGACAGAATGAAGAATGTGTCGACACATAGCAGAAGACTCAACACATGAAGAAAGTGTCGACACTAGGAGGGTGTGTCGACACTCAGCAAAGTTCAACAAATTCTAAGTACAAGTGTCGACACAAAGGAGATGTGTCGACACTCAACCAAAGTCTCAACACAAGAAGAATGTGTCGACACAAGGAGAAGTATCGACACTCAGCAAGTATCAACACAGAAGGCATGTGTCGACACCAAGAAGATGTGTCGACACTGAACAAGTTCAACACAAGAAGATGTGTCGACACAAAGAAGTTGTGTCGACACTTACAAGAATTCAACTAAATACTGAAGAACAAGCAGTTGTGTTGACACACAATATCAGTGTCGACACATGTTGAAGAAGCAATGTCGAGAAGTAAATTCTACAACACAAGGAGTTGTGTCGACACCATGAAGGCTAGTGTCGACACTTAGTCAACTTGTGTCGACACTTGGTCTATAAGTGTCGACACTTAAAGATAGACTGTCTCGACACTTTCAGACAGTTACAGATATTTCAAGAAGTGACTGGATGACTTGACAGCTGCCATTCCAGCCGGTCTACTGCAACTGTCAGAGTTGTCAGAAAGTTGTTAGGAACCGGATCAGCCAGTCACCATGAAGAAGGCCTATATATAGGATTATTCTGTCAACAGAAGAAGATGATCAAAAAGGGGATTGAAGTGAGGATCAAGCAATTCATTGAAGAATCAATTCAAGTGAAGATCTAAGTAGTTGGAGAGAGAGAGCTCCTTCCAAGAAGACAGCTGTTGGAACCAGGCTGTGAAGAAAGTTTCAGACTTAGTTCTGATTCTTAAGTTAGTAGTGATTGAAGATCAGCTGCAGAGAGTATCAACCCTATTGTGTTCTACATTCAAGAAGCTTTGAAGAAAGCCAAGTGAGGTTGATCTCAGCAGAGCTCTTTCAAGAACTCATCAAGAAACCTGTCAACTCTTCTCTCTTATTCTGAGTTGTAGGTATATACATTGTATTCTTAATTTCTTGTAGGATCCTTAGGGATCTGAGTTGTAAGCCTGAAATTATAAAGGCTGAGTGGTAGGGCCTGTGTGCCTGAGTGTAGGAGATTCATATCTCTGAGTGTAGGCCTTGTGGCTGAGTGTAGGTCTTTGTGAAGACTGAGTGGTAGGGCTGTTGAGCCTGAGTTGTAGGAGTGGGATCACTCTGAGCTGTAGGAACCTGGTTGGGGTTCTGAGTGTAAGATCTGAGGACCTGAGGAATAGTGGAGGAGTTTGGCCGAATCTAGTACACTACTAGATAGGCGAAGGGGGAAAGTGGATGTACCCAAACCTTGGGGAACCACTATAAAACTGTGTGTACTCTGTGTATGTGATTGATGCTGTGTATGCTGTTTATAGTTCTGTGCAATCTGTGATATAATCTGCCTAAAAGTTTAAAAAGATTAAGTCACCTATTTACCCCCCCTCTAGGTGATTAGGTACAATTTCTTTCAAGTGGTATCAGAGGGAGGTTACTCAAAAAGGACATAACTGTCTGAGTAGATCCTGTTGGCAGATTCAGTATAATCAAGTACAGAATCAAGAAAATCAAGAAAATGGGTTCAACAGAGAATCACAAAGAACTTGGATCCATGAAGTTGCCAATATGTAGAAATGAGATTTTTGGCATCTGGAAAGAAAGGGTGAGACTATTTATGAAAGCCTCTGACCCTAGAATCTATATCACAGTTAAAGAAGGGCCATATGTGCCAATGAAGATATCTGTGTTAGATGCAAATCAGAGAACACCAAAAGATTATTCTGAAATGACCAAGGATGAGATTATTCTGGCTACAATGGACAAGAGGGCTTAGAATATCATTATAAGTGCAATAGATGATGCTACATTTCAGAACTTGATACACTATAAAATATCAAAGGAGATGTGGGATATTCTGATAGTATACATGGAGGGTTCAGAAGAAGTTAGACAGGACAGAAAGTCTTTACTAAATCAGGAGTATGAAAGTTTCAGGCAAGACAGGTCTGATAGTATAACAGAATGCTACAAGAAATTCTATAGGATTGTCAATGAGTTGATGTCCTATGGAAGAGAATTCAACAATTATGAGCTGAATGATAAGTTCTTGAGGTCCCTAACAAAGGACTGGGACATCAAGATTTGTGCCATAAGGGAAATGGCCAAGTTAGCAGATATTCCTCCTCCAACTTTATTTAGAAAGCTGTTATCCTATGAAATGCAGCTAATGGTAAGGAAAGAAGAGGAGAAGACTACCAGAGTTGAGCATAAAGAAAGAGCAGTGGCATTCAAGACAGAAGCCACCAAGAAATATAAAAGTAAGTCTCCATCTCCTCCTTCAAAAGTTGCTGAGACTGAGTCAGATGAATCAGAAAGCAGGAATTCTGAAAGCAGTGAGAGTGATGAGGACTTTGCAGCTTTCACAAGACATTTTCAGAAGTTTCTTAAGAAAAAACAGTGGAGGTCTAAGCCATCCACTTTACAGGGAAAAGATGACTATTATCAAAACAAAAAGTCATCAAAGAAAGACAGGAGAAAGCCCAAGTCAAGCAAAACAACTTTATTAAAAATTGTATGCTATTGTTGTAACAGACAAGGACATGTTGTTGTTGACTGTCCAGAGAAAAGGAAAGACTCAACTGATAAGAAGAAGACTCAGATCAAGGGCAAAAAGGAAAGGTCCTTTGTTGCCAAGAAGGACAAAAGCCTGTCAGACATATCATCTTCAGAAACTGATTCAGAAGCAGAAGCTTATATTGGACTATTTACTGAAGAGGAGGAAGAGGAGTTCATCCAGTTAATGAACTCTATATATGAGCATGAGGACAATCAGTGTCAGGGACTGATGGACTTAACAGAAGGTGACAAAATCCAGGATCAGCCTGGACCAAGTCAGGTACAAAATTATTCTACTAGTTCAATTTTTGGTACTGAGTCAGATTCAGCTACATTAGCATCAAGTGACGCCAGTGGATCTGAATCTGAAGAAGATATTCATCAGTTGATTGATGAATATAAAGTACTGTTGCAAGCTTTTAAGAAAAGCAAATCCTTGGCCAAGAGTCAGGCTAAGGAGATTGCTAATCTCAAAGTGGCTGCAACAGATTTTGAAAAGTTGATTGATCAAAAACTAAATGAAATAGCCAGGCTGAAGAACATAATTGTTATTCAGATGGGAACTATAACATTCAAGAATGATCAAATCAGAAATCTGGAGATTAGTCTTCAGAAGGAGAGAGATATAGTTGCAAGGTTTTCTAAATCAAAGTCTGTTCTACCTTTGATTGATGAATTTGTACATCAAAAGGGTAAAACTGGATTAGGGTTTACAAAACCTGCTAGGACTGTTCAGTCCAAGTCTAAGGGCAAAGCCCTAGTACTTAACAATCCTGCTGTAGACAAAACAGCCAGGGTTGTACCTAAGCAAAGGTACAACAATTTGAGTGCTGGTGCTGTGACAAGGTAGGCCACTTTGCCATAGACTGTTGGTACAATTCTAGTGCCAAAGTGAGTAGCAATCTACCTGCTAGAAAAGCTACAGGTAGTTTTGTTAAGAGGCAAACTAACCAGCACCAAGCACCCAAGAATTCTTTGGGTTCTAAGGTTAACTAATCTGTTTTGCAGGTGAGTCCAAGTGGCCATGCCCCAATATGGTACTTGGACAGTGGATGTTCCAGGCACATGACTGGAACTAGGGGATTGCTAAAGGACTACACACTAATCAAGGATGGTCCTAAAGTCACCTTTGGTGGTTCTGAAAAAGGAATCATCAAAGGTTTTGGTAACATTTCTAGCAACCTTATTACAATTACTCAAGTGGCTTATGTTAAAGGTTTGAAACACAACCTCATTAGTATAAGTCAACTGAGTGATTTAGGATATGACATCTCATTTGTCAAAAATAGTTGTCATATCAGGAGGTCAAATGATCAAGAGATCATTCTGACAGGTTATAGGAAGAGAAATGTCTATTGTATAGACATTATGTGTGAGAATAATGTTTCTCCAGTGTGTCTTGTAGCTGATGAGAAAGTCTCTCATTGTGTCAAATGGCACAAGAGGCTAGCCCATCTTAACTACAAGACAATTAGCCAACTCTATAGCAAAGAGTTAGTGAGGAATGGTTCTCAGGTTAAGTGTATTAAAGATGGGATATGCTCAGCTTGTCAAAAAGGAAAGCAGACTAGATCCACCTTTAATAGCATTGAAAACAAAGATGCTGTGAGGTGTTTATACCTCTTGCATATGGATCTCTTTGGTCCTATGCCAGTTCACAACCTAGGTAGGAAGGTCTACACATTTATGGTTGTAGATGACTACTCAAGGTTTTCCGGGGTGTTTTTCCTTAGACAGAAATCTGAAACACCTAGTATCTTCTATAGTTTTGTCAAACAAATTCAGAATGAGTTAGACAGTATAGTGGTCAAAATAAGAAGTGACCATGGTACTGAATTCCAGTCTGATAGTATGACAAAACTATGTGAAGAATTTGAGATATTTCAGGAATTTTCTTCACCAAGAACACCTCAGCAAAATGACATTGCTGAAAGGAAAAATAGAACCTTGATTGAGGTTGGTAGAACCCTATTAAGTGATACATCTCTCCCAGAATATTTCCGGGCTGAGGCAGTAAACACTGCATGCCATGTAATTAATAGGGCTACTATCACCAAAAGTCACAATAAGACCCCCTATGAGTTTGTGAAAGGCAGAAAACCAAACCTATCCTATTTCAGGATCTTTGGTTGTAAATGCTATATACTTAACAATGGTAAGTCTTACTTGACCAAGTTTGCTGCCAAATCCCAAGAGGGGATCTTTGTTGGGTACAGTAACAATAGTAAGACTTATAGGGTCTACAACTTGACTACTCAAGTTGTAGAAGAGTCAGTACATGTAATATTTGATGAAGCTAGACTCATTAACCATGAATTGTCTAGAAGTATTTGCAGCTCCACAGGTGTGATTGAGAAGATGGACAAGCTCACTATTGAAGAAAGATCTACTGCAAGTCAGCATGTAGATGATAGTGGCTGTTGTCCAGGGGAGTACTAAATGCACCTGATGCAGAAGAAGACCAAGGAGTGCAGCAAGTTGAAGAAGCTGAAGGAATTCAACCTGAAGACAGGCTGCCTCCAGCTAGTAGACATCTAAAAGATCATCCAGCCAATCAAATTATCGGTGATGTAAGTCAAGGGGTACAAACAAGGAGCATAAATCTGAGTGCAGTGCTCTACTCCAGTTTTCTATCCCAAGTAGAGCCAAAGAAATTTGAAGAAGCCATCCTAGACCCTCATTGGATTAAGGCAATGCAAGAGGAGCTGAATTAGTTCAAGAGATGCAAAGTCTGGGAGCTTGTTCCTAAACCAAAAGACCATAACATAATTGGAACTAATTGGATCTTTAGGAACAAGATGGATGAACATGGAGTGATTGTAAAGAACAAAGCAAGACTAGTTGCAAAAGGATATAGGCAGGAAGAAGGTATTGACTTTGATCAGACCTTTGCTCCAGTAGCCAGACTGGAGGCAATAAGGATGTTCTTGGCCTATGCAACCTATCAAGGATTTAAAGTATACCAAATGGATGTTAAGTTAGCTTTTCTAAATGGAAATCTGAAAGAAGAAGTCTATGTGGAACAGCCATCGGGTTTTGTTGATTCAACTCAACCTAATTATGTCTATAGACTTAGGAAGGTTTTGTATGGGTTAAAACAAGCCCCTAGGGCTTGGTATGAAACCCTGTCTAGTTTCCTCATTGAGAATAAATTCACAAGGGGGAAAATAGATAAGACTCTATTCCTTAGGGAATCCAGAGGCAAGATCATTCTAGTCCAAATATATGTAGATGACATCATATTTGGGTCTATTGAAAGTAGTCTTTGCAAAAAGTTTGCAAAACTTATGCAAGGACAATTTGAGATGAGCAGTATGGGGGAACTTAAGTTCTTCTTAAGTCTCCAAGTTAGACAGACTGAGAATGGTTTATCCATATGCCAGTATAAGTTCACCCTAGAATTAATAAGGAAGTATGGTATGGAATCATCCAGTACCATGAAAACTCCTATGGGGTCAAGTATGTCTCTTAGTAAAGATGATGCAGGGAAACCTGTAGATGAGACTTTGTGTAGAGGGATAGTTGGCTCCCTATTGTATTTGACTGCAAGTAGACCAGATATCATGTATTCTACATGTGTCTGTGCTAGGTACCAAGCTTGCCCTAAAGAATCTCATTTGACAGCAGTCAAAAGAATTCTGAGGTATCTTAAGGGCACTCCTTATCTAGGCCTTTGGTACCCTAGGAATGAAGACTTTGAACTGACATGTTATTCAGATGCAGATTTTGCAGGCTGTAAGGAGGATAGGAAAAGTACAACCGGTACCTGTCAATTCCTAGGTGGAAGACTGATATCATGGAGTAGCAAGAAACAAACAAGTGTGGCTATCTCCACAGCAGAATCAGAGTATGTGGCTGTAGGAAGTTGCTGTGCTCAACTTCTATGGATACAACATCAGCTTGAAGATTATAGTATTCAAGTAAGTAGAACACCACTATTTTGTGATTCTACTAGTGCTATATCTATTGCAAACAATCCTGTTTCCCATAGTAGGACTAAGCACATAGAAATAAAATACCATTTTCTAAGCGAACATGTGGAAAAAGAAGATATTTCACTAGAGTATGTTAATACAGATAATCAACTAGCTGACATGTATACTAAGCCTTTAGAAGAAACCAAATTCAATAGGTTTAAAATTAAATTAGGTATGATAAACTTAGTATAAGTTTTCAGAATTGACTAAGTAAAAAGGTGTCGACACTTCAGAGAAAAGGTGTCGACACATCTAGGAAGTCTGTGTCGACACTTCAGAAAATTAGTGTCGACACATGCAGGGTAGGTGTCGACACATCCAAGGTGGTGTCGACACTTAGGATTTATAAAGAATTAGTCAAGTAAAGTCTCGACTAAGTGTCGAGCTAAGCGGTGTCGACACATAAACAAGTGTCGACACATATATTCTGTCGACTATACTTATGTCGACACATGGTTGTCGAGACATTATAAGTCTGTGTTGACACTTATCAATAGTGTCGACACAATTTGAGTATCTTGACGCGCCCTTTCATCTTCGATCCTAGAAAGGTATAAATAGGATTTCGCCATTGTCTGTCGACACGCTCACCAAAGTTTCGAGACCAACCTTGTGTGTCGACACCTCTCTTCTCTCAATTCAAATTTCTCCAAACCCTAATGGCGCCCAAGCTAGAAGAGAATGTGAATGAAGGTTATGAACTCGTGCGACATGCATTTGATGACGGGGAACCAGAGATCAAATGCGTGATAACCCTAATAGAAGAGACAGGGTTAGAATTTCTTGTTTCCGAACCGACCAAGATATGGAAGAAAGAGGTCCTGGAATTCCTGAATGGAGCTACTGTAGATGAATCTGGACTCAAGATAAAGTCTAGAGTTCATGGGGCAAAGGTGAAAGTTTCTCCCAAAAGTCTGAGAAAGGTACTTCAACTACCTAGGACTAAAGAAGAAGAAGAAGTTTCTGCTTCTAAAACTAGGGAAGCATTAACATGGTGTGGACTGGTTTTCAACATGAAAATTGGATCTGTGTTCAATAGAAAAGGAATGAACAGCCAAGGCAAATTTTTGTCTGAAATTGTTGTCAAGGTTATCTTGAGCAAGCCTGGAGGGCATGATAGAGTATCAGCTTATATGTTCAGCCTCATGACAAGGATTATTTTCAAACTACAAACTGATTGGTCTGTAGTAGTGTTTGAGAAGATTAAGGAGAGTATGAAGAAGCCCAATTTGGGTAGGATTCTAAGTCTTTACCTGGTTGGTAGTATACTAGAGGTCATGAGTCAAGCAGCTGGAACTAAGATTAACCACATGAGGAGAATGGATTTGCGGATCTTATCTAGGTGGGATAGGGTCTTGACCAAGGAATTGCCAACTCCTGAGAAGGTAACACCCCTGAAGAAGAAGAAGAAGACAGCCCCTGTGGCTCAAGAATCCTCTAGTAGCTCTGAAGAGCAAGTTGTGTTTACTCCTGATGAAGAAGAAACTGGAAATGCTGGAAAGTCTCCAGCTAGACAAGAAGATGCAGAGAGGCAGGGGGAGCTACCACAGGCTAGCCCAACTCACTAGGATTCAATCCAGGGGGAGCCTCTACTGGTGGATGAGCCAACTCCACTAGAAAGTGAACAAGCTACCCACACAATACTTGAGGTAATAACTGAAATCAACAAATTAGATTTCTCTATTGAAAATGAAGATATGACTGACACATTATATGATGTTAATCAGCAACCTCAGATTCATAGTCAACCCCCAGATGTTGTCATGGAGGACACATCTGTTGCTTCTCAAGTGGTATCTAATCAAGTTGTTGATGAGATAAGAGTTTCTCCACCCCATCCTCAATAAGAATTTACCCTAGAAGAGCTATTCCCATACCTTCTACAAACAGACTTTGAGAAAGAAAGTGCTGCTGCTGAGGGGGAGAAAGTCACTGTTGAGGGGGAGCATGTGGATATTGTTGAGGAAACTACAGGCACAGAGACTGAGGTGCCAAAAGATGCTTAGCAGGTTCAAAGGACTGAGAAGGAGTTACCTCCAAGTCCTAAGGACAGAGTGACTATTGATAGCACATCTACTTCTGAAGATGAAGAGGCTGCAAGAGCCAAAAAGAGAAAATTTCAAGTTTTCAAGAGGAGCCAGAATTATAAGAAAGCTCTGCAAACAATAGCACCACAGCCTGCACCACAGCCAGCCCCATCTACAGATTTTAGTTCTCTGATGGTAACAATGCAGATAAAGATGGATGAGCAAAGGCTAGAAATTGAAAAATATATAGATGAAAGCCATAAGTCTCTGTAGTTTGATCTTGCACAGGATATTAAGTCAATCAGATTTGAGATGAATCTGAATAAAAAAGAAATGACTGACTGCTTTCATAAGGGAGGAAATGCAGTGGTTTATCTAGCCACTCATCAGGAGAAGATCAAGGCTCAAGTGGATGATATTGCAGTGAAGCAAGGCTATGTTCTGGAGAACCAACTAAGGATGAATGATAATTTAACAGCTTTACACAATGCAATAGTCACCGAAATGAAGAATATAGCTACTGGTCAGACTACAGCTAATGCTACTGCTAAGGCAGAGTTTGATAAAGCATTACAAGAGGGAATCACTGCTGTTACTTCTGCAATTTAAGATTCTCAGAAGTTAATCAATGAAAAACTCCAAAGGTTTAAACCCTTCTACAAGGATGGAGTAAAATATCTGAATGCCCAGATAAGATTCCAGAAGGATGATCTAAGAGATCACATTGAAAGAGAAGTCATAAAGGGGGAGAGGGTGTTAGTCAAAGCAGGCTCTGATTATGCAAAATGGATTTCCAATTCCATCAGAGCCACCCTTGGATATCCTCCATTATGTGATGATGATAATGTTGCAGAGTCTGGGATTAATCCTGCATATCTTGGAGGTGAGCAAGCTGAAGTAGCTCAGGTGATCTATCCTCCACCAGACTTTGATATGATACATGCAGATATACAATCAATGTATAGCCCACCTGAGGGAAATCAGAAGGTCATCATAGAGAAAGTGGTTCAGCCAGTGCCAGAGGCTATACTGAAAGAGCAAGAAGCTTTGCTGAAGGAACAAGAAGCCCAATTGTCTAAGAAGAGATTCAGGGAGCAAGCTGAACTTAGGCCTGATTTTGAACAGTGGAGCCCCACTTCAAGGAATATTATCTTAACTGCATGTAAGGCTGCCAAGGACAATATTAAAGATAGAAACAAGTGGTATTCTGAACTGGAGTGGAGGAAGCATGCGAACAGGCAAGAGGCAATTGTGCAATACAGAAGAAAGGCTAAGATGGGAAAGCTACCTCCTACTGCCCAGGAGCCTAGCAAGTACTTTCCTAAGCCTTATCATTACTTTGAAAGGCAGAAAATCAATGCTGAAAAGTTAAAGAAAAAGGATCTTAAAGGCAAGAAGCCTGCTGCTGCTGAAGATGCTGAAGCCCCAGTCCAAGCAAGATACAATCTGGAAAGGGCATAGTCATCAAGGAGGCTGAACAGCAATAAAATAGAATTTTCTTTAGTTTACAATTGTAATCATTTGATTTTAATCTCTCTATAAACTTTTGAATAATGAATATGTTAAAGTTCTTAGAACTATGTGATATGTGTTAAATTTATTACATTAATTGTTCTGAGATATTGGTATATATATGTTTGTTTATACATGTTTATGTATTTACCCTGTTATATAATCCAGTTTTACATCATACTGTGATTTTGTTATGTATGGTGTATATCATTGACTAAGGGTTATGACTTCTCCAAATAGAGGGAGATTGTTGGGTACATTGGATTAAATGTACCTGATTTGAAGAAGCCTCACCCTACTCAATGGTATACATCAAAATGTATTTGATGTGTTTTGAGTTTAGTTGTGCAGGTTAAGTATTTGCAGGGAAAGCTGAAAAGTTTCTAAGTCCATGTGTCGACACCCAGAAGAAAAGTGTCGACACTTAAGAAGACTTGTGTCGACACCCAGATAAGCAGTGTCGACACTTGGAGTAATTGTGTCGACACCAGGGATGCAGAGTCGACACCAGGGATGTAGAGTCGACACTAGAAGGAAAGTGTCGACACATACATGCTGTGTCGACACTCAATGAAGAAATGTCCAGTAAAGCTGTGTCGACACTTAAAAGCAGTGTCGACACCCAGAGGAACTTTGTCGACATCAGAAAGTGTCGACACTTGGAGGCTGTGTCGACACTCATCAAACTTCAGTAAAGTTCAAGTACAAGTGTCGACAGAATGAAGAATGTGTCGACACACATCAGAAGACTCAACACATGAAGAAAGTGTCGACACTAGGAGGGTGTGTCGATACTCAGCAAAGTTCAACAAATTCTAAGTACAAGTGTCGACACAAAGGAGATGCGTCGACACTCAGCCAAAGTCTCAACACAAGAAGAATGTGTCGACACAAGGAGAAGTGTCGACACTCAGCAAGTATCAACACAGAAGGTATGTGTATACACCAAGAAGATGTGTCGACACTGAACAAGTTCAACACAAGAAGATGTGTCGACACAAAGGAGTTGTGTCGACACTTACAAGAATTCAACTAAGTACTGAAGAACAAGGAGTTATGTCGACACACAATATCAGTGTCGACATATGTTGAAGAAGCAGTATCGAGAAGTAAATTCTACAACACAAGGAGTTGTGTCGACACCATGAAGGCTAGTGTTGACACTTAGTCTACTTGTGTCGACACTTAGTCTACTTGTGTCGACACTTGGTCTATAAGTGTCGACACTTTAAGACAGACTGTCTCGACACTTTCAGACAGTTACAGATATTTCAAGAAGTGACTGGATGACTTGACAGCTGCCATTCCAGCCGGTCTACTGCAACTGTCAGAGTTGTCAGAAAGCTGTTAGGAACTGGATCAGCCGGTCACCATGAAGAAGGCCTATATATAGGCTTATTCTGTCAACAGAAAAAGATGATCAAAAAGGGGATTGAAGTGAGGATCAAGCAATTCATTGAAGAATCAATTCAAGTGAAGATCTAAGTAGTTGGAGAGAGAGAGCTCCTTCCAAGAAGACAGCTATTGGAACCAGGCTGTGAAGAAAGTTTCAGACTTAGTTCTGATTCTTAAGTTAGCAGTGATTGAAGATCAGCTGCAGAGAGTATCAACCCTATTGTGTTCTACATTCAAGAAGCTTTGAAGAAAGCCAAGTGAGGTTGATCTCAGCAGAGTTCTTTCAAGAACTCATCAAGAAACCTGTCAACTCTTCTCTCTTATTCTGAGTTGTAGGTATATACATTGTATTCTTAATTTCTTGTAGGATCCTTAGGGATCTGAGTTGTAAGCCTGAAATTATAAAGGCTGAGTGGTAGGGCCTGTGTGCCTGAGTGTAGGAGATTCATATCTCTGAGTGTAGGCCTTGTGGATGAGTGTAGGTCTTTGTGAAGACTAAGTGGTAGGGCTATTGAGCCTGAGTTGTAGGAGTGGGATCACTCTGAGCTGTAGGAACCTGGTTGGGGTTCTGAGTGTAAGATCTGAGGATCTGAGGAATAGTGGAGGAGTTTGGCCGAATCTAGTACACTACTAGATAGGCGAAGGGGGAAAGTGGATGTACCCAAACCTTGGTGAACCACTATAAAACTGTGTGTACTCTGTGTATGTGATTGATGCTGTGTATGCTGTTTATAGTTCTGTGAAATCTGTGATATAATCTGCCTAAAAGTTTTAAAAGATTAAGTCACCTATTCACCCCCCTCTAGGTGATTAGGTACAATTTCTTTCAGTTATCTTTACTATTAACTGTTTCATGGTTGGCCGGACTGCATGCAGAAGTGAAAGTAAGGGTTATATCTAGAATACTCTAGAGGGGGTGGGGTGGGGGTGGGGGGGTGGGTGGGTGGGTGAATAGAGTATCCTGAAAAACTTATAAAAATTTTGCTGTAAAAAAACTTAGTCCTAAAATAAAATAATCTATCATAGGTACTAACTATCACAAGCACAGTAAACCTAAGCCACACAGCCACAACAAGAACAAAATAAAAAGTGCAACCAGACAACACAAGAATTTTATAGTGGTTCCCCAACCTGGGTACATCCACTCTTCTACCACCCACGTAGGAATCCACTCAGGTTTTTGATCAGGTGACTGCCACCAATGAGCTTTTGATCAGGTGCTCAAAAACCAATCCACAAGTCTTTTGATCAGGTGACTTGCAACCAAGAATAACTTTTGAAGGGAGTTAATAACCCTTTATACAGTGGGGAATGAAAGAGTGATTATGTCTTCTCTTTCTCAAATACAACTGAGAAGACTTTAGTGGATCTTGATTTTAACAAAGCTCCCCCTAGGATATAGATTTGTTCAGGAAGGATGTAGTTTTGCTTCAGGGTGAGTAGGCCTTCAGAGTTTCAACCTTGACTAGCAGGTATCCAGGTGCTTCTTGACTGATATAGTAATTATTGTCCTTTGAAGAATCCTGGGATGAAAATAGAAGAAGACTCTTGATTTAAATGGTTGTTGTTCTTTTTCTTCTTCATCTTGTTGTTCTTTCTCTGGTCAAAGGCTAGGGCTTCTTGTTCGCTATTACTGTATGATTGTTGTTACCCTATTGTGCTCTACATGTTCTCTTAAGAAGAAGGAAGAAAACCCTTATTGCTGTCTTGTGTGTGCTTACTACTGAAAGATTAAAAAGAAAAATCCTTTTTATATTTCTGTGTAATCTTCCTTCCGAATTTTGAATTTCTTCCTTCATTCAATGCTGACGGCCTGAAGAATATTTGCATTGATTGATTTCCCCAACTATCCCATTAAAAAGAGGCAAGTAATAATCCTGATGAAGATCGTAATCAATGCTTACTTCTAACGGTAATATTCAAAGAATATTTAAGCATTGATTACTCAGGAATTATTGCAATAGAAAAGGGCTAAAGGGAGGAAAATATCTAAGTCTGGAACTTCAAAGAAATCGTTGAGCAGAGAACAGAATTCGTCGACCTGGATCCAGAGTTCATCGAGCTGAGAAGTCAAGTTCGTCGACCAGATAATAGTTGTTTGTCGAGCTGAGATCCAAGATCGTCGACCAAAGAACTGATAACTGCTTTCTTTAGACCCTTGCCAATTCTGTACATCAAGATCGTCGAGCTGAGAGTATAACTTCGTCGACTGGAGTTTAGAATTCCATGTTTCTTGAACTTAAGAATGTTGAAGTAATGTGTCCAGAAATCGTCGACCTCAGAACTGGGTTCGTCGACCTGAGAACTAGTTTCGTCGAGCTGAGAGCTTCTTACTGCTACTTGATAAATCTTACCAAGACTGTGGTCTAAGTTCGTCGAGGTGAGAAGGTGAGTTCGTTGACTGGAGTGTGATCTTGGACTTAGAATACTTAGATACTTCTGGAATAAGATGTTGAAATAGAATACCCAGGAATCGTCGACCTAAGATCCAAGTTCGTCGAGCTGATATTCTAACTTCATCGATTGGAGTTTAATGAGAAGAATTCTGGACTTAGAATATTGAAGTATAGTGTCCATAGATCGTCGACCTGAGAAGCAAGTTCATCGAGCCCAGCTCAGAGAATTGTCTCTGATTTCGTCAAGCTGAGCACGACTTTCGTCGACCTGAGTTCGACGAACGTCGAACTCATTTTCTGAGTCTTTGAAATTTCTCTAAGTCTTGAGTCTTCTGCAGTCTGTTGATGGCTGGTCCATGTAGTGTTGACTCTATGTACATGACCTATCCTCTAGAACTCATATATGACCCTAGCTATACATATTAGGTTAAACATCCTAGCTTAGTGAACCTATCCCAAATCCAACTAGGGATCCAACAATCTCCCCCTATTTGGGTAAGGTCACTAATTACAAACTCACATTAATAACAAAAGCAAGAAAAATATATCTGGCAGGAATTTTAACATATGTATCAGATATATATATACATAGAGCTTTGTATCAAAATATAAACATATAGTTTTAAGAACAATAGAGAGATTAGAAATAGTTCAAAATGTTCATTTCTTCTTCCTGGGCTCCTTTGCCTTATCATCCTTAGCTTTATCACCTAGCTGAGTAAATTTGATTTCCCTGTTAGGATCAGCTGCTTGAGCTTTTGTCATTGTCATGTCAGCAGATCCAATGATATTCAGGGAGGTAGCCCTTGACACTACAACTTCAGGATGTAACTTCATATAATCATCAATATTAAAAAAATTGTTAGCCTTAGCAAACCTGTTAATTTCTTCCTTTCTGTACTTGGACATTGTAGTATATTCAGATGGATCCTTCCATTCAGCTCTTGCTTTGTTGATCATGGATAGGCTAACCAATTCCTAGAATCTGGCCATCCTAGCAGTTGTAGCTGTCTCAGGATCTTCAAATGGTACAGGAGGGGAAGCAGGTCTCTTGGGGCTTTCAGCCTTTTGATGTTCAGTGAATTGTTGCTATTGATGTTGTTGATGCTGCTGCTTGCCAGATGAATAATGCCTTTGCTCGCTGCTTCCTGAAGAGGAGGACCTACCCTGATGTCTTTGATAGATTTGAAACTGGGTAGTCCTCTGAGTTGAAGAACTAGAAGCACTAGCAGTAGGTGGAGGAGGAGGAGGATCCTTTCTGTATCTTTGAGGAGGTGGGGAATATCTCCTGCTTTTCTTCCTTTCTTTCTGTTGATTTTTGGACAGCCACATCCACGCTGGCATGCCCTTATAGGGTGTGATCTTCTAGAGTATATAGTATGGAGTGTCACTTGCTAGATTTGGTTTTGGGGCAGGAGGTGGAGGAGCCTTCCTATTCTTAGATACTTTCTTTTTCTTAGGCTCATCATCTGAGTCCTCTTCATCATCATCCTCATCATCAGAATCTTGAGGAGTATCATATAAGACATCAATGGCCTTTAGTACTGATTTATCAATGGGCTTTTCAGCCTGAATAGGAGCTGGAAAAGGAGCTAAAGGAGGAGAACTGCATGGAGTTGGAGCTGGAACAGAAGGGATATACATAACAATGCTTTCAACCACTATTTTATTTTCTTCTTCTATATCTGCCATGATCTGTGCATCAAGATCAGACATTGGTGAATCATCCATTATGAAGGTAGGAGCAGAACTATCTTTTGGAGGGGATGAAATAATGATGGGATCAACTCCTGGTGGAGATGGCAGGACAGGAGCCTCTATAGCTGGAACCTCTGTTGGAACAAAACTAGCCTTTAGTTGCTTGGTAACCTTGGGGCTTATGGAAGAGGTTTATGGGACTATAGCCAAAGATGGCTTGACGCTGTACTCTGGAAGGTTATTAAAATTAGCTGTATCAAAACTGCTCAATAAATTTAAAAGATCAATTGTGGGATTTATAATAAAATCACCAGCAATTGTTATTTCCTCTAGGACCTGCTCATCTATTTCCATACCAAATTCAATAAAATGAATTAAATCAAATAAATCTTGATCAACATCTATATCTGCTTCTGCTCCTGCTTTTTCTGCTATGTCTGCTACTGCATCTACTGCTACTGTTGTTAATTCTGCTGCTATTTCTGCTGCTGCTTCTTCATTGAGTATCTCCCCCTGCCTAGGTTCACTGTACACTAGAGCCAGACCCCTAACTGAAGAGGGAGGAGCAGAAAGAGCCGATATCTTATCAGCAAGAGAAGATATGGAGGTAGCAAGAGGTGAAATAGCCTCTGCTATAATTATTTTGAGGAGGGGAGTAAGAAGTGCAAGGAGAGATGGAATAATGGAGGGGTCCAATGGTAGAGAGGCAGAGGGTGTTTCAGTAGAAACAGAAGGAGGGATGGAAGATGTTGGTGGAGGAGGAGGTAGAGAATCTATCATTAGAACATCTAGGATAGAAGAAGTATGAGGAGGGGAAGTAAGCAGATTAAAGGAAGGGAGGGAGGAGATATTAGAGGGGGGAATGGAAACCAAATGGGGTGGGAGTGGAGATGAGGGTGGTGATGGAACTGGTGTATCATATTGGGAGGGTGGTGAGTTAGGAAGGTGAGTGGGGGATAGATGTACTGGGGATGAGGGAGGTGTAGGAGTGTGAATGGTGGTTTCAACTGTGGAGGGGAGTTGTTGTACCATCTGAGGTTGAGGTAGG
Organism: Platanthera guangdongensis; assembly: GCA_039583875.1. NCBI lineage: Eukaryota > Viridiplantae > Streptophyta > Magnoliopsida > Asparagales > Orchidaceae > Platanthera > Platanthera guangdongensis. The sequence goes on from CM077153.1 coordinate 102,023,227, forward strand.
ATGACTGGGGGTTAAGGAGGTGGAGGATGGAGATCTTCAGCAGGGTGGGGAGTGGCTGGAGCAGCCCTGGTACTCTCAGAAGGCTTGGTGGAGGAGGAGAAAGCCTTGGAGGGCTTGGTGATGCTCCTCTCCCACCTGCCAAATAGGGCACAGGTGAGCCTCTTGGAGGCATTGATGAATATGGTCGGGGAGACCAACGATTCAATAGCCTTCTCCTTCAGGAAGATTCCCAGAATTCTTCCAAAACAGACCTACTTTTATTGTTTTTCTTCTTAATCAGCTCAAACAGAATCTGAGCCCAGTTCACCTTCTTCTTGGTTACCACAACACACATTACCAGGAATTGGTGCCTGGTTATGTAATCATGTGCAGTGTGTTTGCCCAACAACACTTTCCCCACAATGTCTGCTAAAAATTTGAACTCGACACACAGATGTTTCTTCAGCAATTTATTTGGGGTTTCTCCAGTATACCCCATCATACTTAGCATCACATCAAATTCCTCAGTATCAATTTCTAACTCTTCTTCACCGTTAATTAATCCAAAAATTTTTGTTAGAACGGCGGGAGTAAGTGGAACAACATTACCAGAGATTATGCCAGTCATAGAGTTCTCATCTGTGGTGGAAGAAGTATAGACCCACTCTTTAATCTCAGCGCCAGATATCTTGATCCTGGTGGATAACAGATTCTTCAACTACTGTTCTTTAAGGAGTTGCAGGATGTCCGAAATATAGGGTCTGAATGTTAGAAGGAATCAAAATCGACATCAAACCCAGTGTCGAATTTCATTGTTGCGAGGCTGCCTGCTGGAATCTCCATTAGTTTACCTGTAAGAGAAAAACGAAGATCAAGTGCAAGGGAACTAAAAGCGCGGGACGTAGGTCAAAGAAAACCTAGATATAAGATTTTTCGAAATATGAATCGACAAACTCCATTCCACGAAAAATAAATAATTCTTCGATCTAAGATCGACGAAATAATTTGTAGTTAAATAATTCATCGAGCTCAATCTAAAGATTTGAAGACATTTCGTCGAGCTCCGTTCGACGAAAGTTTTCTGAAGTAGATTTGTCGATCTCCGTTAGACGAAAACAACTTCACTCACAGAGAGTTCGTTGATCTCCGTTCGACGAATATCTCAAGAACTTTTCCCAGTTCGTCGAACTCCGTTCGACGAACTTTGAAGAATTCGTCGAGTACAGACAAAAGTTAAATAAAAGCTTCTCCATTGATCATGCCCAACTGATTTATAAAGAACAGGTGATTTCTTTCATCCAAGGGTTTGGTGAAAATGTCTGCTCTTTGTAAATCAGTGTAGATATGGACAAATTTGATTTTGTTTTTGTTTACACACTCTCTAATGAAATGATGCCTAATGTCTATATGCTTAGTCCTACTGTGATGGACTGGATTCTGTGCTATGGATGAAAAAAATTGTACCTAATCACCTAGAGGGGGGGGGGGGTGAATAGGTGACCTTAATCTTTTTTAACTTTTAGGCAGATTTAAACACAGATTTCACAGAACATAGCACAGCAACTACAGAATCATACACACACAGAGTACACACTGTTTTATAGTGGTTCCCCAAGGTTTGGGTACATCCACTTTCCCCCTTCGCCTATCTAGTAGTGTACTAGATTCTGCCAAACTCCTCCACTATACCTCAGATCCTCAGATCTTACACTCAGAAACCCAAATGGTTCCTACAGCTCAGAGTGATCCCACTCCTACAACTCAGGCCCAATAGCCCTACAACTCAGTCTTCTCCAAAGACCTACACTCAGCCACAAGGCCTACACTCAGCCTACAACAGGCCTACACTCAGAGAAATAGATCTCCTACACTCAGGCACACAGGCCCTACCACTCAGCCTTTATAATTGCAGGCTTACAACTCAGATCCCTAAAGATCCTGCAAGAAATTAAGAATACAATGTATATACCTATAACTCAGAATAAGAGAGAAGAGTTGATAGATTTCTTGATGAGTTCTTGAATGAACTCTGTTGAGATCAACCTCACTTGGCTTTCTTCAAAGTTTCTTGAATGTAGAACACAATAGGGTTGATACTCTTTGCAGCTGATCTTCAATCACTGCTAACTTAAGAATCAGAACTAAGTCTGAAACTTTTCTTCATAGCCTGGTTCCAACAGCTGTCTTCTTGGAAGGAGCTCTCTCTCTCCAACTACTTAGATCTTCACTTGAATTGATTCTTCAATGAATAGCTTGATCTTCTTCTCAATCTCTTGTTGTTGATCATCTCTTTCTGTTGACAGAATAAGCCTTTATATAGGCCTTCTTCATAGTGACCGGCTGACCATGAAGACTAAGTGTCAAGTCATCTTTGACAGGTGCAGTAGACCGGCTGGAATGACAGCTGTCAAGTCATCCAGTCACTTCTTGAAATATCTGTAACTGTCTGAAAGTGTCGAGACAGTCTGTCTTTAAGTGTCGACACTTATAGACTAAGTGTCGACACAAGTAGACTAAGTGTCGACACTAGCCTTCAAGGTGTCGACACAACTCCTTGTGTTGTAGAATTTATATCTCGACACAACTTCTTTAATATGTATCGACACTGACATTGTGTGTCGACACAACTCCTTGTTCTTAAGTACTTAGTTGAATTCTGCTAAGTGTCGACACTACTCCTTTGTGTCGACATATCTTCTTGTGTTGAACTTGTTCAGTGTCTACACATCTTCTTGGTGTCGACACATGCCTTCTGTGTTGATACTTGCTGAGTGTCGACACAGCTCCTTGTGTCGACACATCCTTCTTTTGGTGAGACTTTTTCTGAGTGTCGACACATCTCCTTTGTGTCGACACTTGTACTTAGAATTTGTTGAACTTTGCTGAGTGTCGACACAGCCTCCAAGTGTCGACACTTTCTTCATGTGTTGAGTCTTCTGCTGTGTGTCGACACATTCTTCATTATGTCGACACTTATACTTAGACTCTGTTGAACTTTGTTGAGTGTCGACACAGCCTCCAAGTGTCGACACTTTCTGATGTCGACAAAGTTCCTCTGGGTGTCGACACTGCTTCTAAGTGTCGACACTGCTTCACTGGACATTTCTTCATTGAGTGTCGACACATCCTCTATGTGTCGACACTTTCCTTCTGGTGTCGACTCTGCATCCCTGGTGTCGACACAATTACTCCAAGTGTCGACACTGCTTCTCTGGGTGTCGATACAAGTCTTCTTAAGTGTCGACACTTTCCTTCTGGGTGTCAACACATGGACTTAGAAACTTTTCAGCTTTCCCTGCAAATACTTAACCTGCACAACTAAACTCAAAACACATCAAATATATTTTGATGTATATCATTGAGTAGGGTGAGGCTTCTTCAAATCAGGTACATTTATTCCAATGTACCCAACAATCTCCCCCTATTTGGAGAAGTCATAACCCTTAGTCAATGATATACACCATACATAACAAAATTACAGTATGATGTAAAACAGTATTATATAATCAGGGAAAACATAAACATGTATTAAAACAAAACATGTATATACCAATATCTCAGAACAATTATGTAATAGAATTAACACACATCACATAGTTCTAAGAACTTCATCATTTACATTATCCAAAAGTTTACAAAAAGGTTTAATACAAGTGATTACACATGTAAACTTAAGAAAAAATGTCTATCCTATTGCTGCTCAGCCTCCTTGATCACAATGCCCTTTCCATACTGTATCTTTGCTTGTACTGGGGCTTCAACATCTTCAGCAGCAGCAGGCTTCTTACCTTTAAGATCCTTCTTCTTTAACTCTTCAGCTTTGATCTTCTGCCTTTCAAAGTAATGATAAGGCTTGGGAAAGTACTTGCTAGGCTCCTGAGCAGTAGGAGGTAGCTTTCCCATTTTTGCCTTTCTTCTATACTGCACAATGGCTTCTTGCCTGTTCTCATGCTTCCTCCACTCCACATCAGAATACCATTTGCCTCTGTCCACAATATTGTCTTTGGCAGCCTTCCATGCAGTCAGAATGATATTTCTGGAGGTGGGGCTCCATTGTTCAAAGTCAAGCCTAAGTTCAGCTTGCTCTCTGAATCTCTTCTTAGAAAATTGAGTCTCTTGTTCTTTGAGCAAGGCTTCTTGTTCTTTCAGTATAGCCTCTGGCACTGGCTGAACCACTTTTTCTATGATGATTTTCTGATTTCCCTCAGGTGGGCTATACATTGATTGTATATCTGCATGTATCATATCAAAGTCTGGTGGAGGATATATTACTTGAGCCACTTCAGCTTGCTCCCCTCCAAGATATGCAGGATTAATCCCAGACTCTGCTACATTGTCATCATCACACAATGGAGGATATCCAAGGGTGGCTCTGATGGAATTTGAAATCCACTTTGCATGATCAGAGCCGGCTTTGACTAACACCCTCTCCCCCTTTATGACTTCTCTAACAATGTGATCCCTCAGATCATCTTTCTGAAATCTTATTTGTGCATCCAAATAGTTTACCCCATCCTTAAAGAAAGGTTTCAACCTTTGGAGTTTTTCAGTTATTAACTTCTGGGAATTCTGAAGTGCAGAAGTAACAGCAGTGATTCCTTCTTGTAATGCTTTATCAAATTCTGCCTTAGCTGTAGCATTAGCTGTGGTCTGACCAGTAGCTATATTCTTCATTTCTGTGACTATTGTATTGTGTGAAGCAGTTAAATTATCATTCATCCTTAGCTGGTTCTCCAGAACATAGCCTTGCTTCACTGCAATATCATCTACTTGAGCTTTGATCTTCTCTTGATGTGTAGCTAAGTAGACCACTGCATTTCTTCCCTTATGAAAGCAGTCAGTCATCTCTTTCTTATTCAGATTCATCTCAAATCTGATGGACTTAATATCTTGTGCAAGATCAAACTGTAGAGATTTTTGTCCTTCATCCACATATTTTTCCAGTGCTTGCCTTTGCTCATCAAGCTTTATCTGTAATGCAACCATCAGAGAACTGTAATCTGCAGATGGGGCTGGCTGTGGTGCAGGCTGTGGTGCAATGGTTTGTAAAGCTTTCTTATAATTCTGGTTCCTTCTTTTAAAAACTTGAAACTTCCTCTTCTTGGCTCTTGCAGCCTCTTCATCTTCAGAAGCAGATGTGCTATCAATAGTCACTCTGTCCTTAGGACTTGAAGGTAACTCCGTCTCAGTCCTTTGGAGCCCTTCAGTATCTCTTGGCACCTCAGTCTCTTTGCCTGCAGTTTTCTCTATATTCTCCACTTGCTCCCCCTCAACAATTACTGTCTCCCCCTCAGTAGCAGCACTTTCTTTCTCAAAGTCAGTTTGTAGAAGATCTGGAAATAGCTCTTCTAGGGTAAATTCTTGTTGAGGATGGGGTGTAGAATCTCTAATCTCATCAATCACTTGATCAGATACCACCTGATCAGCAACAGATGTGTCCTCCATGACAACATCTTGGGGTTGACTAGGAATCTGAGGTTGCTGATTTGCAATAGATAATGTGTCAGTTATAACTGCATTCTCAATAGAGAAATCTAATTGGTTTATTTCAGTTATTACCTCAAGTATGGTTTGTGTAGCTCTTTCACTTTCTAGAGGAGTAGACTCATCCACAAGTAAGGGCTCCCCCTGGATGGAATCCTAGTGGATTGGGCTTGCTTGAAATAGCTCCCCCTGCCTTGGTGCAACTTCTTGTCTAACAGGTGACTGTCCACCATTTCCAGTGTCTTCCTCATCTGGAGTAAAGACAACTTGCTCTTCAGAGCTACTAGAGGATTCTTGAGCCACTGGAGCTGTCTTCTTCTTCTTCTTTTGGGGTGTTACCTTCTCAGGAGTTGGCATTTCCTTGGTCAAGACCCTATCCCACCTAGAGAAGATCCTCAAATCCATTCTCCTCATGTGGTTAATTTTTGTTCCAGCTGCTTGACTCATGACCTCAGGTATACTACCAACTAGGTATAGACTTAGAATCCTACCCAAATTGGGCTTCTTCATACTCTCCTTTATTTTCTCAAACACTACTACATACCAATCAGTTTGTAGTTTGAAGATTACCCTTGTCATGAGACTAAATATATAAGCAGATATTCTATCATGCCCTCCAGGCTTGCTCAGGATAACTTTCCCAACAATTTCAGATAGAAATTTCCCTTGCATGTTCATCCCCTTTCTATTGAACACTGATCCAATTTTCATGTTGGAATCCAGTCCACACCATGTTAATGCTTCCCTAGTTTTAGAAGCAGAAACATCATCTTCTTCTTTTGTCCTTGGTAACTGAAGTATCTTTCTCAGACTTTTAGAAGAAACTTTCACCTTAGCCACATGAACCCTTGACTTAATCTTTAGTCCTGATTCATCTAGGGTTGCGCCATTCAGAAATTCCAGGACCTCCTTCTTCTAGATCTTGATGGGTTCTGAAACAAGGAATTGTAATCCAGATTCTGCAACTAGGGTTACCACACCTTTGATCTCGGGTTCCGCCTCATCAAATGCGTGCCGCACCAGTTCATAACCTTCATTCACATTCTCTTCGAGCTTGGGCGCCATTAGGGTTTGAAGAATTTTGAATTGAGAGAAGAGAGGTGTCGACACACAAGTTTGGTCTCGAAACTTTGGTGAGCGTGTCGACAGACAAAGGCGAAATCCTATTTATACCTTTCTAGGATCGAAGATGAAAGGGCGCGTCAAAATACTCAAATTGTGTTGACACTGTTGAAAAGTGTCGACAGAGATTTATAATGTCTCGACAACTATGTGTCGACACAAGTATAATCGACAGAATATATGTGTCGACACTAGTTTATGTGTCGACACCGCTTAGCTCGACACTTAGTCGAGACTTTACTTGTTTAATTCTGTGTAAATCTTAAGTGTCGACACCACCTTGGTTGTGTCGACACCTACCCTGCATGTGTCGACACTGATTCTCTGAAGTGTCGACACCAACTACCTAGATGTGTTGACACCTTTTCGCTGAAGTGTCGACACCAATTCTCTGTCTCGACACAGACAACTCTGTGTGTTGACACTATTTTACTTAGCCATTTCTGTAAACTTATTCTAAGTTTATCATACCTAATTCAATTTTAAACCTATTGAATTTGGTTTCTTCTAAAAGCTTAGTATACATGTCAGCTAGTTGATTATCTGTATTAACATACTATAGTGAAATATCTTCTTTTTCCACATGTTCCCTTAGAAAATGATATTTTATTTCAATGTGTTTAGTCCTACTATGGGAAACAGGATTGTTTGCAATAGATATAACACTAGTAGAATCACAAAATAGTGGTGTTCTAATTACTTGAATACCATAGTCTTCTAGCTGATGTTGTATCCATAGAAGTTGAGCACAGCAACTTCCTGCAGCCACATACTCTGATTCTGCTGTGGAGATAGCCACACTTGTTTGCTTCTTGCTACTCCATGATATCAGTCTTCCACCTAGGAATTGACAGGTACCAGTTGTACTTTTCCTATCTTCATTGCAGCCTGCAAAATCTGCATCTGAATAACCTGTCAGTTCAAAGTCTCCATTCCTAGGGTACCAAAGGCCTAGATAAGGAGTGCCCTTAAGATATCTCAGTATTCTTTTGACTGCTGTCAAATGAGACTCTTTAGGGCAAGTTTGGTACCTAGCACAGACACATGTAGCATACATGATATCTGGTCTACTTGCAGTCAAATACAATAGGGATCCAACTATCCCTCTATACAAAGTCTCATCTACAGGTTTCCCTGCATCATCTTTGCTAAGAGACATACTTGACCCCATAGGTGTTTTCATGGTACTGGATGATTCCATACCATACTTCCTTATTAATTCTATGGTGAACTTAGAATGGCATATGGATAAACCATTCTCAGTCTGTCTAACTTGAGACCCAAGAAGAACTTAAGTTCCCCCATACTGCTCATCTCAAATTGTCCTTGCATAAGTTTTGCAAACTTTTTGCAAAGACTACTTTCAGTAGACCCGAATATGATGTCATCTACATATATTTGGACTAGTATGATCTTGCCTCTGGATTCCCTAAGGAACAGAGTCTTTTCTATTTCCCCCTTGTGAATTTATTCTCAATGAGGAAACTAGACAGGGTTTCATACCAAGCCCTAGGGGCTTGTTTTAACCCATACAAAGCCTTCCTAAGTCTATAGACATAATTAGGTTGAGTTGAATCAACAAAACCTGATGGTTGTTCCACATAAACTTCTTCCTTCAGATTACCATTCAGAAATGCTGACTTAACAACCATTTGGTATACTCTAAACCCTTGATAGGTTGCATAGGCCAAGAACATCCTTATTGCCTCCAGTCTGGCTACTGGAGCAAAGGTTTGATCAAAGTCAATACCTTCTTCCTGCCTATAACCTTTTGCAACCAGTCTTGCTTTGTTCTTGATAATCACTCCATGTTCATCCATCTTGTTCCTAAAGATCCACTTAGTTCCAATTATGTTGTGGTCTTTTGGTTTAGGAACAAGCTCCCAGACTTTGCATCTCTTGAACTGATTCAGCTCCTCTTGCATTGCCTCAATCCAATGAGGGTCTAGGATGGCTTCTTCAAATTTCTTTGGCTCAACTTGGGATAGAAAACTGGAGTAGAGTACTGAACTTAGATTTTTGCTCCTTGTTTGTACCCCTTGTCTTAGATCACCAATATTTTGATTGGCTGGATGATCTCTTAGATGTCTAATTGCTGGAGGCAGCCTGACTTCATGTTGAACTCCTTCAGCTTCTTCAACTTGCTGCACACCTTGATCTTCTTCTACATCAGGTGCATCTAGTACTCCCCCTGGACAGCAGCCACTATCATCTACATGCTGACTTGCAGTTGATCCTTCTTCAATAGCGAGCTTGTCCATCTTCTTAGTCACACCTGTGGAGCTGCAAATACTTCTAGACAATTCATGGTTAATGAGTCTAGCTTCATCAAATACTACATGTACTGACTCTTCTACAACTTGAGTAGTCAAGTTGAAGACTCTATAAGCCTTACTATTGTTGCTGTACCCAACAAAGATCCCCTCTTGGGATTTGACAGCAAACTTGGTTAAGTAAGACTTTCCATTATTAAGTATATAGCATTTACAACCAAAGATCCTGAAATATGATAGGTTTGGTTTTCTGCCTTTCACAATCTCATAGGGGGTCTTATTGTGGCTCTTGGTGATAGTAGCCCTATTAATTACATGGCATGCAGTATTAACTGCCTCAGCCCAGAAATATTTTGGGAGAGATGTGTCACTTAATAGGGTTCTACCAGCCTCAATCAAGGTTCTATTTTTCCTCTCAGCAATGCCATTTTGCTGAGGTGTTCTTGGTGAAGAAAATTCCTGAAATATCCCAAACTCTTCACATAGTTTTGTCATACTATCAGACTGGAATTCAGTACCATGGTCACTTCTTATTTTGACCACTGTACTGTCTAACTCATTCCAAATTTGTTTGACAAAACTATAGAAGATACTAGGTGTTTCAGTTTTCTGTCTAAGGAAGAACACCCAGGAAAACCTTGAGTAGTCATCTACAACCACAAATGTGTAGACCTTCCTACCTAGGCTGTGAACTGGCATAGGACCAAAGAGATCCATATGCAAGAGGTATAAGCACCTCACAACATCTTTGTTCTCAATGCTATTAAAGGTGGATCTAGTCTGCTTGCCCTTTTGACAAGCTGAACATATCCCATCTTTAATACACTTAACCCGAGGACCATTCCTCACTAACTCTTTGCTATAGAGTTGACCAATTGTCTTGTAGTTAAGATGGGCTAGCCTCTTGTGCCATTTGACACAATGAGAGACTTTCTCATCAGCTACAAGACACACAGGAGAAACATTGTTCTCACACATAATGTCTAGACAATAGACATTTCTCTTTCTATAACCTGTCAGAATGATCTCTTGATCATTTGACCTCCTGATATGACAACCATCTTTGACAAATGAGATGTCATATCCTAAATCACTCAGTTGACTTATACTAATTAGGTTATGTTTCAAACCTTTAACATAAGCCACTTGAGTAATTGTTATAAGGTTGCTAGAAATGTTACCAAAACCTTTGATGATTCCTTTTTCAGAACCACCAAAGGTGACTTTAGTGTTAGAAAGTAGAGAAAGGAAGCGAAAAGAAGAGAACAAGCCGAATAAACTTTTGAATAATCGAAATTTTATTATCCAAAAAATGATAACTATTACAAAGGTATGCCCTCCCTTATATAGAATGGAGGAGAGAAGAGAGAATACAAATAAGAGCTGTGGGACTAAAATTTACAAGCTAAGCGGACTGTACAAAGTAAACCGCACAGGCCGCGCGGTTAGACAGAAGGACTAACCGCACGGCTTACAATAAGAGATGCAGAGAGGTCACCTGTGAAGATTGCTTAGACCGCCCGGTTTACAAGTCGCCGAGTCAAACCGCCAGACCGCGCGGTCTCTAACCCGCCAAGACAGACCGCCCGGTCTCCAACTTCAACACTCCCCCTCAAGCTGGAGCATATATATTAATCATGCCCAGCTTGTCGCAAACATGCAGAAACGAGGCGGAGACTGGCTTGGTGAAGATGTCGGCTAGCTCTTTATCAGATGTGACAAACGGAGTGCAAATCTGTTCTTTTAAAATCTCTTCACGAATGAAATGGCAGTCAACCTCAATGTGCTTTGTTCTTTCATGGAATACCGGATTTTTGGAGATGTATATGACGGCCTTGTTATCACAGAACATAGGTAGAGGATGGTTGTACACCTCTCCTAAATCTAGCATGAGAGCCCGCAACCATTTCAACTCACAAGTGGTTGACGCCATACTGCGATACTCAGCTTCTGCACTGGACCTGGAGACAACAGACTGCTTTTTACTCTTCCAGCTCACCAGATTTCCCCCAACAAAGGTGCAAAAACCTGAGGTAGACTTGCGATCCCCTTTGTCATCAGCATAACTTGCATCTGAGTAGGCTTCAATCCTCAGATGACCATTCTTCTGAAACAGTAATCCTTTCCCAGGCGCTGCTTTGACATATTCCAAGATCCGCAAGGCGGACTGAAGATGACAATCCCTGGGCGCTTGCATGAATTGACTCACCTTGCCCACAGCATAAGAAATGTCGGGTCTGGTCACTGTGAGATATATGAGCTTACCAACCAGACGCCTGTATCGCGAACTATCTGAAAGAAGAGGCAAATCATCTGTCCAGGTTTTGTCCTCCCCAATAGCCATGGGACATCGGGCAGGTTTAGCTCCAGTCAATCCTGCCTCTTTTAAAAGATCAAGGGCATACTTACGCTGAGAGAGAACTAAGGAGTCGGGCTTCCGAGAGAGTTCGATCCCCAGAAAGTACTTTGGAGAGCCCATATCTTTAGTGATCAGATGTTGGCGAAGATGTAGCTTTGTCAGGGCTACCCCTTCCTGGTCATCGCCAGTGAGAAGAATATCATCGACGTATACAGCAAGAACAACCAGCCCAGAAGGAGTTTTGCGAATAAAGAGAGAGTGATCAGCAGAGCTTCGCACAAAACCAACAACCGCCACAATACCGCTGAACTTGTCAAACCAAGCTCGAGGACTCTGCTTGAGGCCATAAATTGCCTTCTGCAGCCGGCATACTCGTGTCTCCCCCTGAGCAACATACCCAGGAGGTTGCTCCATGTAAACGGCCTCGTGAAGATCACCATAAAGGAAGGCATTCTTGACGTCCAGCTGAGAAATTGGCCAATCCCGATTGACGGCCACAGAGAGAAGAACCCGGATTGTGCTGAGACGAGCCACAGGGGAGAAGGTGTCAAAGTAATCAACCCCATAGGTCTGAGTAAAGCCCTTAGCCACAAGGCGAGCCTTATACCGATCCACAGTGCCGTCTGGGCTAAATTTGACCACAAAGACCCAGCGACAGCCAACAACATCAGTGCCAAAGGGAGGAGGAACAAGAGTCCAGGTACCCCGCTCAGTGAGGGTCGCCATTTCCTCATCCATGGCCATCTTCCAGTGAGGAATAGCAAGGGCCTCCTGATAGGAGCGGGGTGTGGCAGTGGCAGAGATAGCCAGTGCAAAGGCCCTGCGAGAAGGAGTAAGACGATCATAGGAAACAACAGCAGCAAGGGGGTGTAAGGTGCACGTCCGCACCCCTTTGCGAAGAGCTATAGGAAGATCCAGGTCAGCCGGGCCCGCGGCATCCGGAGCATCCGTGGTAGAGAAAGCTGGCCCGGGAGAAGAGAGCGACGACAGCGGAGAGGAGGGAGAGGGTGGTGGAGAAGGGAGAGAGAGAGGTGGAGGAAGAGGAGGGGGTGGAGACGGTGTAGTGGTGGAGAGTGTAGGAGGAGACGAGGGAACGAAGGGAATGGCAGGAGAATCAGAAGCTGGGAGAAGAGGAGAAGAGGCATCCGAGAAGTAGGAGGTATTCTCGAAGAAGGTGACGTCAGCAGAGACGAACTGCTTACGAAGGACGGGATCAAAGCAACAGTAGCCTTTCTGAGTGGTGGAATACCCCAGAAAGACACATTTGGTGGAGCGAGGGGAGAGCTTATCACGGGTGGCAGAAGGGGCATGCACAAAGGCAGTGCATCCAAAGATTTGGAGAGGGAGATGAAACGGCTCCTTGCCCGGATACAAAATGGAGAACGGGGTTTGGCCATGGAGAACCGTGGAGGGAATGCGATTGATGAGGTAGCAGGCAAGGAGAACAGCATAGCCCCAATAGGAGCGAGGAACATGCATCTGGGTCATCAAGGTGCGAGCGACATCGAGCAGGTGTCGGTTTTTGCGTTCGGCTACACCATTTTGTTGTGAAGAATAGACACAACTAGTTTGATGAAGAATCCCATTTTGCATGCAGAATGTAGAGAAGTCACGACTGAGATATTCGGCGGCATTATCAGACCGAAAAACTTTGATAGAAACATCAAACTGAGTTTTGATCATGAGATAGAAGGATGTCCATACAGAGAATAATTCGGAGCGATCTTTTAACAGATACACCCACGTACAGCGAGAGAAATCATCAATGAACGTGACAAAATAGGAACTACCCCGACCAATGGTAAGAGTAGGAGAAGGACCCCAGATGTCGGAGTGGATAAGATCAAACGGACGGGTAGAGCTACGAACGTGCTTTGGAGGGAAGGAGGAGCGGTGATGCTTGCCAAGCTGACAGGCCTCACAGTTGAGCGGAGGACTTTGAGGAGGAAGGTGGGGCAGAAGTTGACGAAGAAGACGGGGAGGAGCATGACCAAGGCGGAGATGCCATTGGAGAAGATCTGTGGAGGTGGAGGAGAAGGTGGAAAAAGCAGAAATGTTGTCGAGGAAGTATAAGCCGCCACTCTCAGTCCCAGTAGCAATCGTCCGTTGGGAGTCCGGATCCTGAAAAGAGCAAGAAGTAGAAGTAAATGTGACGGAACACTGTAATTGCTTGCAAAGAGATGTAACAGATAATAAGTTGCACGGGAACTGGGGCACATATAGAGTATCCGCCAAGTGAAGAGACGGGGTGACATGAACTATCCCTGTGCCATGAACAGATGATGAAGAGCCGTCAGCGAGAGTAACTGGGGGCAAGCGAGCATGTTTTTCTAGGAGAGAGAAACACGGGAGATGGCCGGTCATATGATTCGTAGCACCAGTGTCGATCAGCCATTTGCCCTGAGTAACAACGTGTGCACGACCAGAAGACGTGACAACCGAGGCGAAAGCCATGAAGGGAGGAAGAAGAAACTGCAGCGGTCTCGGTGACAGCACACCAGCGGCACGAAGGGCCACGACCAAGGTGCAGAGCACAAGCCGCGCGACTAAACCAGGAGGTCGCGGCGACTAACAAGAGAAGCGGCTAAGAGCGAAGAGGCGGAGAGGCCGCTAAAACAAGGAAGAATCCGCGTGAAACCGCGGCGGGAACAAAAGAGAAGAAGCCGCTTGAACACGAGCGGCTAGGATCCAGATCAAGGCACAGCGGGGAAGAAGTCGCGCGGACTGCAAAGGGCCGAGCGAACAGAAGAGAGGAGAAGAGCAGGTGACCGCGACCAAGATGCGGGTAAGAAAGGGACAACCCGCACGGTCAGGCAGATCACAGCAGTTGCGAGAATGCGGTCAAGGGCACAGCGGGGAAGAGGTCGCGCGGACTGAAAAGGCCGAGCGAACAGAAGAGAGGAGAAGAGCAGGTAACCGCGACCAAGATGCGGGTAAGAAAGGAACAACCCGCACGGTCAGGCAGATCACAGCAGCAAACCGCGAGTGCAGAGACAACACACGCGGACAGAGACAGACCGCAGCGACTAGGAAGTCGGAGCGGCAGGAAAGAGCAAGGAGCGCGGCGACACGGAAACAGGTCGCTGCGACAAAGAGCAGGAGGAGAAGAGAAACAAGAAGAGCAAGCCGCGCAAACAGGCAGCGGACAGAAACAAGCCGCGCGGATAGAAACAAACCGCGCGGACAGAGGAGAAGGCAAGCCGCGAACAAGCCGCAGAACGCGGAAGACAAGCCGCGAACAACAGAGAGCGCACAGAATCAGGAGGAAAAGACCGTGTGCTCTGATACCATGTTAGAAAGTAGAGAAAGGAAGCGAAAAGAAGAGAACAAGCCGAATAAACTTTTGAATAATCGAAATTTTATTATCCAAAAAATGATAACTATTACAAAGGTATGCCCTCCCTTATATAGAATGGAGGAGAGAAGAGAGAATACAAATAAGAGATGTGGGACTAAAATTTACAAGCTAAGCGGACTGTACAAAGTAAACCGCACAGGCCGCGCGGTTAGACAGAAGGACTAACCGCACGGCTTACAATAAGAGATGCAGAGAGGTCGCCTGTGAAGATTGCTTAGACCGCCCGGTTTACAAGTCGCCGAGTCAAACCGCCAGACCGCGCGGTCTCTAACCCGCCAAGACAGACCGCCCGGTCTCCAACTTCAACATTTAGGACCATCCTTGATTGGTGTGTAGTCCTTTAGCAATCCCCTAGTTCCAGTCATGTGCCTGGAACATCCACTGTCCAAGTACCATATTGGGGCATGGCCACTTGGACTTACCTGCAAAACAGATTAGTTAACCTTAGAACCCAAAGAATTCTTGGGTGCTTGGTGCTGGTTAGTTTGCCTCTTAACAAAGCTACCTGTAGATCTTCCAATAGGCAGTTTGCTACTCACCTTGGCACTAGAATTGTGCCAGCAGTAAATGACAAAGTGACCTACCTTGCCACAACACCAACACTCAAATCTGTTGTACCTTTGCTTAGGTACAACCCTAGCTGTTTTATCTACAACAGGCTTGTTGAGTACTGGTGCTTTGCCCTTAGACTTGGACTGAACAGTCCTAGCAGGTTTTGTAAACCCTAATCCAGTTTTACCTTTTTGATGTACAAATTCATCTATTACAGTTAGAATAGACTTTGGTTTAGAAAACCTTGCAACAATGTCTCTCTCCTTCTGAAGACTAATCTCCAGATTTATGATTTGATCATTCTTGAATGTTATAGTCCCCATCTGAATAACAGTTATGTTCTTCAGCCTGGCTATTTCATTAAGTTTTTGATCAATCAACTTATCAAAATCTGTTGCAGCCACTTTGAGACTTGCAATCTCCTTAGCCTGACTCTTGGCCAATGATTTGCTTTTCTTAAAAGCTTGCAACAGAACTCTATATTCATCAATCAACTGATGAATATCCCCTTCAGATTCAGATCCACTGGCATCACTTGATGCTGATGTAACTGAATCTGAACTAGCACTAGAAATTGAACTTAAAGAACAATTTTGTACCTAACTAGGTCCAGGCTGATCCTGGATTTTTTCACCTTCTGTTAAGGCCATCAGTCCTTGACACTGATTGTCCTCTTGCTCATATATAAAGTTCATTAACTGGATGAACTCCTCTTCCTCTTCTTCAGCAAACAGTCCAATATAAGCTTCTGCTTCTGAATTAGTTTCTGAAGATGATATGTCTGACAGGCTTTTGTCCTTCTTGGCAACAAAGGACCTTTCCTTCTTGCCCTTGAATTGAGTCTTCTTCTTATTAGTTGACTCTTTCCTTTTCTCTGGATAGTCTGCAACAACATGTCCTTATTTGTTACAGCAATATCATACAATTTTTGATAAAGTTGCTTTGCTTGACTTGGGCTTTCTCCTGTCTTTCTTTGATGACTTCTTGTTCTGATAATAGTCATCTTTTTCCTGTGAAGTGGATGACTTTGTCCTCCACTGTTTCTTCTTTAGAAACTTCTGAAAGTGTCTTGTGAAAGCTGCAAAATCCTCATCATCCTCACTGCTTTCAGAATTCCTGCATTCTGTCTCATCTGTCTCAGATCTAGCAACCTTTGGAGGTGGAGATGGAGACTTACTTTTGTATTTCCTGGTGGCTTCTGTATTGAATGCCACTGTTCTTTCCTTATGCTCAATTCTGGTAGTCTTCTCCTCTTCTTTCCTTACCATTAGCTGCATTTCATATGACAACAGCTTTCCAAATAATGTTGGAGGGGGAATATCTGCTAACTTGGCCATTTCCCTTATGACACAGATCTTGGTGTCCCAGTTCTTTGTTAGGGACCTCAAGAACTTATCATTCAGCTCATAATTGCTGAACTCTCTTCCATAGGACATTAACTCATTAACTATCCTATAGAATTTCTTATAGCATTCTGTTATGCTATCAGACTTGCCTTGTCTGAAGCTCTCATATTCTTGGTTTAACAAAGACTTTCTGTCCTGTCTAACTTCTTCTGAACCGTCCATGTACACTATCAGAGTATCCCACATCTCCTTTGATGTCTTACAGTGTATCAAGTTCTGAAATGTAGCATCATCTATGACACTTACAATGATATTCTGAGCCCTCTTGTCCATGGTGGCCAGAATAATCTCATCTTTTGTCATTTCAGAAAAGTCTTTAGGTGTTCTCTGATTTGCATCTAACACAGATACCTTCATAGGCACATATGACCCTTCTTTAACTGTGATATAGATTCTAGGGTCTGAGGATTCCATAAACAGTCTAACCCTTTCTTTCCAGATGCCAAAGATATCTTTTCTGCATATTGGCAACTTCATGGATCCAAGTTCTTTGTGATTCTCTGTGGAACTCATTTTCTTGATTTTCTTGATTCTGCACTTGATTAAACTGAATCTGCCAACAAGATCTACTCAGACAGTTATGTCCTTTTTGAGTAACCTGGCTCTAATACCACTTGAAAGAAATTGTACCTAATCAGCTAGAGGGGGGGGGGGGTGAATATGTGACCTTAATCTTTTTAAACTTTTAGGCAGATTTAAACACAGATTTCACAGAACATAGCACAGCAACCACAGAATCATACACACACAGAGTACACACTGTTTTATAGTGGTTCCCCAAGGTTTGGGTACATCCACTTTCCCCCTTCACCTATCTAGTAGTGTACTAGATTCAGCCAAACTCCTCCACTATACCTCAGATCCTCAGATCTTACACTCAGAACCCCAAATGGTTCCTACAGCTCAGAGTGATCCCACTCCTACAACTCAGGCTCAATAGCCCTACAAATCAGTCTTCTCCAAAGACCTACACTCAGCCACAAGGCCTACACTCAGCCTACAACAGGCCTACACTCAGAGAAATAGATCTCCTACACTCAGGCACACAGACCCTACCACTCAGTCTTTATAATTGCAGGCTTACAACTCAGATCCCTAAGGATCCTACAAGAAATTAAGAATACAATGTATATACCTACAACTCAGAATAAGAGAGAAGAGTTGATAGGTTTCTTGATGAGTTCTTGAATGAACTCTGCTGAGATCAACCTCACTTGGCTTTCTTCAAAGCTTCTTGAATGTAGAACACAATAGGGTTGATACTCTTTGCAGCTGATCTTCAATCACTGCTAACTTAAGAATCAGAACTAAGTCTGAAACTTTTCTTCACAGCCTGGTTCCAACAGCTATCTTCTTGGAAGGAGCTCTCTCTCTCCAACTACTTAGATCTTCACTTGAATTGATTCTTCAACGAATAGCTTGATCTTCTTCTCAATCTCTTGTTGTTGATCATATCTTTCTGTTGACAGAATAAGCCTTTATATAGGCCTTCTTCATGGTGACCGGCTGACCCGGTTCCTAACAGTTTTCTGACATCTTTGACAGGTGCAGTAGACCGGCTGGAATGACAGCTGTCAAGTCATCCAGTCACTTCTTGAAATATCTGTAACTGTCTGAAAGTGTCGAGACAGTCTGTCTTTATGTGTCGACACTTATAGACTAAGTGTCAACACAAGTAGACTAAGTGTCGACACTAGCCTTCAAGGTGTCGACACAACTCCTTGTGTTGTAGAATTTATATCTCGACACAGCTTCTTCAATATGTGTCGACACTGATATTGTGTGTCGACACAACTCCTTGTTCTTTAGTACTTAGTTGAATTCTGCTAAGTGTCGACACTACTCTTTTGTGTCGACACATCTTCTTGTGTTGAACTTGTTCAGTGTCGACACATCTTCTTGGTGTCGACACATGCCTTCTGTGTTGATACTTGCTGAGTGTCGACATAACTCCTTGTGTCGACACATCCTTCTTTTATTGAGACTTTTGTTGAGTGTTGACACATCTCCTTTGTGTCGACACTTGTACTTAGAATTTGTTGAACTTTGCTGAGTGTCGACACAGCCTCCAAGTGTCGACACTTTCTTCATGTGTTGAGTCTTCTGCTGTGTGTCGACACATTCTTCATTATGTCGACACTTATACTTAGACTCTGTTGAACTTTGCTGAGTGTCGACACAACCTCCAAGTGTCGACACTTTCTGATGTCGACAAAGTTCCTCTGGGTGTCGACACTGTTTCTAAGTGTCGACACTGCTTCACTGGACATTTCTTCATTGAGTGTCGACACATCCTCTATGTGTCGACACTTTCCTTCTGGTGTCGACTCTGCATCCCTAGTGTCGACACAATTACTCCAAGTGTCGACACTACTTCTCTGGGTGTCGACACAAGTCTTCTTAAGTGTCGACACTTTCCTTCTGGGTGTCGACACATGGACTTAGAAACTTTTCAGCTTTCCCTGCAAATACTTAACCTGCACAACTAAACTCAAAACACATCAAATACATTTTGATGTATATCATTGAGTAGGGTGAGGCTTCTTCAAATCAGGTACATTTATTCCAATGTACCCAACAATGGATATAACACTTGTGTTATCACATAGTAGAGTTGAATTATTTAAGTTGAAACCATAGTCCAGGAGTTGATTCTGAATCCATAACATCTGTAAATAGCAACTGCCAACTGCTATATATTCTGCTTTAGCTGTTGATGTTGACACAGATGATTGTTTCTTACAGAACCAAGACACTAGTCTCATACCTAAGAACTGATAAGTTCCTGAGGTACTTTTCTTGTCAACCTTGCATCCAGCAAAGTCAGCATCTGAATATCCAGTTAAATCAAATTCTGACTCTGTAGGATACCAAAGGCCTAGACTAGGACAACTCTTTATATATCTCAAAATTCTTTTTAGAAAAACTAGGTGAGAATCTTTAGGGTTCACTTGAAACCTAGCACAAAGGCATATGACAAACATTATATCAGGTCTGCTAGCTGTAAGATATAATAGGGACCCAACAATGCCCCTATATAACTTTTGGTCAACAGGTTTCCCATGTGGATCAGAATCTATTACAGCATTAGTAGCCATAGGTGTTTTCTTTGCTGAGATATCAGCCATCCCAAACTTTTTAAGAAGCTCTTTAGCATATTTAGCCTGGGAGATGAAGATGCCATCAGGTAGCTGCTTAACTTGGAGACCAAGGAATTAGGAGAGCTCACCCATGCTACTCATCTCAAACTTAGAATGCATGAGGTCAGAAAACCTCTTGCATAGTTTAGAGTCAGTAGACCCAAATATGATATCATCCACATAAATTTGTACTAACAAGATTTTATCCTTATGGTGCCTAGTGAATAATGTTTTATCTACTATGCCTCTAGTGAATTCATGCTCTATCAAAAATCTAGCTAAGGTCTCATACCAAGCTCTTGGAGCTTGCTTTAGACCATAGAGGGTTTATGCAATCTAAATACATAAGAAGGATGGGTTGGAGAGACAAAACCTGGAGGTTGTTCAACATAAACCTCTTCTTTTAGTACTCCATTTAGAAAGGCACTTTTCACATAAATATGGTAGAATTTAAACTTCTTGTAGGTAGCATAGGCAAGAAAGATTCTAGTTGCTTCTAACCTTGCAACTGGTGCAAAGGTTTGATCATAGTCTATGCCTTCTTCTTTCCTATATCCTTGAGCAACAAGCCTAGCCTTGTTCCTCACAATTGCACCTTGACCATCTAGTTTGTTTCTATATACCCATTTGGTTACAATGACTGGGTAGTCTTTGGGTCTTGGAATCAAATCCCAAACTCTACATCTATCAAACTGTTGAGTTTCTCT
The DNA here is from genome assembly GCA_039583875.1 of Platanthera guangdongensis. Classification (NCBI taxonomy): domain Eukaryota; kingdom Viridiplantae; phylum Streptophyta; class Magnoliopsida; order Asparagales; family Orchidaceae; genus Platanthera; species Platanthera guangdongensis. Next base: position 102,043,607 of record CM077153.1, read on the forward strand.
TGCATTGCAATGATCCAGTGGGGATCTTGCTCAACATCTTTTATGAATTGAGGTTCAACTTGAGAGAGAAAACAGACATGCATCACATCTTGGTTGAGTTGATGCCTTGTCTGTACACCTACTATTATGTCTCCAATCACCTGGGATCTAGGGCGATCCCTTAGTGTGACAAGATCAGTGGGTGGAGTTTGTTCAGCAACATCATTTGGATTTAATTCCTCTTGTAGGATTATGTTTGCTGTTTAATGAGGTTCAGCCTCTTCCAAGGATTCATCTTCACTATCTTCAACAACTTGTGGAGGAGAGAGTGCTGTAGCTTCTTGTGGAAGGTTTAATTCACCCATTTTCTCACACAAGTGAGGTACCTGCAAAGTGTTACTGGTATAAATCTCTTTCTTCTTATAAGACATGTTAGTTTCATCAAAAGTAACATGTATAGATTCCTCAATTTTTAAAGATGATTTATTAAACACCCTATAAGCTTTGCTTACTTGGGAATATCCTAAAAAAATTTCCTCTTCAGCATTAGCTTCAAACTTTCTAATATATTTCTTGTTATTATTATGTATATAGCATACACATCCAAATACTTTAAAATAAGTGATTTTAGGTTTCTTCCCTTTAAGTAATTCATAGGGAGTCCTATTCTTTAGTTTATATATCAGGCTTCTATTCAGTACATAATTTGCTGTGCTTACAACCTCTGCCCAAAAGGATAGTGGCATATAAACATCTGCAAGTAATGTGCCTGCAGCATCAATCAGGGTTCTATTCTTCCTTTCAGCTACCCCATTTTGTTGGGGAGTTCTAGGAGCTGAGTAGCAGTGCCTGATACCTTCCTTCTCACAGAACTCATGCATAAGAAGAGACTCAAACTCTGTACCATGATCACTTCTGATCAATGCAACATGAGTAGAGTACTCAATATGTATGGTCCTGAGAAAATCTGTAAGAACTTTAAAGGTATCTGACTTAGATCTCAAAAAGAATACCCAAGTGAATCTTGAGAAGTCATCTACAATGACTAGAGTATAGGATTTCCCTCCTAGGCTTTGTACAGCAATGGGTCCAAAAAGATCTATGTGTAGCAAGTACAAGATCCTAGGTGAATCACTTTTATTAATTGATTTAAAACTAGATTTAGTTTGCTTGCCTAGTTGACAGGCCCTGCAAAGGCCTTCCTTCTTGTAGGGACCAGAATGTAAGCCTCTTACAAGACTGTCTTTAGATAGCCTAGCAATATTTTTCATGTTTACATGTCCTAGTCTTTTATGTCATAATTCATTTTGAGTGCAAACAATATTAAGCAGACAAATATCTGAATTGGCAGAAAGAAAATCAACTAAGTATATGTTTCCTTGTCTATTTCCAATTAAAGCTTTTTGTTTTTCTTTATTAGAAATAATACAGGATGTAGAGTCAAAGTGTACCTGATAACCTTCATCACATAATTGGCTGATAGAGATGAGGTTATGCTTGAGTCCTTTTACATAATTCACCTTCTTGAATGTGACTGCTCCAATCCTTACTTCTCCATAGCCTTTAGAATGACCACACTTTGAATCACCAAAGATAACCTTTGGTCCCAGCTTGGACTTGTAATTGTATAAGTTGTCCTTGCTGCCAGTCATGTGCTTGGAGTAACCACTATCCAAATACCATAGTTGATTAACAACTGGACAACTCTTCACCTGCAGAGAAGATAATTAATTGTTCTTGACCCAGGTTACCTTGGGTCCTTTGTTTTGCTGATAGGAAAAACTTGAAATCACAGAATATTCAGGTTGTGATTTATATCCTAATGGATGATATCTTCTAGGTGGAATTATCCAATCAGCAAGTGGGTTAAAGGGTTTCCTAGTTTGATTAGGGTTGCTATTATAGTTATAATTTTTATTAAGTCTGACTGGGTTCGACGAAATGTTGTGAGTTCGTCGACCAGAGTTCGACGAAATGGGATGAGATCGTCGATCTCTGCTCAGAGAAAAAACATAGACATTTTCTGTGTCCCAAGTTCGTTGACCTCTACTCGACGAACCATACACAGTTCATTGATCACAGTAAGACGAATGATTATTATATAGATTTACGTTGAGAGTTCGTCGAATTGAGTTCGACGAACTTGCCACATTTCATCGATCTGAGTTCGACGAAATCTGCTGAACTTTGTTTTTGCCTAAGGTTTTCTGATTTTGATTTTTCTTATTTTTATGTGTGATTTCAGTTTGATCGTTGTTCATTACTTCTTTATTCTTAGCTGACACAAATTTAATGGGGGTTGATAATATGTTCTTCTTGAGAATGGGGGTAAACTTGATGATGCACCCAAGCCCAGCTTGCCATTTAGTCTGGCATTGACTGTGCTTGTGATGTCCATCAACTTAAGGCTTCTCCCATTGAGATATTTCTCAAGTTGTTTGGTCTCATATAACTCTGTTTTTAAAGCAATGATTTGTTTATTAGCTAGTGTAAGTTCATCTTTCAGCTTTGTGTTTTCAGAAATTATATTTTCTTGATTAGCTAGTCTTTCCCTAAGTGTTTTTGATTTCCTTTTCAGAGTTTATTAAATCAATACACATGGTTTTAAATTCAAATTTAAAAGCATCAGAATTATAGTCTAAAGATAAAAGTACCTGATCAGCTTCTGTTTCTGAAACTTCTTCATTTTCAGATTCTTCCTCTTCATCTGATTGACTTCTTGAGGCATCAATGGCCACGAGGCATACTTCCTTAGCCCTTGCCTCTTCTTTATATTCACTAGAGCTGGAAGATGTGGATTCATCCTCAGTTTCACTCCAGGATTCAGCTACAAAGCCTTTCTCCTTCTTCTTATATTTGCTGGAGGAAGGTCTTCAACTTTGTTGTCTTCTTGTATCCTTCTCTCTTCTTTTCTCTTTCTTCTGATTCTCTGGACACTCTGAGATGAAGTGTCCAGGTTTCCTGCAGCCAAAACACACTACCTCTTTAGTAGGGGTTTTGTCATACCTTGTCTTGTCATACTGCCTGGATGACCTCTTCCTGAAGTCTTTCCTTGCCATTTTATAAAATCTTTTGGCAAGCAGACTCATTAACTCTTCATTCACTGTTGAAGTTTCTGTCTCTTCAGCAGCCTTGAATGCTAGGTTGTGTTCCTTCCTGGCTGGTGGAGGTGTTCTTTGCTCTGCTGCTTCTCCAAATTTAATGAACTGCTCATAGGACTTGATATTTCCTAAAAGAGATTCAGTGGAAATCTCATTTAAGCTTCTGACCTCCTTGATTGACCAGATCCTTGAATCCCATGAGCTTGGGAAGCACATAAAGATTTTATCATTCACCTCAGTGAGGGTGATGTCCTTGTCCAAGGTCTTCAGCTCATTGATGATTGAGTTCAGCCTGTTGTACATATCTGCAACAGATTCTGCTTCCTCCTTCTTGAAGTTCTCATATTGTGATGTAAGATTGGATCTTTTGTCTTTTCTTTCGTCAGCAGATCCAGCCACCATTTGATTAAGTGAATCCCAAATGGCCTTGGTTGATGTGCATTCAACCACTTTCTGGAAGATGCCATCTGACATTGTTTGGGCCAAAATATTCATGGCTTTGACATCAACAACATTAGCTTTCTTCTGGGCTTCAGTGCACTCAGGTGGTGGAACTGCATTAGTGCTTGAAGCTGTTGTAGATGTAGAGGCAGTAGCTTGAGGAGGACCTGTCAAGATGGAATTGTAAATATCCTCATCAATAAAATTCATGTATAATTTGATTCTTGCCATCCAGATGGCAAACCTATTTAGGTTACACATAGGAGGTCTGGTGCTTGCATAGTCTTTGTTCTGTGCCATGCTGTGAAAAAAAACTTAATAGAAGTAAATGTCAGATCTAACACAGGATCTTTTGGTTCAAGGGGTTAACTTGTACAACCAAAGGAAACTTGCTTTGATACCAATTGAAAGTAAGGGTTAGATCTGAAATACTCTAGAGGGGGGGGGGGATAGAGTATCCTGAAAAACTTAGAAAACTTTTGCTGTAAAAAAAACTTAGACCTAAAATAAAATAATCTATCACAGGTACTAACTATCACAAGCACATCAAACCTAAGCCACACATACACAACAAGAACAAAAGAAAAAGTATAACCAGACAACACAAGAATTTTATAGTGGTTCCCCAACTTGGGTACATCCACTCTTCTACCACACTGGTAGGAATCCACTCAGGTTTTTGATCAGGTGACTGTCACCAATGAGCTTTTGATCAGGTGCTCAAAAACCAATCCTCAAGTATTTTGATCAGGTGACTTGCAACCAGGAATAACTTTTGAAGGGAGTTAAGAACCCTTTATATAGTGGGGGATGAGAGAGTGATTATGTCTTCACTTTCTCAAATACAACTGAGAAGACTTTAGTGGATCTTGATTTTAACAAATCTCCCCCTGAGATATAGATTTGTTCAGGAAGGATGGAGCTTTGCTTCAGGGTGAGTAGGCCTTCAGTGTTTCAGCCTTGACCAGCATGTATCCAGGTGCTTCTTGACTGATATAGTAATTATTGTCCTTTGAAGAATCCTGGGATGAAGACAGAAGAAGACTCTTGATTTAAATGGTTGTTCTTCTTCTTCTTAAGCTGTATGATTGCTAAAGACCTTATTGCTTCTTCTTCTTCTTAAAGGGTTAGGGCTTCTTGTTCTCTGTTACTGTATGATTGCTATTACTCTATTGTGCTCTCCGTGTTCTCTTAAGACCTTATTGCTGTCTTATGTGTGCTTACTACTGAAGGAAGAAAAAGAAAAATCCTTTTTATATTTCTGTGTAATCTTCCTTCCGAATTTTGAATTTCTTCCTTCATTCAATGCTGACGGTCTGGAGAATATTTGTATTGATTGATTTCCCCAACCGTCACATTGAAAAGCGGCATGTAATAATCCTGATGAAGACCGTAATCAATTCTTGCTTCTAACGGTAATATTCAGAGAATATTTAAGCATTGATTACTCAGGAATTATTGCAATAGAAAAGGGATAGAGGGAGGAAAATATCTAAGTCTGGAACTTCACAGAAATCGTTGAGCAAAGAACAAAATTCGTTGACCTGGATCTAGAGTTCGTCGAGCTGAGAAGTCAAGTTCGTCGACCAGATAATAGTTGTTCGTCGAGCTGAGATCCAAGATCGTCTACCTAAGAACCGATAACTGACTTCTCTAGACCCTTGCCAATTCTGTGGATCAAGATCGTTGAGCTGAGAGTATAACTTCGTCGACTAGAGTTTAGAATTCCATGTTTCTTGAACTTAATAATGTTGAAGTAACGTGTCCAGAAATCGTCAACCTCAGAACTGGGTTCGTCGACCTGAGAACTAGTATGTCGAGCTGAGAGCTTCTCACTGCTACTTGATAAATCTTGCCAAGACTGCGGTCTAAGTTTGTCGAGCTGAGAAGGTGAGTTCGTCGACTTGAGTGTGATCTTGGACTTAGAATACTTAGATGCTTCTGGAATAAGATGTTAAAATAGAATACCCAGGAATCGTCGACCTAAGATCAAGGTTCGTCGAGCTGATATTCTAACTTCATCGATTGGAGTTTAATGAGAAGAATTCTGGACTTAGAATGTTGAAGTATAGTGTCCATAGATCGTCGACCTGAGAACCAAGTTTGTCGAGCCCAGCTCAGAGAATTGTCTCTGATTTTGTCAAGCTGAGCAAGACTTTCGTCGACCTGAGTTCGATGAACGTCGAACTCATTTTCCGAGTCTTTGAAATTTCTCTAAGTCTTGAGTCTTCTGCAGTCTGTTGATGGCTGGTCCATGTAGTGTTGACTCTAAGGACATGACCTATACTCTAGAACTCATACATGACCATGGCTATACATGTTAGGTCAAACATCCCAGCTTAGTGAACCTAGCCCAAATCCAACTAGGGATCCAACACGAAGTATGTAAGACATTACCATTTGAGGAAACTTTGTAAGGCCTTAAGGCTATAACTATTTGTGTATTTATCTATTCATGTTTGGGTTAGTAGGAATTCATAGGGTTGGGTTCTAGGCAATCTATTAAACTTATCTTCCCCTAGAATGTACTTTGTGTTAGGATGCATGTTTGGATGATGGTCTCAATACGTAACTCCACTAACTGTCCAAAGGATATGATGTGGGGTCACGAATGGATCTTCTGTTATATTCTACCTGACTGATGATGGTGTTACAAATTTGGTATCAGATTCTGGTATTAGTCTTTCTTATTAGAATTTGTTGACAAATTGTTTTAAAGGGCAGTGAGCACGTGTATGTGCGCTGCCGTTATAACATGATAAAACCCATGAATTCCCACTTAGGAATGAAAATACACATGTTTGAGGAACCTACGTGTTCCTAAATTGCTTTCTGGCAAGTTGTTTGGTCTCGTAATTGTGTGTTTTCATGATTTTATATGACTAGGAGTGGTGTAGAGCAGTCCCAACGCCAGCACTCTGTGGAGAGTAGTGCGCCTAATGACGTGTATGAGACCCCTCATTCTGCTGAATCCATACAATTGTAGCTAAAGTGGGGTTCACCATGATTAATGCTCAGCAAGGGAGGCAAGTGCAACCTCCTGCCCTTGATGTGGGCTAGGCGCCTCTTAGTGTGGCTGAACCTATAATGGCGGATCAAGTGGCTGTAGAGCCTTTTGTGCCAAGAAGAGCGGCAGTGAAGCAGCTCAAGCATGTGATGAGCTTTAACCCACCAGTGTTTATGGGGACTGGGACCCCAACCCAAGATAAGGACTGGCTCTCTCGAATTAAGAGAGTCATGTCAACAATGGAGACGGAGGAGTGGCAGAAGGTTACTATAACCACATTCCTTTTGGATTGCGAAGCAAGGTTGTGGCGGGATATGTAACATCCCATGTTACTTCTAGACCCCTTAACTTAAATTGGGTTAGGCATGAGGTGGGTGATAGGGAATTTAGCTAGGTTTGACCCTAGGGAGTGGGCTGTAGCCATGTGGGGCCACTAAGGGACAGAGTCAAACTAGGTCAAACTAGCCTAAATAGGAACCCTAGCCACACCATAACCCCACCACATTGCCCTTAACCCTAAAATAATCTAAGTGGACCCTAGGGCATGTCACTAGGTCAACCCTTTGACCCTAGTTGACCAAAGTCAACCTTAGCCCTAAGTTGGTCAAACCTATACCTATAGGCCCACTTAGCCCAAGTAGAGCATCACCTTGACCCAACCCAAGTTAGGTAGTGCCTGTACAACCCTGTGTCCGGCGAGCGGGCCCCGCCAGGAAGGTTGAGCAGGCCTGTCCCCGCGACCCGCACCCGAGCGGCAGAACGGGCTGAACGACTGAAGGGCTGGTCCGCTCCCGCCCATCTCAGGCGAGCGAGCTGGCGACCCGCAGCAAGCGAGCCGGACCCGCGATTGGCGACCCGCCGGCCAACCCCCCGTACGCGACCTGGCTGCCGATCCGCCCGGCAGAAGACAGGCAGCTCGCCCCTATCGGCTCGCGCTCGCCCAGGGAGGATAGGCGAGCCACGAAGCCAGACCGCGCCCGCCTCCTGCGGGAGAACTGAAGACGAGCTGACCACCCGGGGGTGCGAATAGCTACTCAGAACAGCGGAGCCTCGCTGTTGGCAGACCAGGTTGGACTGCGCATAGCTGTTCAGAACAGCGGAGTTTGGCTGTTGGCAGACCCAACCAGGGGCCTTTTGGTACTTCCAGGTCAGTCCTTTTGGTTATTGGCAGTTCAGATTCTGAAAATCTATAAATAAGACCCAAGGGGTACCTCAGAGGACACGCTTTCAGTGCCTCCTTGCTCTCATTCTCAAGTGTTCTCTGAGGGTACCTTAGCTCGGCTCTTGGCTAAGGAGGGGAAGCGCTCAGAGATCTTCCGGGTTTGTGGTGGGACCTCCCTGCCGAGCCCTTGGGTCTGTTTTCTCTTGTCTCTCTCGTTGTTTTTCTTGCAGGAGCAAAGTAGGCGCGAGACCACCCCTTCCCCAAGGGTAGAACTCCACAAGAGGCCGGATTCCGGTTTCAACATTTTGGTGCGGCGAGCGTGGATAGTGGTCAGTGTAGAAAAGCTTCGGCGAGCACAATGACGGGAGGTCAGGGATTGGACAGACAAGACTCGCCACCCCCCCCGCCTCTCGCAACGGTGGGGATGTTGGAGGATTTCAGGAACGAGGTGCTGAGCCTCGTCAAGTTCGCACTCGGCGCGCGGGCCGAGTGCTCGACTCCGGCGATCCCGATCGCGGCCGCCCCCTCTTTGGGCGAGGACGCCCCCGGCAGGCGAGCCGGGAAGGAGGTGGCAGAAGAAGGCCGAGGAAGCGAGCTCCCGGGGCGCGAGCTCTTCCCCGGCTCGGCAGGCCGAGGCCGGTTCGGCGAGTTGGGCCCGCGAGACTCGCCGGCCCGCCAGGTGGGGGGAGGCAGCCCCTTCAGCGAGCTGGTCTCCTCAGCTCCAGTACCAGACGGATGCAGGGAGCCCGAGATGACCTACTACACCGGGAAGGGAGACCCGGTTCAGCACGTCCAGTGGTTCGAGGACGTAGTCTCCATCCGTCAGATGTCGGACGGATTCAAGTGCCGCCTCTTCGCCATCACCCTCCGAGAGAAGGCAAGGGAGTGGTTCCACCAGCTGCCGGCCAGTTCCATCTATTGCTTCGAGGACCTGCGCCGAGGGTTCATGTTGAGGTTCACTACCTCAAAGAAGAGGAAGAAGGAGTCTGAGTCCCTGTTCCACATAAAGCAGGGGGTGAACGAGACGTTGGGGAGCTACGTCGATCGGTTCCAGGAGGAGGTTACCCAAGTCCAGGAGATGCCGGGCCACAGTCTGATGATGGCCTTCACACTGGGCCTACAGCAGGGTTTCTTCCGCATGGAGCTGAAGAGAATTCCCCCCCTCTCCTACGAGGAGCTGATGGAGAGGGCAGCGAGAGAGGTCGACGGGGAGGCGTCGAACCCAGAATTTGCAAGGAAGTTGGCCAGGTGGGCGACTGAGGAGGAAAAGGAGTCGAAGGGAGGAAGAGGATAGGAAGAGAGGAGGGGGGAGCCATGGCAGAGGGAGCAGAGGGAGCAGAGGCAGCTCCAAGGACAGCAGCCGGGGTGGGGGCGTCAGGAGCCCGACCGTAGGCTGGGCTGGAGACCAGAGTGGCAGGGGCAGGGGCCACAGAGGGGATACCACGAGAGAGGTCACTATCAGGGGAGGCAGGACCAGTTCCACCCACCAGGCTGGAGGCAGGGTCAGAGGCCGCGGCTCCCCGATCAGGAGGAGGCCATGGCCATAGCTCTGGGAGCAAGGAGAGGGGTCATGAGAAGGAGGAGAAGAGAGTTCAGGGTGGAGCTGCCCTACTGCGACTTCCATCAGGAAGAGGGGCACGCAACAGCCACATGCCCGGAGTTCTTGGAGATGAGAGGGAACAGGGGTCGGCAGCAGCAGCAGGAGGAGATGCGGCAGGAAGTGAGGATCGAGGAGGTCCTGCCTCGGGCGGAGGAGGATCGCTGTGAAGACCGGGTGGATGTGGGGACCCGAGGAGGGATCGGGGTGATCCACGGGGGAGTGGGAGTCGAGGCTTCCCGCAAGGCAAGTCTCCACACCATGTACCGGCGAAGCGTCGCCTCTACGTCCCAAACCCCACCGCCAGAGGAGAGGATCACCTTCTCCAGAAGTGATATGCCGGACCACGAGGATCCGTTCTGTGATGCGCTGGTCATCAAGGCCGCCATCGAGAACTTCACTGTCTCTCGGATCCTCGTGGACAATGGGAGCTCCGTGAACGTCGTCTTCAAAAAGGCGTTTGACGCGATGCAGGTGGAAGCTAAGAGGGTGCTGGCCTCGGACGGGCCCTTGTTCGGGTTCTCAGGAGAAAGGAAGGAGGTAGAGGGAGGAGTCGGCCTCCATGTCACCCTGGGGGGGCAGTCCCGAAACTGCAAGTTCGTCATTGTGGACGCCCCCAGCAGCTACAGCGCAATCTTCGGGAGGCCCCTGATCAGCGCCTTCCGCTGCGTCCCCTCGTCTTTCCATCAGTGCCTGAAGTTCAACGCTGAGGGGGTGCAGGTCAGGGTTAGGGGAGACCCGAAGGTGGCGCGAGAATGCTACATCACCGCGGTAAACACCATCTCTTGGCAGGAAGGAGCCGAGGAGATGGGGCGGAGGATGGAGGACTGCGCAGAGAAGGCAGAAGGAGGAGATATGGAGGAAGTGGCCGAAGTGAGGGCCGTAGGAGGGGAGATGGAGGTAGAGGTCCCCGTTCCGGAGGAAGGGGACGCCGAAGGATGGGGGGAGCAGTCCAGGCTGGAGGCCGCAGAGGAGGTGGTGGAACTGGAAGTGCTCACCCGCGGAGGCAGGGTGGAGAGGATCCGCGTCAGCGAGGGGCTGACCCCGGAGGACCAGGGCAGGATGCTGGAGTGCATCCAGAAGAACGTGGACATCTTTGCCTGGAGCACCGCAGAGATGCTGGGGGTTGACGCGGATGTGGCTTGCCACCGCCTCAACCTGGACCCGGGAACACGCCCCGTCCAGCAAAAGAAGAGGTCCACGGCGGACAGGCTGGCGAAACCCATCAGGGAGGAAGTGGCGAAGCTTCTCAAAGCCGGCTTCGTGTCCGAAATTCAGTACCCCGGCTGGGTCTCAAACGTTGTGATGGTTAAAAAAGGAGACAGCCGCTGGCGATTGTGTATCGATTTCTCTCTTCTTAATAAAACTTGTCCTAAGGACTGTTGATAAGTTGTAAATATACCTATTTTTGTGTACATTAATTTAGATGTTTTCATTTATTTTTGTCGTTTTTACTTATTTTTATTCAATAAAATGCTCATATCTTTTTAAATATTATACTAACTTAGTTTATTTTATTTTTCAGGAAAAATTGAAAATCTGCCAAAAAATTGACATGTCACGCCCGTGACATATTGGTCACGCCCGTGACCAGGGCGTGACACGTCAAAATCCCGTGAATCAGCAATTTTTGAAGACCAACGCCTGACACGCCCGGGGTCACGCCCGTGTCACCCGACACGGGGCGTGACCCAAGCCCGTGACACTCCACTCGACGATTTCATCTCGACGATCGTCGAGTGTCGACACTAGCAGTCACGCCTAGAGTCACGCCCGTGACCTAGGGCGTGACACCTCTTTCCGCTCGACGATTTTCAACTCGACACTTTCAGCTCGACATTCGTCGAGTGTCGACACCAGCCAACACGCCCAGAGTCACGCCCGTGACCTGGGGCGTGACCTTTCCAGCTAGCCCGACAAGACCTGCCCGAAGACTTTCGGCGCGCACCGCGCCCAGATCCACCTGCCTGTCACGCCCCCTGTCACGCCCGTGACCAAGGGCGTGACCACTGCGAGACCGCCACGTGTCCAGCCGAAGTCAACTTTCCCGTCAAATCGCCGGCCGCCATCTCAAATAGTACTGTCACGCCCCCTGTCACGCCCGTGACCAAGGGCGTGACACATGAAAATTTTTTCTATAAATTCCAGTCTTCTGCTCTGGATTTCTGTTCCTTTTTTGGTTCCATTTTGTATAGGGTTGTGCTGCCGAAATGCTTCCAAGGCTTATGTAAGGGATAATTTCTCCCCCTCTCCTTAGTTTTATTTTCGTATCTTTGCAACTCGTACTTCTTTTTAATAAAATGTGTTTTATTTTCTTCTCTCAACATGACTTTGGAATGGATTAATGCAAATCTCCCCTATGCAATCTTATCTTTCTTCCTTATTTTAACTTAGTTTTTTTTCGTCTTTTTAATACGTGTGTGTGTGTGTATGAGAGTAAATGTTACGTTTTCTTTATTTTGGATAAGTAGTTGTTATGTTTTCATTTCATTAGCTTTTGATAGCTTAGATTTTCATAAGTTTCTAATTCATCCCTATAGATCCGTAAAATCGTTTTCAAAGTGTTTTTCCTCTTTTTTTTAACTTAGCTTTTTATTTCGTAAAACCTTTTCGTTCTTTTCGTTTTATTTTCACTTTTTAATCAGTTTTACGGAGTTATAGGAATGATAATATAGTCGTTATAATTTTTCGCGCACTTTGATTTTTTCATTTAAACTTTTTCCTCTTTTAATTTTTTCGTTCTCTTTTTACGCATTTCTACCGCATTCTAGCGGTAGAAATGTATTCGTTTTAATTTTTCGAGCACTTGCATTTTGCGTTTATTTGCAAACCTTTTTCGCTCATTTAATTTTTATTTTCGCTTTTTATGCATTTCTACCGCATTCTAGCGGTAGAAATGCAGTCGTTTTAATTTTTAAATAACTTAGTTTTTTTTTTTACATTTTTTGTACTTGCGCATTTATTTCCGCCTACTCGTTAAGAGTTAAATGGCGCCTGCTTATTTTACTTTCTGTAGAGTGCGTGAGTTTGTATTTTTTTCCTTTTTTCCGCCTACTCACTTGAGTTTAATGGCTGGATTTTACTTTCCTGTAGAGTGTGTGTGTTTACTTTATGTCGAGAGAGAGTGTGTGTGCGTTGCATTTATTTTGTCCTACTCGTTTGAGTAGGACCCGTATTTATTTTCTCCTACTCATTTGAGTAGGACTTGCGTGTGTGCGTTTTACTGCTTTCATTTCTCCCGCCCACGCAGTTGCGCCGGGACTCGCAATTTACAGCTTTCTTCAGTCCTACTCGTTTGGGTAGGACTTGCAATTTTCAGCTTTCATTTACCGCTTTCATTTACTGCTTTCATTTTCAGCTTTCTTTACTGCTTTATTTTTTGCTTTTCTCGCAAGCCGTCCCCATTCCGATGAGTGGCTACAGTTCTTAGCCCTCGGCATCGAAGAGCATTGGGACAGATAAAATAGCTTAAAATAACTAAAGGTCTAATTTTTCTAATTAATTAAAAGTACTTAAGGTTTGCCCGGGGTTAACGACGCGTAGGACCACATATCGATGTGTGGGCCCTATTTCCGTTTTCCATATGCTAGCCAGCCGAGAGGCCGTGCATATGGACCGATCACCCCTTGGCAAAGAGAGTTCCGCACTAACCCTCGAGAGAGGAGGCGCGCCAACTCTACCGGATTGGGTTCCCCACCCAATAGCGGGGTTCTTAGCGTAATGCGGGCGTTAAGAGGAATCCTTCGTCGGACGAGAGCCCGGTCGAATAGTCTTAGCGTTCAGGTGAGCGATAGTCCTAGAGATAGGTGAGCTTATTTTAGTGGAACCTCCACGGCCAAGTCTCCGCCTTAATTAATTAGAAATTTAGGAGCTCTTTTTATTTAAAGTCTATTTTAGTTCAATTGTTTTTTCGGTGCCATCGAGCTAAGCTCTTCATCGGCACCACCTTCAAGCTTTCTTCTTATTGCTTTCATTTTCTTTCTGTCATTTTCTGCATTTTATTATATATAAAATATCCCGACAAGATAATTATCGGTAAAATAATAGTCCCCTCCAGGGAAGAGTAGAAATAATCGAACCGGACCCGAGAACAATACGACCTCGATATTCCACCCGGAATATCCTGTACTACTCACGATAGGTGCACTTGCCTCCTTTCGTTAAAACTCGATTTCTAAACTTTTTTTATATCCAAAATAAATAAATAAATACGCGCGCCCCGTTTTCTTAAATAAATTCACTTCCGCCTTTTTTCGCAAATAAAACCGCCGGGTCGCCGCGTGACCATAAATAATTTTGGAGTTTTAACCTACATCAAGTTTTTGGCGCCGTTGCCGGGGAAATTTTGGTTCGTTATTTTAAACCCTGGAAATCTATTAATTTTACCTTATTTTTTTTTTTTAAAAAAAACTAATTATAATAATACTATTAAAAAAAAACTACTTTAAAAAGAAAAAAAAAACAAAAACTTAGACAATATATATATATCTTTTTTATCATATTATTATTATTTCTAAAATATTTTTTTGCAATGACGTCATTTTCTATAAATCCTAAAAAACCAAAAAAATCTAAAAAATCTAAAAAAAAAAAAACACAAAAACTCTAAAAACAAAAACCTAAAAATCTAAAAAGTTCAAAAAAATGAAAAAAAAAAAATCAAACATAAAAAAAAACAGAGCAAAACTTAAAACTTAAAAAAAAAAAAAAACTCTTAAAAAACTAAAAACAAAAAAAGAACTAAAAAAAAAACTCTACTTAAAAACACCAAAAAAAAAAATAATAATACTAACTCTATATATATTTTATTTTATTTAACTTTGTTTTATTTCGTTTCATTTTGCTTCGGCACGCTTCCATTATTATGCGCGCTAGGGGATCACATTTTTATCACACAATGGTCGCTAAGGCCTTAGCTACCTCCCGAGTCACCCACGCACTTGCCCCCCCTACCGCCCGCAATCTTTAGGCCGAGTTTATCTTTTTTGTTTTTTCTGTTATCTTTTTGCTTTTTCTTCTAAATAATGCAGGGTTTCAACTTGGGCCTCCCGGACTTGTCTTAGGGAAGCTTCTACCCTCTCTGTTTTTGTTTTTTTGTACTTATTTTATTTTGTATATTATCTGTTCTGCATACTTAGATTGCAACATTGGGGACAATGTTGGGTTTAAGTATGGGGGTGTTTTCCTATACTGCAATTTTTTATTCTGTACTCATCAAAACTAAAAAAATTTTTGCAAAACTTAAAATCTAAAATTTTTTTCTTGTTTTTATTATCATAAAACTTCAAAAAAATTCATAAAACTCAAAAAAAAAAATTTCTCTTTCCCCCCATCTTCTTTTTTGTAAAAACTCGCATCTTGCCAGCCCGCGACGGTCGACTCATCGAACCAACCATTCAAATAAGAGTCTGTTCGCGGGGCCGCAATCGAGTTTTTACTTTGCTTTTTTGTAAAAATCTCTCTTTCCCCCATATCTTCTTTATAAATAACACTTCTTTCTCTCCTCTTTCTTGTAAATAACTTATCAAAATAACTATAAAAATAAAAATAAAAAAATTAGAAAAACCCAAAAACCCTAAAAAGATAAAAAATCTAAAAAATCCTAAAAAGATAATAATTAAAACACAAAAAAATGATAAAACTCTAAAAATTCCAAAAAATGTTTTGTTAAAATTATGTAACAAAATAATTCGAATATACCATTTCTTAACCCTTTTTGCTTTCCAAAAATCCAGTTTCGAGTTAATTTATATGCGAATTTTAGTTATTCTTTGCTTACTATTCGTTTATTAATTAAAGTTCGATAGATTTAAGTGTCTGGGGTTAAGATTTAAAGAATTTTTTATGTCTTTTCCTTATAATAGGGAACTTGTTTTTCACCACCACTTCTAATTTTATAAATAGAAGCTCGTTTTTTATGTTAGAAAATAACATCCATGGATTTCAATTATTTCAACTTCATGCTTTTAGAAACATTGGAACGTTCATTTTAAAAAGGTTGCTCTCAAAACTTTTTGATTAAAAGCTAGTTTTATTTCTGAAAAACTAAACCCACTTCCATTTTTTTTTCGTGTCTTAATTGACATGATTCCCCCCTATCCCTTAAAAGATCCTATGTCAATGGGAATAAGATTTCGTTCCGTAAACATAGGCACCCAATAATTTAAAAAGATTATATATGAAGTAAGAGGATAAAATTCATTACTCCTACAAATATACATTGGGTTAATTTTATCCTTATGAAGAAAGAAAATTTTTTTTTTATTATGTGTTAGGAAAATAAGATTTCGTTTTCCTAACTATCCAAAAAGAAAAAAATTGGAGGTTCGAGAAAAAATTACCTCGCCTCAATATTCAAGCCTTCTTCATAAACCACCAAACCACTTATCTCATTTCAATGATTCTAGAATTAATTTAAATTTTTTTGAGAGCATAACTTTTAAATTGCATTATTTCCTTTAACTTCTTTTAAGCTAAGGTTTTTTATATAAATCCAATCCATCTTTGTTAAACTAACAAAAATAATTTTTTGCTTTCTATTTTATTTTTTCTAGAAGTCTTTTTGAAACTCTTCCTCTATTCATAACATTTCATAAATTAGGATTTAATTCTTTAACCCTGGATGTTTATTTTGATCTTCCTTTTAATTAATTCAAGCGGTAGCTAAACTTAGGATTTCTTTTATTCCTTATAAGTTCATCTCCAACTTTTGCTCTGGAATAGCAAAAGCTTAAGTATGGGGGTATTTGATAAGTTGTAAATATACCTATTTTTGTGTACATTAATTTAGATGTTTTCATTTATTTTTGTCGTTTTTACTTATTTTTATTCAATAAAATGCTCCTATCTTTGTAAATATTATACTAACTTAGTTTATTTTTTTTTCAGGAAAAATTGAAAATCTGCCAAAAAATTGACATGTCACGCCCGTGACATATTGGTCACGCCCGTGACCAGGGCGTGACACGTCAAAATCCCGTGAATCAGCAATTTTTGAAGACCAACGCCTGACACGCCCGGGGTCACGCCCGTGTCACCCGACACGGGGCGTGACCCAAGCCCGTGACACTCCACTCGACGATTTCATCTCGACGATCGTCGAGTGTCGACACTAGCAGTCACGCCTAGAGTCACGCCCGTGACCTAGGGCGTGACACCTCTTTCCGCTCGACGATTTTCAACTCGACACTTTCAGCTCGACATTCGTCGAGTGTCGACACCAGCCAACACGCCCAGAGTCACGCCTGTGACCTGGGGCGTGACCTTTCCAGCTAGCCCGACAAGACCTGCCCGAAGACTTTCGGCGCGCACCGCGCCCAGATCCACCTGCCTGTCACGCCCCCTGTCACGCCCGTGACCAAGGGCGTGACCACTGCGAGACCGCCACGTGTCCAGCCGAAGTCAACTTTCCCGTCAAATCGCCGGCCGCCATCTCAAATAGTACTGTCACGCCCCCTGTCACGCCCGTGACCAAGGGCGTGACACATGAAAATTTTTTCTATAAATTCCAGTCTTCTGCTCTGGATTTCTGTTCCTTTTTTGGTTCCATTTTGTATAGGGTTGTGCTGCCGAAATGCTTCCAAGGCTTATGTAAGGGATAATTTCTCCCCCTCTCCTTAGTTTTATTTTCGTATCTTTGTAACTCGTACTTCTTTTTAATAAAATGTGTTTTATTTTCTTCTCTCAACATGACTTTGGAATGGATTAATGCAAATCTCCCCTATGCAATCTTATCTTTCTTCCTTGTTTTAACTTAGTTTTTTTTTCGTCTTTTTAATACGTGTGTGTGTGTGTATGAGAGTAAATGTTACATTTTCTTTATTTTGGATAAGTAGTTGTTATGTTTTCATTTCATTAGCTTTTGATAGCTTAGATTTTCATAAGTTTCTAATTCATCCCTATAGATCCGTAAAATCGTTTTCAAAGTGTTTTTCCTCTTTTTTTTAACTTAGCTTTTTATTTCGTAAAACCTTTTCGTTCTTTTCGTTTTATTTTCACTTTTTAATCAGTTTTACGGAGTTATAGGAATGATAATATAGTCGTTATAATTTTTCGCGCACTTTGATTTTTTCATTTAAACTTTTTCCTCTTTTAATTTTTTCGTTCTCTTTTTACGCATTTCTACCGCATTCTAGCGGTAGAAATGTATTCGTTTTAATTTTTCGAGCACTTGCATTTTGCGTTTATTTGCAAACCTTTTTCGCTCATTTAATTTTTATTTTCGCTTTTTATGCATTTCTACCGCATTCTAGCGGTAGAAATGCAGTCGTTTTAATTTTTAAATAACTTAGTTTTTTTTTACATTTTTTGTACTTGCGCATTTATTTCCGCCTACTCGTTAAGAGTTAAATGGCGCCTGCTTATTTTACTTTCTGTAGAGTGCGTGAGTTTGTATTTTTTTCCTTTTTTCCGCCTACTCACTTGAGTTTAATGGCTGGATTTTACTTTCCTGTAGAGTGTGTGTGTTTACTTTATGTCGAGAGAGAGTGTGTGTGCGTTGCATTTATTTTGTCCTACTCGTTTGAGTAGGACCCGTATTTATTTTCTCCTACTCATTTGAGTAGGACTTGCGTGTGTGCGTTTTACTGCTTTCATTTCTCCCGCCCACGCAGTTGCGTCGGGACTCGCAATTTACAGCTTTCTTCAGTCCTACTCGTTTGGGTAGGACTTGCAATTTTCAGCTTTCATTTACCGCTTTCATTTACTGCTTTCATTTTCAGCTTTCTTTACTGCTTTATTTTTTGCTTTTCTCGCAAGCCGTCCCCATTCCGATGAGTGGCTAACAGTTCTTAGCCCTCGGCATCGAAGAGCATTGGGACAGATAAAATAGCTTAAAATAACTAAAGGTCTAATTTTTCTAATTAATTAAAAGTACTTAAGGTTTGCCCGGGGTTAACGACGCGTAGGACCACATATCGATGTGTGGGCCCTATTTCCGTTTTCCATATGCTAGCCAGCCGAGAGGCCGTGCATATGGACCGATCACCCCTTGGCAAAGAGAGTTCCGCACTAACCCTCGAGAGAGGAGGCGCGCCAACTCTACCGGATTGGGTTCCCCACCCAATAGCGGGGTTCTTAGCGTAATGCGGGCGTTAAGAGGAATCCTTCGTCGGACGAGAGCCCGGTCGAATAGTCTTAGCGTTCAGGTGAGCGATAGTCCTAGAGATAGGTGAGCTCATTTTAGTGGAACCTCCACGGCCAAGTCTCCGCCTTAATTAATTAGAAATTTAGGAGCTCTTTTTATTTAAAGTCTATTTTAGTTCAATTGTTTTTTCGGTGCCATCGAGCTAAGCTCTTCATCGGCACCACCTTCAAGCTTTCTTCTTATTGCTTTCATTTTCTTTCTGTCATTTTCTGCATTTTATTATATATAAAATATCCCGACAAGATAATTATCGGTAAAATAATAGTCCCCTCCAGGGAAGAGTAGAAATAATCGAACCGGACCCGAGAACAATACGACCTCGATATTCCACCCGGAATATCCTGTACTACTCACGATAGGTGCACTTGCCTCCTTTCGTTAAAACTCGATTTCTAAACTTTTTTTTATATCCAAAATAAATAAATAAATACGCGCGCCCCGTTTTCTTAAATAAATTCACTTCCGCCTTTTTTCGCAAATAAAACCGCCGGGTCGCCGCGTGACCATAAATAATTTTGGAGTTTTAACCTACATCAACTGTTACCCTTTGCCTCGGATCAACGCGCTGGTTGATTCCGCCGTCGGCTTTTCTGTAATGAGTTTTTTAGATGCCTTTTCAGGTTACCACCAGATCAGGATGCACCCCCCGGACATCAAGGATGTCTCATTCATCACCGGGGACGGCTGCTATTGCTACAAGATGATGCCGTTCGGGCTGAAGAACGCTGGGGCCACCTACCAAAAAATGATGGATAGGGTCTTCAAGGAACAGAGGGGGAGGAACTTGGAGGTATACGTGGACGACCTCATGATCAAGAGCCGGGACGTGGACTCCCACCTCCGGGACCTGAAGGAGACGTTCGCCACCCTGCGCAGATACAAGATGCGGCTGAATCCCCTTAAGTGCGTTTTTGGGGCTAACCGAGGGAAGTTCTTGGGGCACCTCCTCACCCCCGCGGGGGTCGAGCCGAACCCGGACAAGGTCAAGGCTATCCTGGAGTTGGGGTCCCCGCGGAATGCGAAGGAGGTCCAGCGGCTGACAGGGAAGCTAGCAGGACTGAGCCGCTTCCTTTCTCGGGCAGGGGAGAAGTACTCCCCCTTCTTCAAAACGCTGAGGGGAGGCCAGAGGTTCGAATGGAGCAAGGAATGTGAAGAGGCCTTCCAGGCCCTCAAGGTGCAGTTGACACAAGCTCCGTTGCTCCAGGGGCCGAAGGAGGGTGAGGATTTGTTCTTATATCTCGGGGTTGGGGCAGAGGCCTTGAGCTCCGTCTTAGTACGTGAAGAGGGGAAGAGGCAGCTCCCCATTTACTATGTCAGCCGGGTCCTGAGGAAGGCCGAGCTCCGGTATCCGATCCTGGAGAAGCTTGCATTCGCATTAATCGTCTCGGCTCGAAGGCTACGACCCTACTTCCAGGCACACTCAATCCGAGTGGTGACCGACCATCCTCTCCGCAACGTCTTCGAGGGGGTGGAGCATTCAGGCCGGCTGGCCAAGTGGTCGGTGGAGCTAAGCGAGTTCGATGTCTCCTTCGTTCCGCGGCTCTCGATCAAAGCTCAGGCGATGGCCGACTTCCTGGCCGACTACGTGGTGGAAGTGGCGGAGGAGGAGCTCACCCGCCCGACTCCTTGGAAGGTGAGGGTGGATGGAGCCTCAGGAAGGCATTCTCTCGGAGTAGGAGTGATTCTGGAAAACCCTCAAGGGACTCGGATCGAGCAGACGGTGGTGGTGCATTTTCCCATTACCAACAACCAGGCTGAGTACGAAGCAGTGATAGCGGGACTACGCCTGGCCAGGGAGTTGGGGGTGCTGGATGTGGAGGTCCTGACCGACTCCATGGTGGTGGCTTCCCAGATCAACGGGGAGTTCGAAGCAAGGGAGCCCGCTTTGAAGTTATACTTGGCCAAAGTAAAGGGGGTCATAGGGACCTTCCAGACCTTCTCCATCCGGCACGTGCCAAGGGGGGAGAATGAGCAGGCCGACCAACTGGCGAAGCACGGCCCCCGGGCAGGGGGCACCATCACCGACCTGTTTCGCCCCTCCATCGAAGAAGGAGAGCTCATGGAGATCGATCAGCAGCCCTCGTGGATGGACCCAGTAGTAGTTTTCCTCTCCACGGGAGAGTATCCGGAGGGAGTAGACAGGAAGAAGCTGAGGCACAAGTTCGCCTACTACCTCCTTAAAGACGGACAGCTATACAGAAAGACCCTCTCTGGGATGCTGGCCCGCTGCGTGTCCGAGGGCGAGGCGCAGAGGATCTTGGAAGAAGTCCACTCCGGGGAGTGCGGGAGTCATTCCGGGAGTCGGACCCTGGAGGGGAGGATAGTCAGGCAGGGGTATTTCTGGCCCACCCTGGGCCGGGACGCCGCGGGGTTCGCAAGAAGATGTCATAAGTGCCAGCTGTTCGCCCCCCTCCAGCTACAGCCGGCCCAACAACTCAAGAGCATCACGGCCCCCTGGCCCTTTGCAATCTGGGGAATGGATCTGGTTGGACCGTTCCCCCAGGCCAGCGGCCAGAGAAGATTCCTCCTAGTGATGATCGACTACTTCTCAAAGTGGATGGAGGTGAAGGCGTTGGCCAAGGTGACCTCCCAGGTAATCAGGAACTTCGTTTGGGGGGAGATCATCTGTCGCCATGGGCTGCCCCAGGCCATCGTCACAGACAACGGACCTCAGTTCGCCAGTGCCGAGTTCACCAGTTTCTACGAGCAGCTTGGGATCGACCTCAGATTCGCCTCGGTCCACCACCCCAGGAGCAACGGGCAGGTGGAGGCGGCAAACAAAATCATCGTCAATCTCCTCAAGAAGAAGGTGGAAAACTTGAGGGGGAGCTGGGTGGAGCAGCTCCCCGCCGTTCTTTGGGCCCTTAGAACCACTCCTAACACGGCCACGGGGGAGACCCCCTTCAAGCTCTCCCATGGGTGCGAGGCGGTGCTCCCCATAGAATTTGAAGTTCAAACACCGCGAGTCGGAATGGCCAAGGAGGGCAGAAAGGAATGGCAAGCCGAGAACGGGGAGGAACTGAGACTCTCCCTTGACATGGCGGAAGAGTTGAGGGATCTTTCGGCCATCCGACAGGAGGAGGTCAAAAGGAGGATGGCAAAATACTTTGACAAACATGTCAGGGTCAAGCAGTTCACGGAAGGGGACCTGATACTGAAGAAGGCGGATGCGGCAGGAAGGTCAGCGTCCGTAGGGAAACTCAACCCCAGCTGGGAAGTGCCATTCATTGTGAAGGAAGCTTTGAAGTCGGGGGGCTATCGGCTCCAAAATGTAGAGGGCGAGGCCCTGAGTCTCACCTGGAGTGGAGACGACTTGAAGAGATTTTTTCCCTAATTTCCTGTAAGCAACACGATTTATTACAATGAAGCTTTTCTTCTCTCCCCCCAGGATTGTCATACCTAAGCTTGCTCAGAGAGATGGAATGAACTTGGACCCCGAGAAGATCCCGCTGCCAGGCTCCCACCTAGCTGGCAGGGCCGGAAGTCACTCGGTGTCATCCCTAGCCTCGAGAAGATCCCGCTGCCAGGCTCCCACCTAGCTGGCAGCGCCGGAAGTCACTCGATGGAATGAACTTGGACCCCGAGAAGATCCCGCTGCCAGGCTCCCACCTAGCTGGCAGGGCCGGAAGTCACTCGGTGTCATCCCTAGCCTCGAGAAGATCCCGCTGCCAGGCTCCCACCTAGCTGGCAGGGCCGGAAGTCACTCGATGGAATGAACTTGGACCCCGAGAAGATCCCACTGCCAGGCTCCCACCTAGCTGGCAGGGCCGGAAGTCACTCGGTGTCATCCCTAGCCTCGAGAAGATCCCGCTGCCAGGCTCCCACCTAGCTGGCAGGGCCGGATGTCACTCGATGGAATGACTCCGAAAGCAACGACCTGCGACCCAGAACAAATCGCGTTGTCGGACTCCCAACTAGCCGGCAAGGCCGGGAACTACTCGAAAAGCGTGCGCAGCAAGACGAAATCACAAGAGTTAGTCAAAAAAGAGGGAAAGGGTCTAGCATAGCCCCATCCTCAGACCCCAGGAAAGGTGGTCGAGTAAACGCAAAGGCCTGGCGAGAGTCCGCAGAGAATTAAGCATGCGACCGAGGGACGAGCCAGCTCGCCTCGCTCGGCGGACGAGCCAGCTCGCCTCGCTCCGCGGACGGGCAGCCGCCTCGTCAGAGCCGGGCCGCAGGGGCAGGTCGCTCCATCCGGCAATGACAGCGTTGGAAAAATAAAGCAGGCGAAAAAGGCATTCATTAAAGGAACAATAGCTAAAAATATGAAGTATAAGCGCAACTCGAACATACATCTCAGAACAGATTGTTACACATAATAATGTTCATCTAAAAAGTAAATTACAAAAAGTAAGGGGGGGCGTGAGATCTAGAAACCCTAAAGGGGCTGGAAGGCCTTATCGCCAGGGTCCGGCACGGGGAGAAACAGCGCCGGCACAACGTCTTCCGCCGAAAGCTCTGCCGCCTCGCCCGTAAGCAGATCCGCGCGCCGCAGCATTTGCATCGTGTATTTCGCCGCGCTGGCCGCGTTCTTTTGCATTAGCACTTCCAGGTCATGGTCAGAGAGGTGCTCGCGCGGGCAGACCCTGCTGTCTGGAGGAGGAGCAGCGGCGGCGGCCTCCAGCTCGCGTACCCGGGCCTCCAGCGCCGCCTTCTCCTGGCCAAGGGTGGCGATCTCGGCACCCATTCGACTCGCCGTCGCCGCATCCTGAAAAAAGGAATGAGAATAATCATGAGCTGTGTTCGCGAGAGGGAGAGGATAACTCAGGTTGAGCGCGTACCACCCCGCCCAGGTACTGCGCGAGGGTCTCCTCGGCAGCGGCGGCCCGCCCTCTCTGAAGGTCCGCGTCCGCCCGAGCGAGCTTTCGGGCCTCCTCCTTCTCATCCGCCATCTTTTGGATGGACGCGGCGTTCCGCTCCACCTGGGTGCAGCGTCTCCCCACCATATGAGCCAGCTCCAAACCGCGCAGCTGGGCCCGCGCGCTCTCATGAATCAGCACTCGCGTCTCCTCCATGTCATAAATGGCGGCGTCTTCGCGCGAGTACAGACCAAAGGAGAAGCTGTACGCCTCCCCGCCGATAGTATCCTGCTCCAT
The DNA here is from genome assembly GCA_039583875.1 of Platanthera guangdongensis. Classification (NCBI taxonomy): domain Eukaryota; kingdom Viridiplantae; phylum Streptophyta; class Magnoliopsida; order Asparagales; family Orchidaceae; genus Platanthera; species Platanthera guangdongensis. Next base: position 102,067,135 of record CM077153.1, read on the forward strand.
CCAGCTCGGCAGCAGGGTCGAGATCGTTGCACGGTTCGACTCCTTGTCCCACGCCAGGAGCGGGACGCCGAGCTCGTCCAAGTACTTCTCGCCGTAGCCGAAGTTACAATGCCCTCTCGGCACCGGCTCCGCAGCGGCTTCAGATCCACCCGGTGGCGCGGAGGTGCCCGCCGCCCCGACCGGGGAGTCGCTGGTCGAAGCAACCAGCAGGGGCGAGGGGGCCTCAGTCGGCAAGATCGCGGGGGCCTTGCCCTTTATTTGGCTCGCGGAGGGTTGTTGATCCGCGGTCTTCGCCGACTTCGGCGGAGGCGCTGACTGTCCGCCGCCCGGTCGCTTCTTGGCCGGGACCGATGGGATGTCGCACTGGGCGGCATCCGCAGCCTGGGCGCGGGCGAGAACCCCGGGGGGAATCTGAGCGCTCTCGTAAGGGGGGTGAAGAGGGATGTCGCGTTCACCTGCGAAGAAGGGAAGGTGAGATGAAAGAAGAGTGGGAAAGTAAGGCCTAACTAAGACGAGTGGCAAACCTCCCCCCGGCGGGACAGCCGCGAGATCGTCAAGGTGGCGGCGCAGGAACGCGACCTCAAAGTTCTTCCCAGCGAAGAACGCGCACAGATCAGCTTCGTGGCCGCCTAGGCTGGGTGGTCGGTAGCTCGCCTCGCTGAGCTGCACCGGCGAGAAGGGAACGTTGCCGAAGTCCCCTTTGACGAACAGGAACTTCTTCAGCCAGTTGTGGCTCTTGTTAACTGTCTCCCGCACCTTGAGGTGGGCGCTGGAGAAGTAGGCCGTCCCGTCTCGATTCGCCCTGAAGGAGAACAGCTTCCGGAACACTGCGAGGCTGAACTCCACCCGCTCCTCTCGCAGGAAGCAGGCGAACCCCATCATGACGGCGATGGAGTTCGGGGTCATCTGGCCCAGGATGACCCCGAAGTATTTTAGCACCTGGCGCACCTCGGACCACAGGGGGAGTCGCAGGCCTACCTCAAAGTGAGCGAGAGGGATGGCGAGCTCATCCCTAGACAGGTCGTTGATTTTCTCCCCCTCTTCGGGTCGCCTCGCAGAGAACCCGGCTGGGATATGGTCGCCTAGAGCTTCCAAGTATTCGCGCTCTGTGATAACGGCGCGAGGGAAATCATGCTCGGAGAAGGTCCAAGCGCACTTGCTTCGGCCGTCCACGTCTCCGCCGCCTCCGCCCATCCCCGTCGAGTCACCGCCGAACGCGCGAGAAAAAGCCAGAAGGCGAACACAGACGATACTCCGCGGGAACGGGAAGCAAGAAAGTTTGGAATCGGTGGAGAAATTAGGGCCTGCAAGGCCTATTTATAGGGGAAGAGGAAGGGCGGGAAACTTCCCGCCGAAAGGCGGGGTGCGGATAGCCAAAAATCAGCCCGACAGTTCGACTTCCCGCGCGCGACCGCACCTCAAAGGTCGAGCCGGCACGGTTCTCGCCCGGCTGCAACCGCGGGAGACCAGCGCGGGCGAACCAACCCCAACCCGCACCCACACGCCGTTCCGCGCAAGACGGGAGACTCCCGTCTGGCGAGCTCCTCGGCTCGCCCTCGCCCCGATCAGCGCAAAAGGAAGAATGGACCTTTCCCTTAACCCGCCCACAGAAAACAAAAGAAAAGCAGCACGATAATTTCAATACATCTCAGCAACAAAACAGTTAGGCCCATAGGCGGGCTGAAAGAGTCGCAAGCAAATTACAAATACAAGATAACTACGAAATGACGATAACCCCGCGGTATCCCGCGAGCGAGGGGCGAACAACTGGGTCAGTACTCGACCCACTTCCACCTGTGCCGCCTCTTCGTTCCCGACAGAGGCGGCACACGGGGATCGTGGTAATCGCGAACCGCCACCAGCTCCCGCTGAGCCAGGCCGACCTGCTCCACGGCGCTCTTAAGATGCCCCTCGACTCGCGTTATATGCACGCCCGGCGAGGTGACATCGTCGTCTTCCGCTTCGCGCGGAGGGCCCTCCAAGGCCGCGAGCCGGGCCTCGGTCTCGGCCTTGTCGTCATCGACTTTCTTCATGATCTCCTGCAGCAGCAGTGTGTGTTTCTGGAATAGCCGCGTCACCTGCCTCTTCATCCCCGCCGCATCGGTCGGGTCGCCCAGATAGTCAGAAACACTGTCCACGTCAGGCGGAGGCGAGTACCCTTCGCTCATCTCGGTCTCAGGAGAGGCCCTGTGAAAGCCTGCAAGCGGGGAGGGGTCAGAATGAGCGAGCAAGAGACAAAGCCAACAAAAAAAACCAGCTCACCAGGGGTTGGCACGTCGCCCGCACCGACAGATGGGCGAGAAGAGCCCGGCCGACCCTGAAAGTTCCCTCCCTCGAGGGTCTCAAGAGATTTCCCCAGCCCGTGGGAGACCGCCAGACAGGGAGTTTCCGGAGGTGGGCGATCCAGAACCGAGGAACCAGCGACCTTCTCGGGCGACTCGCGAGAAGGGCGATCCTCTCCCCCATTCCCCGCCCCCTCACAGGGGATCGCCTGCAAAACAAAGGGTCAAAGGTACAGCAATAACTCGCGGAAGGTCACGTCCACCGGGGATTACCTCGACACCCGCGGCCGAGCTGGAGCCCGGACAGTCGCCCGCCAGAGACCGCCTGACAATCTTCCCCTTCGCCGGCCTGAAGACAGGGCCGGGAGACCCGCGTGATAACCAAGGGGCAGCCTTGAGGGCCTCCTCCTGAGTCTTCAGGCTCGCTACCGCCAGGCGAGCTCGCACCTCCTCGCTGACCGGCATCGAGAAATTAAGGTCTGCTCAAAGGAAATGAAGGGATCTGGGGAGCCTCCTTCAGGGGTTAGCAGTGCGTATTTATAGCAGGACAGTGGGCCCCTACCAGAAGATTCCCTGCCAGCTCAGCACAGAGCTCGCCGAACACGCGGGTTGGATGATTCTTTCCGAGCTTGATTCAAGCTCAAAAAGAGCGGGGATTGTGTACAACCCTGTGTCCGGCGAGCGGGCCCCGCCAGGATGATTGTGCAGGCCTGTCCCCGCGACCCGCACCCGAGCGGCAGAACGGGCTGAACGACTGAAGGGCTGGTCCGCTCCCGCCCATCTCAGGCGAGCGAGCTGGCGACCCGCAGCAAGCGAGTCGGACCCGCGATTGGCGACCCGCCGGCCAACCCCCCGTACGCGACCTGGCTGCCGATCCGCCCGGCAGAAGACAGGCAGCTCGCCCCTATCGGCTCGCGCTCGCCCCTATCGGCTCGCGCTCGCCCAGGGAGGATAGGCGAGCCACGAAGCCAGACCGCGCCCGCCTCCTGCGGGAGAACTGAAGGCGAGCTGACCACCCGGGGGTGCGAATAGCTACTCAGAACAGCGGAGCCTCGCTGTTGGCAGACCAGGTTGGACTGCGCATAGCTGTTCAGAACAGCGGAGTTTGGCTGTTGGCAGACCCAACCAGGGGCCTTTTGGTACTTCCAGGTCAGTCCTTTTGGTTATTGGCAGTTCAGATTCTGAAAATCTATAAATAAGACCCAAGGGGTACCTCAGAGGACACGCTTTCAGTGCCTCCTTGCTCTCATTCTCAAGTGTTCTCTGAGGGTACCTTAGCTCGGCTCTTGGCTAAGGAGGGGAAGCGCTCAGAGATCTTCCGGGTTTGTGGTGGGACCTCCCTGCCGAGCCCTTGGGTCTGTTTTCTCTTGTCTCTCTCGTTGTTTTTCTTGCAGGAGCAAAGTAGGCGCGAGACCACCCCTTCCCCAAGGGTAGAACTCCACAAGAGGCCGGATTCCGGTTTCAACAGTGCCATTGGGGTCATTACCTTCAAGTGGGATCAGCCCACTCATCATGCTTGACCAAGTCAACTCAAAAGTCAACTTAGTCAACAAATTGTCCTAAAGAGTGAAAATGAGCCCAAGCAACTTCCCCTTGGGCCAAGCCCACCAAACTTGGCCTATGACCAACCCAAGTGGACAAGGACAACCCCTACCCCTCTGGATTAAGAGAGAGAATACATGCATGGGGGTAAAGTGGGAATTTTAGGAGAGAGAAGAGGAGTGAGAAGAGGAAAAGAGGGAATGGTAGCCACATGACCTCATTCCTTCTGCCCAAGCTTGCTGGCATGCCTCCCAAAGTGATTCCAGAGGAAATGAGGGCATGGTGGTCACTTGGCACCATGGGTGAAGCATCCAAAGCCCCAACCCGAGCTCACCTTGGTTGTATCTCCATATACAACCACCTTCAGCCAAAACCAACCCCACCAACAGCTTCAGAGAGAGGAAACGAGTGGAGATTGAGTCCTGAAGCAAGAGAATTTGTGGAGAATCAAGGTTTTGAGCAGGAGATCGCCGGAGAAGCTCGGCCATGGCCAACCGCCGCCGCACTCGCCGCCAAGGTATGAATCAAGTTCGTTTAACTTCACCTCTACCCGTACTAGCTTCCTAGATCAATAAGGGGAGATATCAGGCTCAATTGAGCCCGATGCCATGTGAGGAAAAGCTGGATTTTCCGAGTTTTTCATGATGCTTGGGATCGCCAGAGGAGCCGCCTCCGACCACCACACTGTCGGGAAACGCTGGCCCCCACCTCAATGGAGGTGGTGACAATAATCTCCTGCGGTGGCGCCGGCCCAGGTGGCCGGAGATGTCCAGACAAAGTGACCCAGCCAGAATCAATCTCCACCGTTGCTGATCGGGGACGATGAACGGATGCCGTTCATTTGATTGAATTTTGTTGATAGTTTAATTATTTATGAATAGTGTATTAACTGTCACACTTTATCAGTCTACTTGCATGCACAAATTAGGCCTCTTAAGTGCAAATCCAGGACCAGACATCAACATGAAAAATGTAGGCTTAGGTCGTATCGTTCATTTGCCACCCTAAATTTCAAATTTGGAGCAGTAGAACTCCCTATAGGGCTGTTCTACTAGGACTGGTCCTAGGCAAGGGCTGAAATTCAAATGCATGCCTATGCCAAGCCAGAAGTCCACATGACCACAAATTTTGGACATGTGCTTGACTAGGGTAGACTTAAATTCTGTCCAAAAATTGGAATTTTTGGGGAACATTTTTCTACAGTATTAGTGAAAATACACAAAATTAAATTAATGAAATATTTGGAGTAATATGACTCCAAATGGCCCCAAACTTTGGTGGCAGGTTCTTGAGGATTGTACAACCTTGGGGTCAGGAGAGGTGGTTCAATGAGCGAGAAGGGAGGGACTGGTGAGATGAATTAGACAGGCGAGTAAGACCGGGAGGCCCACCTGCAGGAGGCGGGATGGGGGATTCTCTGAGGTAGGCGAGACGCCCAGGTAGTGCGAGATGGCTCTAGGAGGCGAGATGGCCTATAGGGCGAGAGGCCGGCGAGAAGGACAGAGAGGATCGTCTCGCCTGTCAGCCTTTTCCCCACTCGCCACATGGGAGAAAAGATGTTTTTACCTTTTTACCCCCAAGGGGGACTTTACCTTTTTGCCCCAGGTAATTTTACACTTTTACCCCTGTAGGTCTGCGTATAGCCCTCCAGAACAGCGGAGTTTGGCTGTTGGCAGACCTAGCCCAGGGTGTTTTGGTCATTTTAGGTTAGTTCAGAAGTGATATTTGCAGATCAGATTCAGAGGCCTATAAATAGACCGATAAGGTGCCTAAGATGGTTGTTGAACCTTTCTACTGTCTTCCTCACAGACACCAAGCTCAGCATTGGCTAGGGAGGGGAAGATCTTCAGTTCTTCCGGGAAAGAGGTGGGACCTCTGAGCTGAGACCCTTCGGTCTGTTTCCAGGTCTCCGACTCACGTCAAGAGGGTAGTTTAAGAAGAGTACGTGTGTGCTGCATCCTCAGTTTCGAAGTTTAGGAGGGACTAGAAAGCTGATTCCAACATTTTTGATGCAGTGAGCGTGGAGCGCAGCCCTCAGAGAAGAACCTTGAGCAACCACATGGCGGGAGGTCACAGAGAGGGAGAAGGAGAGGGGTCGGATAACCCAGGAGGATTTGTTGGAAGGGAAGAGTTTATGGCTTCAATTAAGGGCATCATGGACTTGCTGGAAGGGATCTCGCGACAGGGAGATTGTTCAACCCCAATACCACAGGTGCCCGCTCTCGCACCACAAGAAGAACTCGTCTCGGTGCGAGTGGGAGAAGATGCCCCGGGAAGGAGGCCAGTGAAGGAGGTGATAATGGAAGGGAGAGGGAGAGACATGGCGGGAAGGGAGCTGTTCCCAAGCCCGGGAAGTACCATCTCTCCAGGGGAGGTCGTCGCGCGAGTAGGGGCGGCGAGACCGGCGGCGAGGGGGTCGCCTTTTTGTGAGCTGATCCTGTCAGCTCCCATCCCAGAAGGGTTTCGGGAACCAGAGATGAACTATTATGTGGGGAAGGATGATCCCCTCCATCACTTGCAATGATTCGAGGACGCAGTTTCGATCAGGCCCATGACGGACGCGTTTAAATGTCGTCTTTTTGCCATCACTCTAAAGGACAAAGCTAGAGACTGGTTTCACCAGCTCCCGACAGACTCGATATACTGCTTCGAGGACCTAAGCAGGAGCTTCCAGTTACGGTTCTCAACTTCGAAGAAGAGAAAGAAGAATCCAGAGTCAATCTTTTTGATTAAGCATAGGGCAGATGAATCCCTAACTCAATACGTGGATAGGTTCCAAGAGGAGATCTTGGATATATAGGAGGTGCCGGGGTTTGCCCTCCAGATGGCCTTTACCGTGGGACTACGGGAAGGTTTCTTCAAAATGAGCCTCACCCGAAAAGCGCCGCTATCTTTTGAGGGCTTGATGGAGAAGGCGGCGAAGGAAATAACGATGGAGGCGACAAATCCAACTTTTGCAAAAAAGTTGGCAAGGCTTACGGAGGTGGAGTCGAGGGAGTCAGGGGGGAGATAGAGGGAAGTGAGGAGAATAGAAGAGCCGAGGGTGCCGGCGTATCAAGAGCTATGATGGAGGCAACAGGGAGGCCCTGCCCCAGGACAAAGGAGAGGATTTCCCCACGGGGGGAGGAACTAACAAGGAGGACCGGGAAGATTTCACCAGCAAGGGTGGGGGTATGGTCATAGACCACCCCTGCCCCCTCCGCAGCAGGCTATGGAGATCGGCCGAGGTAGAGGTAGAGGCCGGGAAAGAGGAAGAGGAGCAGGAGCTGGGAGAAGGATAAACCCTTAGGAAGGAAGGCAGGGGGGGGGGGGGAGGTGGCGTTGCCATATTGCGACTTCCATGAGGAGGAAGGTCACGCAACGGCTACCTGCCCAGATTTCTTGGAAATGAGGAGAATTAGAGGAGCAGGAGAGCAATAGAGACCGGTGCGGATAGAGGAAGTGACCGGTACATGAGAGGAGGATCGATGTGTAGATCGAACGGATGTAGGAGATCGAGGGGGAATTGGAGTAATCCATGGGGAGGGGGGGGGGTGGGTAGGCATAGAGGCAGCCCGAAAGGCGAGCCTTCACACTATGTAACGCCTAAGCGTAGCCTCGACGTCGCAATCCCCTCCCCCAGATGAGAAAATCACCTTTTCAAGGAAGGACATGCCAGACCATGAAGACCCTTTCTGTGACGCGCTGGTGATACGAACCGCCTTCGAGAACTTTACAGTGTCACAGATCTTAGTGGACAATGGGAGCTCCGTGAACGTTATTTTTAAGAAGGCATTCAACGAGATGAGGTGGATGCCCGGAGGGTGCTGGCGGCAGATGGACCATTGTTTGGGTTCTCAGGAGAGAGGAAAGAAGTCGAGGGGGGAGTGGGACTTCAGGTAACCCTGGGGGGGCTATCCCGAAATTGCCGCTTTGTCATAGTGGGTGCCCCCAGTAGTTACAACGCCATTTTTGGGCTCCCCTTGATCAGCTCTTTCATATGCGTTCCCTCATCATTTCACCAGTGCTTGAAGTTGAACTTAGGAGGTACCCAAATCAGGTTGCGGGGGGATCTAAAGGCTGCAAGAGAATGTTACGTGACGGCAGTAAACACTGTCTCCTGGCAGGGAGATGCTGAAGAGATGGAGAAGAGGATGGAACGATGCCAACAGGAGCTTGGGGGCAAAGTAGAAGAGAGGGAGGAAGAAGATGTTGGTGGAGAGAGAGAATTGGTGATGGATGGTGGCATTGCGGGGGAGCCAGAAATGGAGGGAGAGAAGCACAGAGAGACGGGGATAGTAGAAGAGAGGGAGGAAGAAGATGTTGGTGGAGAGGGAGAAGTAGTGATGGTTGGTAGCATTGCGGGGGAGCTAGAAATGGCTAGAAAGGAGAAGGGAGAGATGGAGGCGGAAGAGGAAGGGGAGCCAAAAGAAGGTGAAAGGAGGAAAGAGAAGAGGAAGATGGAGGAAGTGGGAGGGTCACCCAGGAGGGGGGCCCGGCTGGAAAAAAGAAGAGCCTCACTATAGGAAGGAGAGGGCGCAAGCAAGTGGGAGATGGAAAAGCTTGAGGAAGAAATGGTGATGGCTGTCGCGGAAGACGAAGTCAGAGAACATGACACATTGGAAGAGAAGGAAGGAGAGGAAGAGCCATCAAGGCTGAAGGCAGCCGTAGAGGTATTCGAGGTAGAGATCCACACCAAGGAAGGGAGAAAGGAGAAGGTAAAGATCAGCGACGAACTCAGCCCGGAAGACCGGGAGAAGATCAAGGACTGCATGCAAAAAAATATTGACGTCTTCGCGTGGAGCACCACAGACATGCCCGGGGTCGATGCGGACATCGCCTGTCGCTGCCTCAATCTCGATCCCAACACTCGCCCCATACAGCAGAAGAAGAGGGCCATCGCCTCCAAGATGGCCGTGCCAATTAGAGAGGAGGTAGAGAAGTTACTTAAGACGGGGTTTGTGTCCGCCTGTAAGTATCTGGGGTGGGTAAGTAATGTTGTAATGGTTAAAAAGGGGGAGGGTAGATGAAGAATGTGTGTGGATTTCTCTCTTTTAAATAAAGCGTGCCCTAAGGATTGTTACCCGCTGCCCCGAATCGATGCGCTGGTTGACTCAGCCGTCGATTTTTCTTTTATGAGTTTCTTGGATGCGTTTTCCGGGTATCACCCAATACGCATGCATCCTCCGGACGTTAAGGACATCACCTTCGTCATGGAGGATGGGTGCTTTTATTTTAATATGATGCCCTTAGGGTTGAAAAATACGGGGGCGACCTATCAAAGAATGATGGATCGGATCTTCCGAAAACAGAAAGGGAGGAACCTCAAGGTGTATGTGGATGACTTGATGATCAAAAGCAAGGACCTCAAATCTCGTGTCCTAGATCTTGAGGAAACCTTTGAGACCCTGAGAAAATATAAAATGAGACTCAACCCCCTGAAATGTGTATTTGGAGCCAATAGGGAAAAGTTCATAGGACATCTTCTCACTCCATCTAGAGTGGAGCCCAACCCCGAGAAAGTAAAAGCGATCCTAGAGTTGGAGTCCCCTAGAAATGCCAAGGAGGTTCAGCGTCACACCGGCAAGTTGGCCGGGCTAAGCAGGTTTCTTTCTCGAGCCGGAGAGAGATGCTCGCCTTTCTTTCGGACACTGCGAGGAGGCAAGAAGTTTGAATGGACCCCAGAATGTGAGAAGGCTTTCCAGGCTCTAAAGCAACAGCTCACCAAGACGCCTTTACTCCAGGGGCCAAGGGAAGGAGAGGTCTTGTTCCTATACTTAAGGGTAGGGACTGGGGCTGTGAGCTCGGTTCTTGTGCGAGAAGAAGGGAAGAAGCAATTTCCGATCTACTACGTGAGCAGGGTCCTAAAGAAAGTGGAGCTCGGGTATCCCATTCTTGAAAAGTTAGCGTTTGCCCTCATCGTCTCGGCCCGAAAGCTCAGACCGTATTTTCAGGCTCATTCTATTCAGGTGGTAACGGATCACCCCCTCCGTCGCATCTTGGAAGGGGTAGAATACTCCGGGAGGCTGGCCAAGTGGTCAATAGAGCTCCGTGAATTCGACCTCGCTTTCATTCCTCGGCTTGCCATTAAGGCACAAGCGGTGGCCGATTTCCTGGTGGACTACATAGTTGAGGTCCAAGAGACTGAAGCGTCCCCTCGAGCAACCTGGAAGATGTTGGTAGATGGAGCGTCGGGAAGAAATTACTTCGGAGGGGGAATGATCTTGATAAGTCCGGAGGGGACCAGGATTGAACAGGCCTTAAAGATCCATTTCACGATCACCAATAACCAAGCAGAATATGAGGTGATCATCGCAGAACTCAGGTTAGCACGGGAGTTGGGCATACGAGACCTTGAGACCTCGACAGACTCCATGGTGGTGGCAGGCCAGATCAAAGGGGAGTTCGAGGCAAGGGAGCCCACCCTCCAGTTTTATCTAGGTAAGGTCAAGGACATCATCGGGCAGTTCCGAAGCTTTTCAATTCGGCACGTCCCGAGAGGGGAGAACACTCAGGCTGACCAACTTGCTAAGTATGGCCCTCGAGCTGGAGGAACAATCACGGAGCTCTTCAGGCCGTCTATAGAAGAAGGGGAGCTCATGGAGATATGCCAGCAGAGGTCTTGGATGGACCCCATCATCACCTTTTTGGCGTCAGGGTAGCTACCCACGAAAGAACTCGACAAGAAGCATACCAGATACAAATCGGCGAACTACCTGCTGAAAGATGGAGTTTTATACCGCAAGACGCTGTCGGGTTTGCTGGCCCGATGTGTACCAGAGGAAGAGGTTCCAAAGGTTCTGCAAGAGATTCACTCAGGAGAATGCGGGAGTCACTCGGGGAGCCGGACGTTAGAGGGGAGGGTGCTGAGACAGGGGTACTTCTGGCCTACCCTCAGGAAAGATACGGAGGAGTTCGCGAAAAGGTGTCAACAATGACAAGAGTTTGCCCCCCTCCAGCTCCTTCCAGCCCAGAGGTTGCGGACAATCACAGCTCCCTGGCCTTTCGCTATATGGGGGCTAGATCTGGTGGGTCCTTTTCCCCAAGAGAGTGGCCAAAGGAAATTCCTGCTAGTCATGGTGGACTAATTTTCAAAGTGGCTGGAGGTGAAGGCGCTGGCTAAGGTGACATCGCAGGTGGTCAAGAATTTCGTATGGGGAGAGATCATCTGTCGCCATGGGTTACCGCTGGCCATTGTAACAGATAATGGACCACAATTTGCAAGTAGGGAGTTTGTTGACTTCTGCATCCGTTTGGGAATAGATCTCCGTTTTGCCTATGTTCATCATCCACGAAGTAATGGGCAGGTGGAAGCAGCCAACAAGATCATTATCAATCTTTTGAAGAAGAAAGTGGAGAATTTGAGGGGAAGCTGGGTTGAGCGGCTACCTTCAGTCCTTTGGGCCTTGAGAACCACACCAAACACTGCCACGGGAGAGACCCCGTTTAAGCTCTCTCATGGCTCAGAGGCTGTCATACCTATCAAGTTTGAAGTCACATCACCAAGAGTAGCTGTTGCAAGGGAAGGGGACGAATGGTGGAGAGCGGAGAACGAGGAAGAGCAGAGACTCTCTCTAGATCTCGTGGAAGAGCTCAGGGATTTGGCGATGGTCCGGCAGGAGGAGGTCAAGCACCAGATGGCAAGGTACTTCGACAAGCATATAAGGATCAGGCAGTTCGAGAAGGAGGATTTGGTCCTCAAAAAGGTGGATGCCGCAGGTAGAGGGGCCTCCGTAGGTAAGCTCAATCTCAATTGGGAGGGTCCTTTTATAGTAAAAGAGGTCTTGAAGTCGGGAGGGTACCACCTCCAGGATGTGGACGGGGTACCCCTCGATCGTGCCCGAAGTGGTGATGATTTAAAGAGATTTTACCCATAACACTTTCTGTTCATTACATTTTTTATTGTTGTACAATGCTTGCAATTTCGATGTGCCCTTCTGATATGATGAGAGTGCAAGTGTCTTCTTTCATGGCATCCAGGGATGAAGAGGAGCGTGGAGATCCCGAGCAGACCCACTGACCAGGCTCTCATCTAGCTGGCAGGGTTATAGGCTCACTCAGTGGTTGGATGTGGTTTTGAAGAGGATACCCCGAGTAGACCCGCTGACCAAGCTCCCATCTAGCTGGCAGGGCTGTAGGCTCACTCGGTGGTTGGAGGTTTTGGAGAGGAGACCCCGAGCAGACCTGCTGACCAAGCTCTCATCTAGATGACAGGGCTGTAGGCTCACTCGGTGGTTGGAGGTTTGGAGAGGAGACCCCGAGCAGACCCGCTAACCAGGCTCTCATCTAGCTGGCAGGGCTGTAGGCTCACTCGATGGTTGGAGGTTTGGAGAGGAGACCCCGAGCAGACCTGCTGATCAGGATCTCATCTAGCTGGCAGGGCTGTAGGCTCACTCGGTGGTTGGAGGTGGTTTTGGAGAGGAGACCCCGAGCAGACCCGTTGACCAGGCTCTCATCTAACTGGCAGGGCTGTAGGCTCACTCGGTGGTTGGAGGTTTTGGAGAGGATACCCCGAGCAGACTCGCTGACTAGGCTCTCATCAAGTTGGCAGGGCTGTAGGCTCACTCGGTGGTTGGAGGTTTGGAGAGGAGACCCCGAGCAGACCCGCTGACCAGGCTCTCATCTAGCTGGCAGTGCTGTAGGCTCACTCGGTGGTTGGAGGTTTGGAGAGGAGACCCCAAGCAGACCCGCTGACCAGGCTCTCATCTAGCTGGCAGGGCTATAGGCTCACTTGGTGGTTGGAGGTGGTTTTGGAGAGGAGACACTGAGCAGACCCGCAAACCAGGCTCTCATCTAGCTGGCAGGGCTGTAGGCTCACTCAGTGGTTGGAGGTTTTGGAGAGGAGACCCCGAGCAGACCCACTGACCAGGCTCTCATCTAGCTGGCAGGGCTGTAGGCTCACTCAGTGGTTGGAGGTGGTTTTGGAGAGGAGACCCCGAGCAGACCCGCTGACCAGGCTCTTATCTAGCTGACAAGGCTGTAGGCTCACTCGGTGGTTAGAGGTGGTTTTGGAGAGGAGACCCCGAGCAGACCCGCTGACCAGGCTCCCATCTAGCTGGCAGGGCTGTAGGCTCACTCGGTGGTTAGAGGCAGTTTTGGAGAGGAGACCCCGAGCAGACCCGCTGACCAGGCTCCCATCTAGCTAGCAGGGCTGTAGGCTCACTCGGTGGTTGGAGGTGTGGAGAGGAGACCCCGAGCAGACCCGCTGAGCAGACTCTCATCTAACTGGCAGGGCTGTAGGCTCACTCGGTGGTTGGAGGTGGTTTTGGAGAGGAGACCCCGAGCAGACCCGCTGACCAGGCTCCCATCTAGCTGGCAGGGCTGTAGGCTCACTCGGTGGTTTGAGGTTTGGAGAGGAGACCCCGAGCAGACCCGCTGACCAGGCTCTCATCTAATTGGCAGGGCTGTAGGCTCACTCGGTGGTTGGAGGTTTGGAGAGGAGACCCCGAGCATACCCGCTGACCAGGCTCTTATCTAGCTGGCAGGGCTGTAGGCTCACTCGGTGGTTGGAGGTGGTTTTGGAGAGGAGACCCCGAGCAGACCCGCTGACCAGGCTCTCATCTAGCTGGCAGGGCTGTAGGCTCACTCGGTGGTTGGAGGTGGTTTGGAGAGGAGACCCCGAGCAGACCTGCTGACCAGGCTCTCATCTAGCTGGCAGGGCTGTAGGCTCACTCGGTGGTTAAAGATGGTTTGGAGAGGAGACCCCGAGCAGACCCACTGACCAGGCTCTCATCTAGCTGGCAGGGCTGTAGGCTCACTTGGTGGTTGGAGATGGTTTGGAGAGGATACCCCGAGCAGACCCGCTGACCAGGCTCTCATCTAGCTGGCAGGGCTGTAGGCTCACTCGGTGGTTGGAAATGGTTTGGAGAGGAGACCCAGAGCAGACCGGCTGACTAGGCTCTCGTCTAGCTGGTAGGGCTGTAGGCTCACTCGAGGGCAAGTCAAGTGGTGAGAGTTCACGGGGAGAAATGCCCATATTTATCAGGAGATTGGTGGAAAATCCCTAGAAAAAGGAAGGATTGGGGATTAGGCCTGGGAGGAGGATCTCTGGACGACACTCGGCATGGGTGTTCTTGCCCATAGTGAGTGGGTCTTCCTTGTCCAAGGCATAGGCCTGGCGTAAAAAGGTGGGGCCTGTCATGTGGGTCGGCTGGTCTCCAAGGTCTTCAGCGCAGGTTTATCTTACGGTGAGACGAGCACTAAGGGTTAGAAGATCTCGCGGGTGGTAAAAGCGAAGAGAGACCCAAGGTCTCGCATTTTGGACTAACTATTAAGCGAAACAACGGAAGGTAAAAGCACAATAAAGTAACATGCAAAAAGTTAATAACAATATTCCATTGGATCATCACAAAAAAAACACCTCGCTATCCCTGAGGAAATGTCCATATCATGAGTGATTACAAGTACAAGACAAGATAAAAAAGAAGTGGGGGGGGGAGAAGTCCTTGGCACTAGTGTCTCCTTACTCCTCGCTGCCGGAAGATGAACTGTCGTCCGACTCGCCGAATAAACGGGGACCAGGTCGCGGACAGTAACCGTCTCGGCATCATTGCGCACCACCCCCAGCTCCTTCATCATTTTGAGGACGAGCTCCGCTGTCTTGATATTGGAATCTCAGCAGAGGGCATCTACCTCGTCCACGGAGTAGCGAGAAGGAACTAGAAATTGATCTGAAGGGGGTGCCGCGCTGTCCCGAAGACGGATATTTTCAGCTGTTAATCTCTTGTTCTCTCCCTCCAGTGTCTCAATGCGCGAGCACATCTGGTCGGCAGTCTCGACATCCTGCATGAAGATTTAATGAATAAAGGATCATCATGAGCAGCGAGTAAGGCTAGCAAAGCAGCGGTAAGAAAACTTACCACACCACCCTGACTTTGCGCAAGGAGGTTGTCGGCGACGGCCAACCGCTTCTCAAGGTCGTTGGACTTCTCACGTTCCGCGGCGAGACCGGCCTCTGCTTCCTTCCATTTCCTATTATTGAAGACCAGGCGGCGCGAGACCCGGTGCGCGAGCTCCAAGGAGCGAAATTGAGCATGGGCACTCTTTAGAATGAGATATTGCGACATCTCATTATCCGCGGACTCAGTGCCGAGGCCGCCATATAGCCCGGACCCTAGGGAGAAGGCGTGATTGGTGGGCGAATCCTGCTCTTTCCAGGAAGGAAGGAGGGTGGACACCAACACGCGGTTAGAGTCCTTGTCCCATAGGAGTACCGGCTCGCCGACAGCATCATCCGTCACAGGCCCCATGTTATAATTGGGGTGCGAGGCGGGAGTCGGGAGGCTGGAGGAGCCAGCCTCGCCGGAAGGGAACTCATCGGGCTGGACAGTGGTGGTGGCGGTTGGTTTTGACAAGACCATCTCGCGGGTAGGCGAGACGGCTGGTTGGCGAGGTGAGGGAGCCCCTAAAGAAATCGGGGACAGGGATCCCGATAACTCCTTCCTTTCTTTGGGGGCGGACTTTTTCTTCTCCTTTTTAAAGGACACCGATTTCTTCACCCTCTTCTTTGGGCTATGCCGAGAAGTGCCCTCGTCCCCGGACCTTTTCTTTGGGGTGGGGGTCAGCGTCTCCTTCGCGGCCTCTACCGCCATACTCGCTAGGGTGAGACCCCTGTTACTTTGGTAAGGAGGATGGACAGGGATGGTTCTCTCCCCTGGGCAGGTTGATAGTCAGCATAAAACAAAAATTTACAATGCTGAAGGGGGGGGGGGGGCAGGAGTATACATTTGCCGGGGAAGATAACAGGAAGCGAGTCGAGGTCTCGCCTGAGGAAATTGACCTCGAAGTTCTTCCCTGCGAAGAAGTCGTAGAGAGCCTTCTTGGCACCCCCAACCTTGGGAGTTTCGTAGTAGCACTCAGCAGGGGACACCGGGGCGAGAGGGATGCCTCCTAAGTCCCCGCGAATGAAGACGAAGCGGGTCAGCCAGTGATGATTCTTGTTCGGCGTCTCGCACACCTTCAGGCCTTGGTCGGTGAAGTAGGAAACGCCATCGTCTTTCGCGTGATAGATGAACAACTTGCGAAAGACGGTCAAGCTGAATTCGATGCGCTCTCGCCGCAAGTAGCAGGAGAAAGCGACCAGCATAAAGATAGCGTTGGGGTTGAATTGGGCGGGAACAACCCCGAAATACTTAAAGACTAATTTGACCTCTGTCCAAAGGGGAAGTCGTAGCCCCACCTCAAAGTGCGAGACGGGGAAGGCCAGTTCGTTGGATTAAAAAGTATTGATGCACTCACCAACTTTGGGTGGGCGAGACAGATAGCCGTCAGTAAGGAACTCGCTGGCGAAGCGAGTATACTCTTCCTCTGGTAGTCTGCCGAGAGGAAAATCGTGATCCGCAAATCGCTTTCCGCAGCGACTGCGGCCCTCACCTTCTTCCACCCTCTTCTTTCCTATAGCAGGCGAGGAGGCAGAAATAGGAGAAAAGAAAAGATTAGAGGGAGAGCGGGACGCGC
The DNA here is from genome assembly GCA_039583875.1 of Platanthera guangdongensis. Taxonomy (NCBI): domain Eukaryota; kingdom Viridiplantae; phylum Streptophyta; class Magnoliopsida; order Asparagales; family Orchidaceae; genus Platanthera; species Platanthera guangdongensis. The sequence goes on from CM077153.1 coordinate 102,083,394, forward strand.
AAAGTGTTTGGAAGAGGAGGGGCAGGTGGAAGCTCCGACCGCGAAGATAGCCAAGAACAGTAATGGAAGTATGGGAATATCCGAATCTAAGAGGTATTTATAATGGACGAAGAAGAGAGAGGGGATTGAGCGGGAAAATCAAGAGGCGGGAAATGAAGAGGCAGCCTGACGCTCCGCCTCTCTCTCTCTAGAACCCAAGGGGCGGAAGCTCCGCAATGACTTTTTCGAAGGGTCAAAGCAATCATGACAGACTAATTAATTTAAAAAATTAGCTAATCACAGTAATGATGAAAAATCTAACACGACATGACATGTAGAAAGTACCATAATGATAAAATATTTCATCCCGCGTGAGGGAAGCATCCCGTCCAAGGGGTTTATACAACACATTAATAATTAAACATAATTAAGTTGGCAATAATAATACAAGAGGGCCTTGAGAAGGCGAGACGGGGGCGTGACCGCTTATTTCCTGACCCATTTCCAGCGGCCATCCCGACCTCCCGCGCAGGGAGGGCGGCCATGAAGATGAAAAGCACGGGCGGCGACCACGCCACGACACGCGAGACAGAGGTGTTCATTCGTCTCGTTTAGGATGGCTTGGGGGTCTGTCCCATCCATTACGCCGTCGGCTTCCATCTCGGCAGAAAGGCAATGACACTTAGTTTGTAGCTAGTCCATGCGCCGGTCAGAGGCCTGCTTCTCCAGCTTCAGCTCCAGGGTATCCATGGGATCACCTAAGTAGTCCTCGATCTCGTTAGGGCGCGGAAGAGGCGAGAGGGGAGGAGACGCGGGAGCGTCCTCAGTGTCGGATTCAAATTGGATGCCTGCACAGAGAGCGAGAAATCGTAAGGAAGGATGATCTCGCGACCGCGCACCAGGATTACAGAAGTTAACCCAGTTATCTCGCGTGGGTTGTGTAAAGGAATGCGAATTGGAGCGAAACCGAGGAGGGTGAGTTTTCTTACTTGGGATGCGACGGTTTCCCACAACCAACGAGAGGTTTTCTTTCCAGATGATGGGTGGGGAGGATGCCTCGGGCTAGTCGGCGCGCTGATAAGTTTTGTTGGTAGCATCAGGAGGATTTGCGGGCATAGGGGAATCAGCGAAGTTTCCCTATAAAAGCGTGATCAGCAAGCGGGATGAAAGAAGAAGAGAGGGAAGAATAAGAAATTACCCGTCTCTCCCCGGGAGATGCGGGAGGAAGATTATCTGTTGTCAAGGGTACAGAGGAGGTCATGCCAGCCGAGAGGGGAGGGCAGGCGGCCTTCATCTTCTTTAGGCGAGAGGATGGAGGACCTGAGGAAGGAGTACGCCCCAAATCCGGGAACAGGGCAGCCATGTTGGCTTTATTTCATTTTCGCACCATCGCGAGGCGCTCACGAAAGCTCTGGCTGTGAGACATGCTGAAGGTCGAGGAAATGAAGGAAGATGAAAAGGGGCACCCTAAGGAGAGGTGGGATCTCATATTTATAGGCCCAAGGGGGGGGGGGGGGGGGCTCACCAAAGATTCTCATAAACAAATCCCAGCGTCGCGAGCCTCGGTTGAACTTATCTTTCCGAGGTTCGGGCAACCTCGAAAAGAGCGGGGATTGTGTACAACCTTGGGCTTGTGAGAGGTGGTTCAATGAGCTAGAAGGGAGGGACTGGCGAGATGAATTAGACAGGCGAGTAAGACCGGGAAGCCCACCTGCAGGAGGCGGGATGTGGGATTCTCTAAGGTAGGCGAGACGCCCAGGTAGTGCGAGATGGATCTAGGAGGTGAGATGGCCTATAGGGCGAGAGGCCGGCGAGACGAACAGAGAGGATCGTCTCGCCTGTCAGTCTTTTCCCCACTCGCCACATGGGAGAAAAGATGTTTTTACCTTTTTACCCACAAGGGGGGATTTTACCTTTTTGCCCCAATTAATTTTTCACTTTTACCCCTAGAGGTTTGCGCATAGCCCTCCAGAACAGCGGAGTTTGGCTGTTGGCAGACCCAGCCCAGGGTGTTTTGGTCATTTTAGGTTAGTTCAGAAGTGATATTTGTAGATCAGATTCAGAGGCCTATAAATAGACCGATAAGGTTCCTGAGATGGTTGTTGAACCTTTCTACTGTCTTCCTCATAGTCACCTAGCTCAGCATTAGCTAGGGAGGGGAAGATCTTCAGTTTTTCCGGGAAAGAGGTGGGACCTCCGAGCTGAGACCCTTCGGTCTGTTTCCAGGTCTCCGACTCACGTCAAGAGGGTAGTTCAAGAAGAGTACGTGTGGGCTGCATCCTCAGTTTCAAACTTTAGGAGGGACTAGAAAGCTGATTACAACAGGGAGATTATATGTGCATGGTAAAATTTTCAACACATTTGGACCACTACATGTTGGGTTAACCCACTTGCATGTGTTGGCTATATATAGCTTTGGGGTGCAAATAGCAAATTTTGAAATATTGCATATTCAGCCTATTTGATACATTCAAAAATTATGGAATTGATGCCAGAGGCTCATTAGAGTAAAGTTCACCCCTCATAGTAATAATGGGATTTTTGGGAGCAAAAATCCCATTATTTGAATTTTTAAAAATTTAGGACTTTTGATAAATAAATTAGAAAATAGGCTTTTGCTCAAAACAAAACCCCCAAAATCTGTCAAAACAAAAGGGAGGTCATATTTGACTCATGAAAATTTTATGCTACTGTTTGAGAATTTTGGAGCAAAATACATGGAAATTACCATTTTACCCTTATTGCATTTATTTATGAATTGATGGAAATATATATCAGTAAATTTTAGAAAATTTCTAGTGTTGTATAATTGTATGATTAGCCTTGTATAATTGTCTCAAAAGTTTTGGATGTACTAATAAATTTTAATTTATCATAATGACATTTTGGTAAATTATTAGGAATTGAAATTGGTAGGCCATTACATTATAGAGGTTGATGAAACTCCGCCATTAGTCTTAAATTAATGATATATATGCTCTGTAAGTTTCCTAGAATTTTGAGTAATGTATTCCTTATACTTCATTTGGAAAATGACAATTATGTGAGTTGTGTATTAATTAAGGAATAAATAGAAATAATCAAAGAAAAATTATGAATTTTGGTAGACAGCAATATTTTACTAAGATGCAACTCAGGAAAAATTCCTTAGGTCAGTGGATTATAATTTGTAATACTTCATGTATTAAATGACCTAGGGGATTAATTAAATGATTTAATTAGAGGCTTTAATGACTTAAGAAAATTATGTAAATCAATATGCTCACTTCATTAGTCCATACCATCCTAGGATAAATAGTTAGGGGCAGGTGGCCCAAGGAATTGGAAGTTCTATTTCGGGGTGGTATTAGGTCATGGGTTGCGCATAATGTAAGTATGTTATACTATAAGGACCACCAGAGGATAGATCGACGAATGAGATAGATATTACAATTGGAGAATAACCTTGGTGGGTACTGTTGTCTTAGTGATGAGAGTAAAAGTGCAAGCCATTGGATAACAACTGGAGTGGAGGCCGACGGAAGACCGTCGCCCTTCTGAGAACATCTTAAGTCATTAGGATCACTCAAGAATAATAATGAGAGCAAAGTACGGATAAAGGGTAGACATTAATAAAAGTAAATATCCTTGCGAAAGGGAACTTTGGGCGTAATCCCATCGTAGTTCCTAGTGCCCCCGAGAGCCCTTCACCGGGTATACCCTGGGCAGTCCTGTGATTAACCTTAAATCACTAAGTATAATAACCCGTAGACAAGAGTAGTCTAATAGGTTAAGACATTGTGGTTCATTCTCGCCTGTGATGGGTTTGAGGGATTCTGAATAAAGGCACTATTGTGCATTCTCACCCGTGATGGGTTTGAGGGATTTTGATTAAAAGCACTATGTGCAATCTCACCCGCGAAGGGTTTGAGGGAATCAGGACAGGTTAGTCCTGTGAGCTGAAGGCTCGAGTTAAAATACTTGCATCTGCATAAATTTAGTGGCGAGTCATGCGGTACTGGGTCGATCGTCACACCGATGGCAGTACGGTGATTCAGGCGGGCGTGAGGGTTTGAGGGGCTAGTAGGTTGTTTACACTGCGGTCTGGAGGATGATCCCCGATAACGCATACCCGACCCAATAAGACTGACATGTATTCAGCAAAATACGTACACAGACTCTAGAGTGCACCTAGGACGTGTATAGAGGTGTATGCGAGGGGTCTAGGTTTGGTAGTGTGCATACCTGCCTAGAAGTGGAGACGCCCGCTCCGCTGCTGCCGTAGCCACAACGGCGGTACCCGAGAGTGAAGCTAGCTCTCAAAAAGTGGGAACTAAAGGTCTGTGATCACGGAGTCGTTGTGCGTGAGTTGCACTTGCATATTGCATAAATTGCATCGTAAACATTCATTCATATTAGGTCATACACTTCATAGATCCTTATCATATAAATTAGTATGGGCTCTTTTATATGATAAGTTAAAATTTCTGGAAACCTTAACTTATAAATTTGTATGAGCATTTTTATAAGTTACGGTACTTTTGTGATGGTAGTGTAGTGGTAGTATGGCTTTACTTTTCTGCTCTTACTTTCTGTTCTTTACTTACTTATACCATACCTTTACTTCAATTATACCATGTACTTAGAACTGCTAGAGTAGAACTATGTTGCTATTATACTTGATAGATAGCTTCTTGTCACCTGCTTCCTTTTGTTACCCCTTGATAGTCCTCCGTTTCGTCCTCCCGCACGGTGCCTAGGAGTTCCAGGGCGAGGTGCGGAGGTAACGACTTAGTCTTTTGACTAATGGTCGTTGACCAACTATTTTTAGGAGCTCGAGGAGATGGAGCACCAGCACCACCGGCAAGACGAGGTGACAGGGCGTGAGGAGTTGATACCACCTACTACTACAGCGCTACCTCAGGTAGGATGAGTTCGAGGATGATAGATTTGCTTCCGCATTTTATTTTGTGAGGAGAGTTGATATTCATGTACAAGGCGTAAGCCCTTTTTTCTCTTCATATTTTTGTACTCATTGTGGACTGGATGTACTTTCATTTTGTTATTTGATATGTACTGTGACTGTGGACTGGTTGTAGTTTATTTCTACATTTCTGCTATACTTATATTTCTCATATTGGCCTACAAGTTATATGATCATATTTGCCGGCAGAATCGGCGTGTTGCGGTGTCGACTAACCCGTGCGTTAGTGCCACCGTAAGACGGCAGTTCTGGGCATAAGACCGGGAGCCTCCTTTGTAAGGGGAGGGGTCTTACAAACTGGTATCACAGGACGAGCCAGCAGTCTACCGGGAATATCTAAACTCCTTGATCGGGGTGAATGATCTTCGGGAGCGCATTGTGGCGCATCAGAGGCTGGATGCTGCATTGGAGCCGATTTTCAGTGCCCTGTAAAAGGGGCAAGGTTGAGGATTATACGCTGCAGGATGATCTCCTTCAATTTCGTGGACACGTTTATATACTAGCAGGGGACGGTATCCGAGATGATATACTTAGAGAGGCACACTGCTCTGGATATTCAGTGCATCCTGGCATCACCAAAATGTGTGCAGATTTACGGAAGACTATGTACTGACCTGGGATGAAGAGGGAGGTTACCCACTTTGTGACACATTACGAGAAGTGTCATCGTGTGAAGGCGGAATGCAAGAGCCCGGGAGGTCACCCACTGCCCATTCCAGAGTGGAAGTTCGAGGACATTGCTATGGATTTTGTGCACGGACTGCCTCGCTCCCACTCTGGGCACGATTCCATATGGGTCATAATCAACAGGCTGACCAAGGTAGCGCGGTTTATTCCAGTCAGGAAGGATTCTCCAGTTGTTGTTCTGGTGAGATCGTTCGTGGAGCAGTTCGTCAGGTACCATAGCATCCCTAGAATGATCGTCTCGGACCATGATGGTCGGTTCACATTTAGGGAATGGAGGGCTGTGCATGCTTAATTGGGTTCTCGACTCACTTTTAGCACCGCCTTCCATCCGCAGACCGATGACCAGACCGAGCGGACCATCCGGACCACGGAGGATCTGCTTCGTCTATGCATATTGGATACATGGAAGCCTTGGGAGAGGCTGCTACTATTGATCGAGTTCTCTTATAATAACAATCACCAGACAAGCATCAGGATGGAGCCTTACGAGGCTTTGTATGGAAGGAAGTGTCGGATGCCTCTGTCTTGGGTTCAGGATGTGGACACGAGGACTCTTGGTTTTGGTTATGTGAAGGATACGGAGGCTCAGGTTCGTTTGATCAGGGATCGGCTGCTAAAGGCCCAGAGTAGGCAGGCGAAGTATTATGATGCTCGGCACCAGAAGGTGGAATTCCAGGTTAGAGACAGAGTTTTCTTGAAGATACGTCCGGTACACGGTGTCTCTCGGGTGCGGAGGCACAAGAAGCTCAGTCCTCGATATATGGGGCCGTATTTGATACTAGAGCGGATCAGCCCCTTGGCCTACAGGCTGGAGCTGCCGCTAGAGCTGGAGGCCTTGCACGACGTCTTCCACACCTACTCACTACGGAGAGCTCTCCTACGGTCGGAGTAGCACATTACTACTACAGCCGGTCCAATAGCGCCCGACAGATCCGTTAGATTGGAGCTGATCCGGGTTGATGATACAGATGTCCGAGTGCTGCGGAAGAAAAGGGTTCCCCTGGTAAAGGTGTTGTGGTCCAACCATGGACGGGAGGAGCACACCTGGGAGCCGAGGGATCTAATGATGGAGCAACACCCGGAGTTATTTACTTCAAGTATACTATAGTTTATGCGTTTAAATTTCTTATAACTCTTGCAAGTAGAACCCCGTAGACCCGAACTTAAATTTCGGGGACAAAATTATTTTTTTTTGTTTATAGGATTTCTAACATCCCATGTTACTTCTAGACCACTTAACTTAGATTGGGTTAGGCATGGGGTGGGTGATAGGGAATTTAGATAGGTTTGACCCTAGAGAGTGGGTTGTAGCCATGTGGGGCCACTATGGGGCCAAAGTCAAACTAGGTCAAACTAGCCTAAATAGGAACCCTAGCCACACCATAACCCCACCACATTGCCCTTAACACTAAAATAATCTAAGTGGACCCTAGGGCATGTCACTAGGTCAACCCTTTGACCCTAGTTGACCAAAGTCAACTTTAGCCCTCAGTTGGTCAAACCTATACCTATATGCCCACTTAGCCCAAGTAGAGCATCACCTTGACCCAACCCAAGTTGGGTAGTGCCATTGGGGTCATTACCTTCAAGTGGGGTCAGCCCACTCATCATGCTTGAACAAGTCAACTAAAAAGTCAACTTAGTCAACAAATTGTCCTAAAGAGTGAAAATGAGCCCAAGCCACTTCCCCTTGGGCCAAGCCCACCAAACTTGGCATATGGCCAGCCCAAGTGGATAAGGACAACCCCTACCCCTCTGGATTAAGAGAGAGAATACATGCATGTGGGTAAAGTGGGAATTCTAGGAGAGAGAAGAGGAGTGAGAAGAGGAAAAGAGGGAATGGTAGCCACATGGCCTCATTCCTTCTGCCCAAGCCTGCTGACAGGCCTCCCAAAGTGATTCCAGAGGAAATGAGGGCATGTTGGACACTTGGCACCATGGGTGAAGCATCCAAAGCCCCAACCCAAGCTCACTGTGGTTGTATCTCCATATACAGCCACCTCCAGCCAAAACCAACCCCACCAACAGCTTCAGAGAGAGGAAACGAGTGGAGATCGAGTCCTGAAGCAAGAGAATTGGTGGAGAATCAAGGTTTTGAGCAGGAGATTGTCGGAGCAGCTCGGCCATGGCCAACTGCCGCCGCACTCGCCGCCAAGGCCTGAATCAAGTTCGTTTCACTTCACCTCTACCCGTACTAGCTTCCTAGATCAATTAGGGGAGATATCAGGCTCAATTGAGCATGATGCCATGTGAGTAAAAGCTGGATTTTCCGAGTTTTTCATGATGCTCGGGATCGCCGGAGGAGCCGCCTCCGACCGCCACATCGCCGGGAAATGCTGGCCCCCACCTCAACGAAGGTGGTGGTAATAATCTCCGGCGGTGGCGCCGGCCCAGGTTGCCGGATATAGACAGACAAAGTGACCCAGCCAGAATCAATCTCCACCATTGCTGATCGGGGACGATGAATGGATGACGTTCATTTGATTGAATTTTATTAATAGTTTAATTAATTATGAATAGTGTATTAACTATAACACTTTATCAGTCTACTTTCATGCAAACATTAGGCCTCTTAAGTGCAAATTCAGGACCAGACATCAGCATGAAAAATGTAGGCTTAGGTCTTGTCTTTCATTTGCCACCCTAAATTTCAAATTTGGAGCAGTAGAACTCCCTGTAGGGCTGTTCTACTAGGACTGGTCCTAGGCAAGGGCTGAAATTCAAATGCATGCATATGCCAAACCAGAAGTCCACATGAACACAAATTTTGGACATGTACTTGACTAGGGCAGACTTAAATTCTGTCCAAAAATTGGAATATTTGCGAAAACGTTTTCTATAGTATTAGTGAAATACACAAAATTAAATTAATGAAATATTTAGAGTAATATGACTCCAAATGAGCCCAAATTTTGGTGGCAGGTCCTTGGGGACATTATTTGTGCGTGATAAATTTTCAGCACATTTGGACCACTGCATGTTGTGTTAACCCACTTGCATGTGTTGACTATATATAGCTTTGGGGTGCAAATAGCAATTTTTGAAATATTGCATATTCAGCCTATTTGATACATTCAAAAATCATAGAATTGATGACAGATGCTCATTAGATTAAAGTTCACCCCTCATAGTAATAATGAGATTTTTGGGAGCAAAAATCCTATTATTTGAATTTTTAAAAATTTAGGCCTTTTGATAAATAAATTGGAAAATATGCTTTTGATCAAAACAAAAAACCCCCAAAATCTGTCAAAACAAAAGGGAGGTCATATTTGACTCATGAAAAGTTTTATCCTACTGTTTGAGAATTTTGGAGCAAAATACATGGAAATTACCATTTTACCCTTATTGCATTTATTTATGAATCGATGGAAATATATATCAGTAAATTTTGAAAAAATTTCTAGTATTGTATAATTATATGATTAGCCTTGTATAATTATCTCAAAATTTTTGGATGTACTAATAAGTTTTAATTTAGCATAATGACATTTTGGTAAATTATTAGGAATTGAAATTGGTAGGCCATTACATTATAGAGGTTGATGAAACTCTGCAATTAGCCTTAAATTAATGATATATATGCTCTGTAAGTTTTCTAGAATTTTGAGTAATGTATTCCTTATACTTCATTTGGAAAATGACAATTATGTGAGTTTTGTATTAATTAAGGAATAAATAGAAATATTCAAAGGAAAATTATGAATTTTGGTAGACAACAATATTTTACCAAGATGCAACTCAAGAAAAATTCCTTAGCTCAGTGGATTAAAATTTGTAATACTTCATGTATAAAATGACCCAGGGGATTAATTAAATGATTTAATTAAAGGCTTTAATGACTTAAGAAAATTATGTAAATCAATATGCTCACTTCATTAGTCCATACCATCCTAGGATAAATAGTTAGGGGTAGGTGGCCCAAGGAATTGGAAGTTCTATTTCGGGGTGGTATTAGGTCATGGGTTGCGCATAGTGTAAGTAGGTTATACTATAAGGACCACCGAGGGATAGATCGACGGATGAGCTAGAGATTACAATTGGAGAATAACCTTGGTGGTTAGTGTTGTCTTAGTGATGAGAGTAAAAGTGCAAGCCCTTGGATAGCAACTGGAGTGAAGGCCGGCAGAAGACCGTCGCCCTTCTGAGAACATCTTAAGTCATTATGATCACTCAAGAGTAATAATGAGAGCAAAGTATGGATAAAGGGTAGACATCAATAAAAGTAAATATCCTTATGAAAGAGAACTTTTGGCGTAATCCCATCGTAGTTCCTAGTGCCCCCGAGAGCCCTTCACTGGGTATACCCTGGGCAGTCCTGGGATTAACCTTAAATCACTAAGTATAATAACCAGTAGAAAAGAGTAGTCTAATAGGTTAAGACATTGTGGTTCATTCTCGCCCGTGATGGGTTTGAGGATTCTGAATAAAGGCACTATTGTGCGTTCTCACCCGTGACGGGTTTGAGGGATTCTGATTAAAAGCACTATGTGCAATCTCACCCACGAAGGGTTTGAGGGAATCAGGACAGGTTGGTCCTGCGAGTTGAAGGCTCGAGATGAAATACTTTCATGTGCATAAATTTAGTGGCGAGTCATGCGGTACTAGGATGATAGTCACACCGATGGTGGTACGGTGATTCAGGCGGGCGTGAGTGTTTGAGGGGCCAGTAGGTTGTTTACACTGCGGTCTGGAGGACGATCCCCGATAACGCACACCCGGCCCAATAAGACTGACAGGTAGTCAGCAAAATACGTACGCAGACTCTAGAGTGCACCTAGGATGTGTATAGAGACGTATGAGAGGTGTCTAGGTTTGGTAGTGTACATACCTGCCTAGAAGTGGAGACGCCCGCTCCGCTGCTGCCATAGCCACTACGGTGGTACCCGAGAGTGAAGCTAGCTCTCAAAAAGTGGGAACTAAAGGTCTGTGATCACAGAGTCGTTGTGTGTGAGTTGCACTTGCCTGTTGCATAAATTGCATCATAAACATTCATTCATATTAGGTCATACGCTTCATAGATCCTTATCATATAAATTAGTATGAGCTCTTTTATATGATAAGTTAAAATTTCTGGAAACCTTAACTTATAAATTTGTATGAGCATTTTTATAAGTTAAGCTACTTTTGTGATGGTAGTGTAGTGGTAGCATGACTTTACTTTTCAGCTCTTACTTTCTGTTCTTTACTTACTTGTACCATACCTTTACTTCACTTATACCATATACTTAGTACTGCTAGAGTAGAACTATGTTGCTCTTATACTTAATAGATAGCTTCTTGTCACCTGCTTCCTTTTGTTACCCCTTGATAGTCCTCCGCTTCGTCCTCCCGCATGGTGCCTAGGAGTTGCGGGGTGAGGTGCAGAGGAAACGACTTAGTCTTTTGACTAATGGTCGGTGACCAACTATTTTTATGAGCTCGAGGAGATGGAGCACCAGCACCACTGGCAGGACGAGGTGATAGGGCGTGAGGAGTTGATACCACCACCTACTACTACTACAATGCTACCTCAGGTGGGATGAGTTCGAGGATGATAGATTTGCTTCCTCATTTTATTTTGTGAGGAGAGTTGATATTCATGTACAGGGCATAAACCCTTTTTACTCTTCATATTTTTGTACTCATTGTTGTCTGGATGTACTTTCATTTTGTTATTTGATATGTACTGTGTCTGTGGACTGGTTGTAGTTTATTTCTACATTACTGCTATACTTCTATTTCTCATATTGGCGTACATGTTATATGATCGTATTAGCCGGCAGAATCGGCGTGTTGCGGTGTCGACTAACCCGTGCGTTAGTGCCACAGTAAGACGGCAGTTCTGGGCATAAGACCGGGAGCCTCCTTGGTAAGGGGAGGGGTCTTACAGGATGAATTAGAGCTACATCACTTTGCTGGGAGACAACTCACCAACATCACGATGGATGAGTTTTCGAGATTATTTCTGGCGCGATATATCCCGTCATCACAGAAAATTGCTATGGAGAATCAGTTTCAGAGACTAACCCAGGGCGAGAGTAGTGTTGACGACTACCTGCATGAATTCATGAGATTGGGTTGATATGCGAGTTCTACCTTTTCTAATGAGGAGCACAATACCAACCGGTTCTACAAAGGACTGTGCGACGATTTGACGTTGCTGCTCTTAGGTCCAATGACGCAGGGTTTTCTAACCTTGGTCAATATAGCCCGATCCCTAGAGCAAGACATGAAGCGCGTATAACATAAAAATACTTCGGCTCTAAGGAGGATAAAGTTTAAGGTACCGAATTCATCCAAGTTGGGTATCGAAAGTGGAATAAGAAGCCCAAATCTGCTGGATCGGCTTCTTCATCTGTTACTTCCGGGGGATCGTATAGGCAAGGAGGCTCGATTCATTATTTTAATTGTGACAAGTCGGGGCACATTGCTCAGGAGTGTTGGAGTGGCAAGATGAAGAAAAAGGCAGGAGCATCTTATGTTGAGAAAGGGAAGATAATGGAGTCAACCGGGTCCCATCATGCTCCAGCCCAATCTAGAGTGTACAACCTTGGCCAACAGGAGGTCATCAAGAAAGCGAAGTGGTTATAGGTATGATTTAGACTTTAGCTTTATTGCTTTCCATACCATACACCGCGTACACTGATTGTATGACTGCTTTGTATTAGGCTTCATCTTAATCTTGGACTGTCCAGCGAGAGCACTATTTGATACAAGAGCTTCACACTCCTTTCTATCTGAGGACTTTGTGTCACGTATCAGAGTACCTTATTCTATAGTAAAAGATAGACTGGATGTGTTGCTGCCTAATAGATGCTCGATTTGTGCAAATAAAGTTTGTTGCGTGCAGATAAGAAGTTAAGAGTATGACTTGTAAGCATCACTACTGTTGATAGTAGAGTTTGATGTAATCTTTGGCATGGATTGGCTCTCGGAGCAATGTGCACACATTGATTGCAGTCTCAAGATGGTCAATACATGGTTAAATATGGGTTGTGAAACTACCTTCTCTAGCATGAAAGGATCAAGCAAGATGGTGATGTCTGCTCTCCAGGTAGTCAAAGCAGTATGGGAAGGCGCGAAGTTATTCTTCACCCTATTAGAGGCTAAACAACCCAAGCCTGGTTTGATCAATATCCCCGTGGTGTCGGAGTTTCCTGACATTTTTCCCAATGATCTCCTTGGAGTTCCACCTCAGAGAAAAAATGATTTCACCATCGTGCTGGTGCCAGGTGCCAAACCAGTATCACGATCTCTGTACCGCTTAGCACCGAGGGAAATGGCAGAGTTGAAGGTGCATCTTCAAGAACTGTTAGGGCAAGGGTATGTGCGTCCAAGCTCATCACCTTGGAGTGCATCGGTCCTCTTCGTTAAGAAGAATGACAAAAGTCAACGACTGTGTATCGATTATTGGGAATTGAATAAGCTAACGGAGAAGAACAAGTCTCCAATTCTGAGGATCAAAGATCTGTTCGACGAGCTAGTTGGATCGACTGTGTACTCGAAGTTAGATCTGAAATCTGGATATTATCAGTTGAGAATCAGGGAAAGTGACATTCCCAAGATGACATTAAGTACACAATATGGGCATTATGAGTTCACCGTCATGCCGTTTGGGCTAACGAATGTGTCATCCGTGTTTATGGATTTGATGAATCAGACGTTCAGGGAGTATTTGGACCAGTTCGTGATAGTCTTTATTGATGATATCCTAGTGTACTCCCAGTCTGAGGGCGATCATGCAGATCATTTACGCATAACGTTAGAGACCCTGAGGAGCAATCTGCTGTACGACAAGTTTTCTAAGTGTGCGTTTTGGCTATCTTCGGTAACATTTCTTGGTCATGTTGTTAGTGGAGAGGTAATCATGGTAGATTCGTCGAAGATTGTTGTGATATGGGAGTGGCCTGTGGTGTCTTCTATGGTGGAAGTTCGGAATTTTCTGGGGCTCGCCGGCTAATACAGGCGCTTCGTTTAGAACTTCTCGCGGATAGCATTACCTCTCACGACCTTGACAAGGAAGGATCTAAAGTTTGTTTGGTCGCCAGCATCCGCGCAAGATTTTGAAGAGTTGAAAAGTTATTTGACCATGATGCCTATTCTATGCTCGTCCTGTAGATCAGAAGGCTATGAGATCTACAATGACGCCTTAGGGAGCGGCTTAGGCTGCATTTTGCTACAACATGGGAAGATGATAGATTATGGCTCGCGCCAATTGAAAGTGCACGAGAGTAACTATCCGGTCCACGATTTGGAGTTAGCTGCCGCATTATTCGCTCTGAAGCTTTGGAGGCACTACTTGTATGGCGTAAAGATCGATATCTTTATAGACCATAAGATCCTGAAATATCTGTTAGATCAGATGGACTTGAATATGTGCCAGTGGAGGTGGATGGAGTTCCTTGGGGACTACACCTTCAAGATTCACTACATTCCTGGCAAGGGAAATGATGTTACTGATACGCTAAGTAGCAGAATTCTTGCATAGGCCAACTGGATACAGATGCATGCTGAGTGTCTTATTCGAGATTTGGAGGCCTTGGAGTTCTCTCGTGTGGATGGAGGTCTAGTGCTGAAGCATGTTTGAACTGGATAGAGGTGCAGTATGACCTCGCAGATTGGATTGGCAAGCACTAGAGCTGGTTGACAACATGAAGCGCTACTTGGCAATGTCTTTGTATGGGTCAAATACCCATTTTAATGTTAGTGATGGCCTTTTATGGAGGGAGAGTCGATTGTGTGTCCCATATGTGGGCAAAATACAGGAGGAATTGATGTTAGAGGCACATTTCACGAAGTACTCAGTCCACCCACGGAGCACAAAGATGTTCAAGGACATGGAAAAGTTATTCTGGTGGATTGGATTTTAAAAGGATCTCTATATGTGACAAAGTGTCAGACTTGCGCCCTAGTAAAGGCCGAATGTTAGAAGCCTGGTGCATTTCTTAAGTCATTACCTATACTGGAGTGGAAGTTCGATGACTTATCTATGGATTTCGTGCACAGTTTGCCGTGATCACCTAAGGGGAATGACTTCATCTCGGTGATCGTGGATCGTTTAACAAAAGTGTCACACTTTATTCCAAATAAGATGGACGATTTAATGGAAAAGCTGGCAAAGCTTTACGTTGATAATATCGTACGATTGCACGGTGTGCTCCGTAGCATCGTCAGTGACCGAGATGGGCGCTTCACATCTAATGATTGGAGGCTTATTCATCAACTTTTGGGTACCAAACTGAAGTTCAGTACGACCTTTCATCCACAGATAGATGGTTAGATCGAAAGGGTCAACAAGATGATGGAGGACATGCTTTGCATGTGCGCCCGAGATTTCGGGAAGAGGTGAGAGGACCATTTATTTAAGATTGAATTTGCTTACAACAATATCTATCAGACAAGTATTCAACTGGAGCTCTTCGAGGCCCTCTATGGTAGAAAGTGTCATACTCCCTTGGCATGGTTGGAGAAGAGAAAAACAAAGCTATTCAAGCGAAAGGAAGTCGAAGATGCTACTTCAACTATTCGGACAATCCGAGAGCGGTTACTGATCGCTCAGGATAAGCAGACTAAGTATTATAATTCCAAGCACCGAAATGTCGAGTTCGCCGTGGGAGATTGGATTTACTTGAAGATTCAACTGTTCAAGGGTGTATCAAGGATTCAATGCTTGAAAAAGCTAAGTCTGAGATACCTTGGACCATTTGAGATATTAGAGCGTATTGGTGAAGCCGCATATCGATTGAAGATTTCAACTGAACTAAAGTGTCTGCATGACGTATTCTATGTATCGGTATAGCAGAATGCGGTGCTAGAGCCTACGTAGGTGGTTGTTGCGGATTAGGTGCCGATTGATGGTGGGTTGACAATGAAGGTCAAGCCCATTCATATAGAGGTAATGGAAATTAACCAGATTTAGAATAAGTCTATCAGGATGGTCAAGGTCCGTTGGGACAACTATGGTCGTGAGGAACTGTCGTGGGAGCGCAAGTAAACCATGAGAGACGAGTTTCCCGAACTCTTTCTTTGAGGTATCCATTTGTAATATTGATACTTCTATACTTCACTGCAAGGTATCAATTTTGGGATGAAATATTTTTAAGTGGGGGAGATTTGTAATGCCCCTAATTTCCCAAAGTAGGTGAAAGTGTCTACTAGTCAACCTAAATCACCTAGAGGGGGTGAATAGGTGAGTTCTGCTTCTTTTAGTGGAATAAAAATTAGTACAAAATAAGCACACATAAACACATAATTTATAGTGGTTCCCCGAGTTGGGTATGTCCATTGTCCCGCCTCGCCTATCTACCACAAATGTCTAGATTCGGCTACTTCACCTTTATCTCAGATTGAACACAATCTTACAACTCGGAGTCTCAACTCCTACAACTCGGAGACAATGCTCCTACAACTCGGAGAATAACCTCTCCTACAACTCGAAGAAAAACCTCTCCTACAAACTCAATCCTATAAACAAGGATCTATAACTCAGAGGCAAGACCTCCTACAATAGTAAAAAAAGATTTATACAAAACTAGATTATGAATAATCTTCTTCAGATCTGAAATCTTCAGTCTTCCTTTCCTCTGAAATATAGAACTTGAAATTCTTGAGGAGAAAGAGAATCTGAAATCTTTAAGATCTTGATCTGAACACTAGGGATCAACTAGATCTAGGGAGAACTTGAACTTTCAGAGAGTATAGATCTAGTTGTCACGCTTGATGAAGAACAAATCTTGCGTCACGTCGTCGTAAGCCAAGAGAATCGTGAAGAATAGAAATGAAGTCCGACAGGAGATTTTCTTGGAATTTCTCGATTTGAACTTTGAAATACACGATTAGGGTTGAGCGAAATTTACCCTAAGTATTTATAGGAACTCCTCTCTAATGGATAGAAAAAATTTTCCAAGAACGAAATGTCCACGTGTACTGTGCATGGCTGACGACAAGAAGCAGAAACCCATCAGACAGAAAAATAGAAAATAAATTCGCTAAGTCCATTCGTCGAGTATCGTTGTATATCCATGAGTATACTTGATGAATCGACTTCGATATCTAACTTAGGCAAATCCAGATAAGTAAATTTGAGAACTCAAGGCATACCTAGAGAGTCTTGAAGAATTCATCGCGTATCGACATAAATATTCAATGAATTCGACGAGTATCAATAGATACACTCGACAAATTCGAAGAGTATACATGAAGATACTCAACGACTTTTACTTAGCTGATTTCCAAGAACTTAGAGGTTATTCCCCAATTAAATACGCTGAATTTGATGAGTGCCAGTAAGTATACACGACAAATTCGACGAGTATCCATGAGTATACATGACGAATTCGACGAGTATTCACTACTATACTTGACGAATTTTACTTAAGGAAAAATTCTATTCTTCTGAATGCAACAAATTGTCCTTCCTTATTTCTTCTAATGCACTTAAAATAGAAGTACACTCCAATATAGAGATTATATGTAGGTCAACACATTGGCCTACACAATGATGGATTACATTGTATAGTCCTGTGTTTCATGACCCACTGTAACCTGACATTGGATTATACTTAACAATAGAGTCCTGCATGCACATAACTAAATAAACAGCATCAAATACAATCTCGATTCATCTTAGTTAAAGAGACACTTCTTCAAATCAAGGTTATTGTTGATACAATACCTAACAATCTCCCCATATTTGAAGAAGTTAGAACTCTGCAACTAAGGTGAATTATACATAACATAATCTTAAAGCATAGTAAGGAAAGAACATAAAAATTGAAAAATAAGAGCATTCTCAGTCAAAACATTAAATTATATATACGATAGGTCTATCGGGGCAAACAATGTTCACAAACATCAAATAAAAATATTTAAACTTGTTTACCCTGGCTCTTCTAGTACTGCCTGTCAAAATAATCCTTCGGCTTCGAGAAATAGTTTGGCGGCGGAGGAGGGGCATTTGGATCATCCCTTTTGAATTTTCTGAAGTGAATTCTTCTCTTGGCATTGGCCACTTCATGTTTCCGCCACTCTTCCCTGCTACAATGATTATACCTGTTTTCATTTCCTACATTGATGAATGTGAAGGTGTCCAAGATGATAGTTTTTGAAATAGGACTCCACACTTCACATAGTTCTCTATTGGGATCAGTTCTGATAGTAGAAGAGACTTCACCCTATTTTCTTCTCTTATGAGCTGGTTGAGGTATATCTTCAACCACTTGAATCTCTTGTTCAGCAGCAACAACAAAATCTATTCCATACTGAGAGAAATCTTGAGTGTCTAACAAATATTGAGAATAATCCTGAGCAGGATGAACATCAACATGTACTTGATCAGGCATCACAGGTTCTCGCATCCTAGTATCAACATGACCTTTTGAAGTTATCATAACTATAGATGTTGGCAGCCTTAAATTGTTCTTTCAAGGAGGCTTCAACTACATTAACCTTAGTTTTCAATTCTCCACCCTTTCTGACTTCTTTAATTACTTCAGCAACAATCACATTACTGTAATAGACCATTTGATTATCAAAGTGATCCATCCCGGCATTTTGGGCATCAATAACTGTTTTGGCATTCTCATCAACATTCTGAAGTACATTCAAATTGCTCTTCAGACCAGCCATAGTGAGATTAATGGCTTGCCCACCTTGCATACACCAACTTTCCAAATTCGATTATAGCTTATCAAACACACCATGACTTCAGCAAGTCCATTATTCATATCCCTTTCAGTCTCTTTTATTTTCTTCATAACTTTATTCTGAACTTTCTTCGGAGATTGGTCAAAATAAGCTTGTTGTTGTTCCATCATTGCTTCAATAGACTTTAGTAAAGAACTGTCTCAACTTGTACTTGGAAGATCATCAATTTGGGGTCTTGGGGGAGAGGGAATATTTGCACTATCCCAGCATCACTGGATGACTCTGCCATTGGGAAAATGTGAGCTTTCGATAACAGTCCTGGATCTTGAGCTACTAAGACAGGAGGAAGCATCTCGGCTTCTCCTTCCTCATCAGATATATCAACAATTTATTCTTCCTCCACTAGAGGTCCACATGGCATTATAATAATTTTTATCTGTAGGTTACGCACAAACCTATCAATCTGGGTGTTAATAGACACTGAAGACTGAGCCTACTCCCCCTCAGACACAGCTGGGTGAATCTCTGGGAGACCTACGAGCAGATTTTCTATAGTAGCAATAACAGTAGAATCATTTACATTATCAGTAGCCATTTTCTCATCATCAGCAACCTCATCAAAAATAGTAGCATCCAACTCATCATCAGCAACTATCTCAGTATCAGCCTTTTTAGTCAGAACCTCAGCAGCAACAACACGACCAATATCATCAATCTCTGTTAGTAGATCAACTGACTCTGCAACTGTATTTGGTATCACTGTCTCTGAACTACCTAAAGCAACTGTCTCTACAGCAGAGGGAACCTGAAGGGCACTAGAACATCAGTAGCTACTTGTGTCTCAACAGACTCCTCCTCAATTTCTGCACTCGAGCTCTCTGGAATTTCATGGGGGGAAGGAGGAGGAATCCTATCCTCAGGTACAAGCTCCTCCTCTTTGCCAGGTACTTCCAGGAGACCACCTTGCCTTGGGATCCTTCTTTCCCATATTAAAAAGATCGAAGAATCGATATTCTTCAAGTGATGACATGGTACTCCTTTTGTCATGTAAAACATATCTCTGTCAAGTTGATTCAAGTTTAGGCTGAGTATTCTACCAAAGTTCGGTGTGCGCAGACTGTCCTTTATCCTTCCAAACAACACTGCTCCCCAATCAATTCTCTTCCAGCATATGATGGCGACCAGAATCTTGAACATGTCTGAGGACAAGTAATCATGAGATCCAACCTTACACAAAAGGACTTTTCCTATTATGTCTGAGAGAAGTTTTCCTTCATCGTTCATCCCTTTTCTCTTAACTGCTGAAGTTCCTCTCGGTAGTCCGCAAAACAATAGAGCCCTTAAGAAATCACTGTCTTCTAACTGAACTTCCTCTTCACACTCTGGGAGCTGTAGATACCTCGTGAGGAGAGAAGCTTTCACTTTGACTCTGACTTGTCAGACCTTGCTCTTGATTACAATGTCTTCACTGCGGAGCTTGGCATTTTGGAAGAACTTTAGAACATACTTATCCAACACTTTGCAAGGGTGTTCGAGGACGAAGGTGAGACTGACCGATTCCAACATAAGGATTGCATTTCGGAACTCATCCGTGGCCATAACAAAACCTATTCGAACAAGCTCTCCCCCTACGAGCAGCCACCAGTACCTCGGGGAGCCATGAAGAAAATCTGAAATCCAAAAGTTTGAACAAATCAATGAAAATGACGCCGTTGCTATCGCGGAATCTGAAGCTGCAGAAGAAGTTTCGTCGGGATGCGGGGTTCTTTTTCGATGAAGTGAAGCGATTTTACCCCGATAGCCCTATACATATACTTAATATTTTGAAGAGAGAGAAATAGACACATACCTTAGACGAGTGACTCTTCGGATCCAATACAAAAAAATGACATGAACTGTAATTCGTAGAAATCCCACGGGAGATATGTCATATTCGTTGAATATCGCCGAGTGTCGTAAAAAAAGTACATGTTGTTTCGACGAATCAGTGAGTTTCCGTGAATACTTCTCGACGAATTTGCCTTGGAAATATTGGACTTCTTAGCGATGAACTTCACTGAGAGAATTTCGACTCTTTAGCCGTCTTTATGATTCCTTGTTGATCATGCCCAGTTCCATTTTGAAGAATGAGAACTTGGCCTCGTCTAGTGGCTTCGTGAAAATGTCTACGACTTGCTTATCTGTCGGGACATAGCTGAGAGATATGTCCCTGTTCTCCATATGCTCCCTCATGAAATGATATCTGGTTTCGATGTGCTTTGTCCGGCTGTGAGAGACTAGATTATTTGCAATCGCAATCGCACTGGAGGAGTCGCAAAATATCAGAATCTCCTTGAATTGCAAGTTGTAGTCTTCAAGTTGATTCCTGATCCCGAGAAGCTATGAACAACAACTACCAGCAAAGATGTACTCCAACTTGACAGTGGAGGTTGCCACACAATTTTGCTTCTTGCTGCTCCATGAAATAAGCCTTCTTTTGTGGAATTGGCAAGTCCTAAAAGTGCTTTTTTTCTTTCATCCATGCTACCAACAAAATCTATATATGATTAGGGAAAGTTGAGTCGACAAAACCTTGGGGTGGGGCTACATATACTTCCTCTTTTAGATTACTACCGAGGAATGGTGACTTCACATTCATTTGATAGAACTTGAAGCCTTTGTGAGCAACATACGTAAGGAACAACCTGATCGCTTCGAGTCTGGCCACTATAGCAAATGTCTGATCGAAGTCAATCCCTTCTTCTTGTCTGTAGCCTTGAGCAATAAGCCTAGCTTTATTCTTTATAATTACTCCATTCTCGTCTAGCTTGTTTCTAAATACCTATTTGATACTGATCACATTATGTCCTTTGGGCCTTGGTACCAAATCCCAGACCTTGCACCTTTTAAAATAGTTGAACTCCTCTTGCATTGACACTATCCAAGAGGCATCCTTATTTGCTTCTTCAAATTTCTTTGGCTCAACTTGAGAAAGAAATCTGAGATGTAATACTTCGTTAGTAGTACCACTTCTGGTTATTACACCGTTGCTTGGCTATCCAATGATTTGATCAACTGGGTGATCCCTTAGGTGTCTGAATACCAGATTCCTTCCTATCCCACCAGCAGGTTCTACTACATTTGTTACATCTCCTGTAGGTTGTAGAAGTTCTTTATCTAGTAGTTCTTCTTCCACCAAACTTGGAGTGATGACCTTGATGGAGCTTGGAGAATCTTCCTGTACCGCTTCTTACAAGCTTAATACCTTTAACCTGGCACCTGCATCTACACCAATAACACTAGACGAGCTGCTATGTAGCATGCTTGTTTCATCAAATACAACATTTATAGACTCTTCTACAACCAGAGATTTGTAGTTAAAAATCATATATGCCTTACTATGACTACTATAACCTACGAAAATGCCTTCAAAACACTTTTCACTAAACTTCGTATGATAATACTTCCCATTGTTAAGTATGAAGCATTTGCTACTAAAATCCTAAAGTAGGACACAATCAGGTTTCTGCCCTTCAACAGTTTATAGGGAGTCTTGCGATGGCTTTTGTTGATTAATGCTCTATTTTGCACATGGCAAGCTGTGTTGACTTCTTCGGCCCAAAAGTACTCTGGTAGTGAAGCTTCATTCAACATTGTTTTACATTCTTCAATAAGGGTTCTGTTTCTTCTCTCTACAACTCCATTTTGTTGTGGAGTACGTGGAGAGGAAAACTCATGAAAGATACCTTGACTTCCACAGAATTCTGTCATGTCCCCAGACTTAAATTCTATTCTGTGATCACTTCTTATTTTGACCACTGAGCAGTTTAATTCGTTCTAAATTTGCCTGATAAAATTAGTGAAAGCCTTGAAGGTGTTTGGCTTGTGTTTTAGAAAGAACATCCAAGTAAAACGAGGGTAGTCATCAACAATGACCAACATATAGACTTTACCTCCTAAACTATGAATTGACATGAGACCGAATAAGTTCATGTGAAGTAAGTATAAACTTCTAAAAGAATCTTTCTTAGCAATACCCTTAAAGGTATCCCTTGTCTTCTTACCCATTTGGCATGTGTGACATGAACTCTCTTTAAGGCACTTAATGCTCGGGGCATCACACACTAAGTTTTGAGAAAATAACATATTTATAGTTTTGAAATTAATATGAGCTAATCTCTTGTGTCATTGGTCACAGAGAGACGCACTATCTTTTGCCAAAAAGCACACTGGTGTAGAATTGTCTAAATATAGAAAATTTAAGCAGGAAATATTTCTACTCAGAGTCTCTGTTAAGAATGTCTCCAAATTGGCAGAAGATTTTATCAGACACTTGTCCTTGTAAGACCCAACGATATAGCTTTTATCATATAATTGACTTATGCTTATGAGATTATGCTGTAATTCCTTAACATAAGCCATTTATATGAAGGAAACTATACCGTTGGTAATCATACCATAGCCTTTAGTGATTCCCCGATCAGACCCTCCAAAGATGACTTTTGGTCCGTCTTCGACTGGGGTACATTCTTGTAATAGGCTTCTAGTCCCGGTCATATGCCGAGAGGATCCACTATCCAAAACCAAATTAGAGTTTTGTTGGCATTTGGACATACCTGTAATCATGAATCATTTAACCTTAAGAACCCAAACAGATTTGGGTCCTTGGTTCCTTGTTAGCTTAAAACCACTAAGAACTTTAATATTTCGAGTGGTCGGTCTTGCAATGTTAACTCGTGGAGTTTCAATTTTCACTGGATGAAATTAATAGTCTACGACAAAGTGACCAATCTTGCCGCAACCCCAACAATCAAACTTGTTGTACCTTCATTTATATTCATGCTTCACCTTCTGAATGGGAATTCTAAAAGGTGCTACAGACTTGGAGGTGGAAGCCTCATGATTGCAGCAAACACAAGGCTTCTCTGTCTCCTTGGACTTGGGAACAAGAGTTTTGGCTCTAGATGCCTTCTTAGAATTTTGTCCATGAATATAGGGACCATAGTATTTGAGAGTTATTTCTTCATACGATGCCTTGAAAGCACTAGCACCAAAGTCTTGGGGATGGGTCCATCCTTGGTAGCACTTATTAGGCTCCACATAAGTTGGCCTAGCAAAGTGACCATATGACGTCTCAAAGTCATATTTATTTGTGGGAAAGATAACCTTCTTAAAAGAGGGTTGACTTTGAGGTGCCTTCACTTTGGATTTGGTAGCGGATCTATTAATAGCCTTACCTTTCTCAGCTATGTGGCCAGGACTACTACCCTTCTTTGGAGCAGAAAATTCATCAATGAGAGGAAGAATGGTCTTTGGCTTAGAGTAACTTTCAACAAGTTTCCATTCCACTAAGAGCTTTTCTTCTAGCTCATTTAAGTATTTCTCCTTTTGATTTAATAGTTCAGCAGAGCATTTTAATTCCTCTTTCAAGTAGTGAACTTCATCTTTGAGAGGAGTTAATTCAGCAATTTCCTCCTTCAGACGTGATTCCACTACCTTGAGAGAAGCAATCTCTTTTGATTGCTTTTTGACTACATTGCAGTATTTGTCAAAGGCTCTCAAAAGTTCTTGATGCTGAGCCATCAAGCCAGAATCCTCTTCCTTCGAAGAATAGCTTCATGACCATTAGTTGAAGTTTTAGATTCAGAGGACATGGTGTGAGAGTTTACCTTCCCGTTGAATTGGAAGTCGCATACTTCCTCATCTGATTGAGACATGAGCTCGAAGTAGACTTCTTCATTTTTAAAGCTTGACTCACTTGAGTCACTGTCACTAAGAGTCTTTGACTTCTTTGTAATGAAGCTCTTCTCTTCTTTTCTCTTATCTTTGAAGGATATTTTCTCTTATTTCTTAGATCCTTCCCTCTTTTTATATGGACACTCCGCAATCATGTGCCCTGACTGATTGCAACAATAACAAACTATGTCAGAAGAAGAATGTTTGTTTGGTTTAGACTTATATCTGTCATCTCCGTTGTAGCTTTTCTTGGACCAATAACCATTATGATGTGATCTTCTGAAGTTTGAGGAGGAGGACTGAATTTTCATTTGCCTTCTCTTACTGAGCAGTCTTTTGAATTGATTGGAGATTAGCGAGAATTCTCCATCAGACAATTCAGAGCCTGATGTGCTTGGCTTATAATCTTCTTTGGCATTAGAAGCTCGCATCCTTACTGGTGACACAGCTTTATATTTTCTTAACCCTTTGGCCTTCAGAACTATCGACTTCTCTTTGCTTGAAGTTTTCCTGCTTTACTCCTCCTTCTTCCTTGTATTCATTTGTAATCCATAGGAGAGGAGCTT
The DNA here is from genome assembly GCA_039583875.1 of Platanthera guangdongensis. Lineage (NCBI taxonomy): Eukaryota > Viridiplantae > Streptophyta > Magnoliopsida > Asparagales > Orchidaceae > Platanthera > Platanthera guangdongensis. The sequence continues at coordinate 102,107,931 of CM077153.1, forward strand.
CCCAAAAAGTTTTTGGGGATCAATCTCAGGCAGCTTTCCAAATTCCCTAATGGCTACCACCTTGGTGTCCCAGCCTTTTGTCAGGGATCTTAGAAATTTGCCGTTGAGCTCACCATTAGTAAATATACGACCATTGTTTATGAGGTAGTTGACGATCCTAAAGAATTTTTCAAAGCTGTCAGTAATTGTATTGTTAGATCCTTGCTTGAGTGCCTCATATTCTTGATTGAGCAGAGATCTATGATCATCTCTAACTTATTCAGTTCCTTCCTTGAGAATGACGAGATAGTCTCTCATCTCCTTGGCAGATTTGCAGTGTAATTAATTTTGCAGCATTGAGTCATCCATTACACTGGCTATGATATTTTTTGCCTCTTTATCCAAGGAGACTAGAGCAATTTCATCCTTGTTCAAGTCCATCATTTTCTTCAGAATCATAATAGTAGGGTTCAAGGTAGATGAAACTGTAAGAATATGAGGTCCTTCTTCAACAATCTGAAAAATGCATAGATCAGCAACTTCCATTTAGAATCTGACTCTCTCCTTCCACATGAGGAAGTTCTCCTTGGTGTACACAAACAACTTTATCAAAGACATATTCTTGCTTCTGTCCATTGTAGCTAGCGGTATCTCTTGACAACTAGATTGGAGATCTTGTTCAAGGTGTTAACCTTATATCGAACAACACCCCTTTGATACTAATTGGAGGTGTCTAGTAGTAACCCTAAATCACCTAGAGGGGGGGGGGGTGTATAGGTGAGTTTTGCGTCTTTTAGTGGAATAAAAATTACTACAAAATAACCACACAAAGACAAAAAATTTATTATGGTTCCTCGAGTTGGGTACGTCCACCGTCCTGCCGCGCCTATTTACCATGAAGGGCTAGATTCAGCTACTTCATCTTTATCTCAGATTGAATACAATCTTACAACTCGGAGCCTCAACTCCTATAACTCGAAGACAACACTCCTACAACTCGGAGAACAATCTCTCCGACAACTCAGAGAACAACCTCTCCTACAAACTCAATCCTATAAACAAGGATCTACAATTCGGAGGCAAGACATCCTACAATAGTACAAAAATATTTATACAAAACTAGATTACGAATAATCTTCTTCAGATCTAAAATCTTCAGTCTTCCTTTCCTCTAAAATGTAGAACTTGAAAATCTTGAGGAGAGAGAGAATCTGAAATCTTTATGGTCTTAATCTGAACACAAGGGATCAACTAGATCTCAGGAGAACTTGAACTTTCAGAGAGTATAGATCTAGTCAACATGCTTGATGAAGAACGAATCGTGCGTCATGTCGTCGTCTACCGATAGAATCGTGAAGAACAGAAATGAAGTTTGACGTGAGCTTTTCTTGGAATTTCTAGATTTGAACTTTGAAAAACACGATTAGGGTTGAGAGAAATTTACCCTAAGTATTTATAGGAACTCCTCTCTAACGTCTAGAAAAAAACTTTCCAAGAACGAAACGTCTACGTGTACTATGCATGGCCAACGACAAGAAGTAGAAACCCATCAGACAGAAAAATAGAAAATAAATTCGCTAATTCCATTCGTCGAGTATCATTGTATATCCATGAGTATACTCAATGAATCGACTTCAATATTTGACAAATTTAACATATGAAAATCCAGAGAAGTAAATTCGAGAACTCAAGGCATACCCAGAGAGTCTTGACGAATTCGTCGTGTATCGATATACATATTCGACGAGTATCAATAGATACACTCGACTAATTCGACGAGTATACATGAATATACTCGATTACATTTACTTAGCTGATTTCCAAGAACTTAGTGATTATTCCCTAAGTAAATACGAGGAATTCAATGAGTGACAGTAGGTATACACGATGAATTCGACGAGTATCCATGAGTATACTTGACGAATTTGACGAATATTCACTATTATACTCGATGAATTTTACTTAGGGAAAAAATATGTTCTTCTGAATGCAGTAACTGTTCCTTCCTTATTTCTTCTAATGTACTTGGAATATAAGTACACTCCAATATAAAGATTACACGTGAGTCAACACATTGGCCTACACAATGAGGGATTATATTGTATAGTCCTGTGTTTCATGACCTACTGTAACATGTCATTGAGTTATACTTAACAATAGAGTCCTATATGCACATAACTAAACAAACAACTTCAAATACAATCTCAATTCATCTTAGTTCAAGGGACACTTCTTCAAATAAAGGTTATCGTGGATACAATACCCAATAACAGGAAATTATTTCTATGAGATGCCGCCCAACGGTAGGTTTAATGCCGATAGTAGCGAAAATGATTTAATCGGAATACCTCACTGTGAGGTACCACGTGCCGGTAGCGATACCGCGGGGAGGTAGCGCTAGCTCATCGAGAGTGGCGCATTGATGCGATGCATCGTCTATCGCGCGATGGTAGGTTGATAATGCACGGCAGTTGCAGGATAGTTATGGTGTGGCCGCATGTCGGTCTATGATTGTAGGCCATGGGTAGTTGGCGTGCGAATCAAGTTGTCGATTGAAGTACCGCGCGGTTGTAGCTAGTTACCGTGCGGCGGTAGCTTGGTTTAAAGCCTAGGAAGTTACGTTTTCAAGTTCATTTTCCCTTGGGGCTAACTTCTGCTGGGCGGCTGGATATGAAAGGAGGAGAGTCGAACGAAGGAGATCCTGCCATCGTTGGGATTTTAGAGCTCCGATTCCCGAGCCGAGTTCGGATCATCGAAGGCAAAGTTGTTGCAATCATTTCCATCTGGCTAGATCCTCTCCCATGGTGCCAAAATGAACATAAAGGGTAATGATCATTCTTCTTGGACATGTGAAATCCTTTATTTTGTCATGTGAGGGTAGACGCTCCACGAGAATGTGGATGCAGTTCTCCCGATGAGTAGATCAGTTGTATCCTTATTGTCTTTGCATTTAGAATTCGGAATCGAAGTACGAAATAAGTATACTGTGTGAAGCCCATCCAGACAAGTTTGTCTGGATTGACGATGATTGTTTGTATGCCGGGGAAGATTTTCTGGTAGCAAGTAAATTTTGAAGTCGCGTGGTGTGCATGTAGCTGTAGAGAGAGTACAAGAGGACTCTAGGAAAACACTCGTTTGAAGGGGGAAGAATTGATAGTCTGTCCCCTACCGCACAATGGTAGTGCTACCGCCGGTGGTAGCTCCCTGTGTGCAATGTTTTGTGTGAGGTCTATCTTGTGGAGACCTGAGGGCCAATGTGTTGTGAGGCCCTTCTAGTGGAGACCTGGGGGACATTTTGTTAGGCCTGTCTCTTGAAGTCCTGGGGGCCAATGTGTTGAGCTGAGAGCCTGAGGGGCCCAACTGAGGAGGCCGTGAGTGCTAGCCTAGGATCATAATAGAGTTATGTATCGTAAGGACAAGAAAGAGGATGTTGAACCGCATCGTGGCTTGTTGCGCCTGACAATTTGAACACCAAAAAATAGCTGAACTACCTAACCCTATGCCGATCGACTTGGAGTGAATCATTATGTGGTTCATGGGGATCACCTTGACTTTGTGGTAGCCATAGGGGCGTTGTCTTTGACTTCAACTCAGAAAGACTAGAATGCTCAAATGATACTGACCATCACTAAGAACGGAGGTGAGAACATTTGAGGTCCGATGCACCGAGAATGTGCCCTGAGTGCACGAGGCGTTTGGACGGCCGTGCCAACGTCTGTGGCGAATGGTGCTTAAGTTGCACATTCTGATTGCCAAAGTATATTTATGCTAAATGCCTGTAGGGTAGGAGCACTGCCACCCGGAGTGAGGGGTGGTGTCGTGTAAGACCCCCCATCCCGGATCCCAAAACACGGCACGAGGGGGGGGGGGGGGGGTCTTATGCCCGGAACAGCCACCTTGCGGTAGCATTAACACACGAGCTAACCTGCACCACAAGATGCCTATTCCCCCGGCTACAATAATATTAATATAACATGCCAACCCAAATAAATATAAGCAAGAGAAGTCAATCCACACTAAGCATATAAGTCCAAATAGTATAATAAGAGAAGCTAAAACATGCTTCTACAATATATCAAAGTATAGCTATCAACTGCCCAAATAGGCTACATCAGAGTCTCACAACACTCACATCAGTAACCGACGTTAGCGACGGTACCGTCCCCTCAGGCCCTGTCGTCCTATCCTGGCTGTCTTGCTGCATAGTCTGCGGCTGCTCTACCTGCGGCGTGACCTCCTAAAAAGAAAGACGTAGCAACCGTTAGTCGAAACGACTAAGTGGCTTCACATCCGCTCCCCCGGTGACTCCTCGGCACCGGGCAGGGAGAAGGAACAAGGATAATATATATGCAAATAATAAAAGAAGTACAAGCAGGTGGCAACAGTGTAAGAGTAACAGTATCATAATCTAGCAGTTATTTAAGAGCTATAGCAAACTAACAAGCAAGGTAACAGTAGCAGGAAAGTAACTTAATTTATAAGGATGCCCATACAAACTTATAAGTTAAGGATCGGGTTACATAAAGGTAACTCATCGTATAAGAGTACCCATACAAACTTATACGATGAGGATCTTGTTGTGCAATGTTATGAAATGCTATGTATGTTATGCAATGACTCACCCATTGTAACATCCCTCAAACAACTAGACCCCTAGGAATGGTTTTGTCATGACTAGGTCATGACAAAACCCAAGGAATCCCAAGGAGACCAAGGTCAACCCAACCCTATTTCTGGTCAGCCTAGCCCAAATAGGCTAACCCAAGCTCAAGCCTCCTCATGGGCTTCTTTAGGGAATAATATGCGTGGACGGGCTGCAAATAGTCCTTCAGATTGACCAAGTCAACTTGGTGACTAGGAGAGAGGGTGAGTGTAACAGGCCAAATTCTAGGAGTAGCAAAATTTGGGTGACACGGCCTGGGATACGGGCGTGTCCCAGGGCGTATCCCGCTCGGGTTGAAGAGTTGGGCACTTGGTCGAAGAATTTTTGGTCGACGAAGTTTCTGGGTGGACACGCCCTATAACACGGGCATGACAGTGGGCGTGTCCCCTCGGTTCGATGAATTGTGCTCGACGATCGTCGAATGTGTGGATCGTCGACTGTAGATCGTCGAGTGTCGATCGTTGAGCATGGGGTACACGGCCTGTGACACGGGCATGTCACAGGGCGTGTCCCGCTGTGTCGAAATGTGAGTGTTGATCGTCGATCGTCCATCGTCGATCGTCGACTGCCGATCGTCAATCGTCGAGTGTCGATCATCGAGCATGGGGTATACGGCCTATGATAAGGGCGTGTCACAAGGCATGTCCCACTGTGTCGAAAGGTGATCGTCGATCGTCGAGTGCCGTTCGTCGATCGTCGAGCGTCGATCGTCGAGTATGGGGCACACGGCCTGTGACACGAGCGTGTCACAGGGCGTGTCTCGCTGTGTCGTCGATGATTTTCTCTCGACTAGGTGTCGAGTGGGTTACACGCCCTGTGTCACGGGCGTGTATTGGCCGACATGGGCGTATCTTGGCTGACACGGGCGTGTACCGCGCGGCACAGTAAGCTCTGTTTCCATGATAATGGAAGAAAGAGAAATGAGGAAGAAGACAGAAGGAAATGGTTCGCCAAAGGCCATATTTAGTGGCTGAATTCAATTCCCCAGGGAAGGGGAGAAGTTTCCAGCCGTTTCCCCTGGCCATCAGACCTGATTCAGCCTCCCTCCTCCATGGCCGAGCCAAGCCATTAATGGCTTTGAAGGACATTAATGATCCAGCCCCTCCTCTCCCCATCTGAAGCTTTAAACACCATCAGTGGGTTGAGAGGAACCTTTCCCAATCCTTACCCGAAGATATCGAGCCTCCCCACCGTGCAGTTGCAGAAACCGAGCGACTCAAGCATTCAAAAATGGCTTCCCGGCGATCTTCCCGACTTCAGGCCGCCGACAAGGTCCAATCCTTCTCCTCTCTATGCGTGCTAGACTTAGACTTGTTTAGGTTGAGGAATCGGGCTCAATTGAGCCTAATTGGGAGCTTGCAATTTCAGATTTTCATGGAAAATGGTGGTGTTGAGTTCACCGGAAACCGCCGCCTCCGGCGGCATGGTCGCCGCCAAACGCTAGCCACCACCTCAATAGAGGTGGTGGTGGTTGACGGCCAGGGAGCTGGTCGGGGTGGCCGGAAAGTCGGCTGGAAGAGGCTCCAGGCCGGGCCCATCTCGGCCCTTGGCTGGAGGTTGAGGATGAGCAGATGCCGTCCGTTTTGATCAAGTATTTTAATAATATTAATTGATTTCCTGGAAATTATTAACAGTAGATGGTTTTAATTATTAAAAATACTTAGAAGCCTCTATTGTAAAAGTGGTCACCATAGAAAATGTAGCCCTTGATGTCTAGTGTAATTTAAAATTGATTTCACTCAGTGTGGAATCCTGGTGTGACCACGACACTCATTTTGGTGCAACCTATACATAGGCATGACCAGACATTAGAATTAGTTCCCACACCAAACCACTCATCCAAATGCTTTAAAATTTTGAACATAGGCTTCTCATGGCCTTCCCCTTAGACTGTCCAAAAATAAGAATTTTTGGAAAAATGTTTTCTATAGTTTTTGTGAAAACTTAATAAACCAATTATAGATGACACTCCCTCAGAGCTTGCATGAACTGGCTCACCTTGCCAACAACATAAGAGATGTCGGGTCTGGTTACCGTGAGATATATGAGCTTGCCCACCAGACCCGTGTCTCCCCCTGAGCAACATACCCTGGAGGTTGCTCCATGTAAACATCTTCCTGCAGATCACCATAGAGGAAAGCATTCTTAACATCTAGCTGCGAGATGGGCCAATCCCTGTTGACAGCCACAGAGAGAAGAACCCTAATAGTGCTGAGACGAGACACTGGAGAGAAAGTGTCAAAGTAATCAATGCCATAAGTTTGGGTAAAACCCTTGGCAACTAGGCGAGCCTTATAACGATCCACACTGCCATCCGGGAGAAACTTCACCACGAGGACCCATCGATAACCAACAACATCTATGCCGAAAGGAGGAGGAACAAGGGTCCAGGTACCCCATTCAGTGAGAGTAGCAATCTCCTCATCCATGGCAACTTTCCAATGAGGAATAATAAGGGCCTCCTGGTAGGAACGGGGGGTGGCAGTGGCCGAGATAGCCAGTGCAAAAGCTTTGCGAGAAGGGGTAAGACGATCGTAGGAAACAACTACAGCAAGCGGGTGTTGGGTACATGCCCAAACCCCTTTGCGAAGAGCAATCGGGAGATCCAGGTCAGCAGGTGCCTCAGTATCCGGAGTATCCGTGGTGGAGAGAGCTGGCCCGGGAGTAGAGAGAGATGGCAGCGGAGTGGAGGGAGAAAGCGGAGTAGAGGGTGGAGATGATGGGGATGGGGAAGATGGTGGAGAGGGTGGAGATGGCGGAACATCAGTGGGAGCAGAGGGAATGGATGGTTTGGTATAAGAAGTAGGATCAGGAGGAGGAGAGGAGGAAGTGGGAGAGAAGTAAGATGCATTGACAAAGAAGGTGACATCCGCAGAGACAAATTGCTTGCGGGTAATGGGGTCAAAGCAACAATAACCTTTCTGAGTGGGAGAGTACCCCAGAAAGACATATTTAGTGGCACGTGGTGAGAGTTTATCACGGGTGGTAGCGGGAGAGTGCACAAAGGCGGTGCACCCAAAGATGTGTAGAGGAAGAGGAAAGGGATCCTTGTCCGGATAAAGAATGGAGAAGGGGGTAGCACCGTGGAGAACTGTGGAGGGAAGGCGATTGATGAGATAGTAGGAGAGGAGGACATCATAGCCCCAATAGGAGCAAGGAACATGCATTTGAGTCATCATAGTGCAAGCGACATCAAGGAGGTGACGGTTTTTGCGCTCCGCCACCCCATTTTGTTGTGAGGTGTAGACACAGCTTGTTTGACGAATAACACCATGGTGAATACAAAAAGAGGAGAAGTCTTGGCTAAGATACTCCTTAGCATTGTCAGAACGAAGGATTTTAATAGACGTATCAAACTGAGTCTTAACCATAGAATAAAATGAGGTCCAAACAGAGAACAGCTCGGAGCGATCCTTGAGAAGATACACCCACGTACACCGAGAGAAATCATCAATGAAGGTGACAAAATATGAACTACCCCGACCGATGGTGAGGTTAGGAGAGGGACCCCATATGTCAGAGTGAACGAGGTCGAACGGACGGGAAGAACACCGACTTTGCGTTGGTGGGAAGGATGAGCGGTGTTGTTTGCCAAGTTGACATGCATCACAGTTTTGAGGAGGATGATGAGGAGGGAGGTGTGGCAGGAGCTGGCATAGAATTCTGGGAGGAGCATGTCCAAGGTGAAGATGCCATTGGAAAAGATCTGTAGAGGAGGAGGAGAAGGCGGATAGAGCAGAAACGTTGTCAAGGAAGTAGAGGCCACCACTCTCAGTCCCGGTAGCAATCGTCCGTTGGGAGTCCGGATCCTGAAAAGCACAAGAGGTAGGGGTGAATAGGACAGAACACCGTAGTTGCTTGCATAAAGAAGTAACCGATAATAAATTGCACAGAAACTTGGGCACATAGAGTGTATCAGCCAGGCAGAGAGATGGAGTGACTTGAACCATGCCCGTCCCATGGACCGGTGAGGGAGATCCATCCGCAACAATGACCGGGGGCAACTGAGCATGTGTTTCAAGAAGAGAGAAACATTGAGGATTGCCTGTCATATGATTTGTTGCACCAGAGTCGATTAGCCATCTTCCGCGAGTAACAACGTGAGCACTACCAGAAGAGGTGACCACCGAGGCAGACAGGCTGGAGGAGGGGAAAGCCATGGAAGCAAGAGAGGAGCAAACCGCGACGATAAGAACAAGCCGCGAGAAGAGAAAGAAGCCGAACAGATAAGCGAAGAAGAGAAAAGAGCTCCAAGCCGGGCGAACAAAAAATAGGTCGTGCGGCTAGGAAGGCCTCTACCAAGAAGCAGAGCAAAGCAAAGGGAAAGAAGTTGCACGGCTTGAAAAAGGCGGACGAACAGAGGAGAACAAGTCGCACGGCTAAAGATGAGGCCGGGGCGACTAGCACGCAGGAGAGAGTAGAAGGCAACAAGAAGTAGAGCGTTGCGAATAGAGGAGATTGCGAAAACAGGTCGCAAAACAGAAGGAGCAAGCCGCGCGGACAGGTCGCGCGGACAGACGGGGAATCAAGCGGCGAAAGTAGAGAGAGCGCACACAATCAGGAGGAATAGATCGAGTCCTCTGATACCATGTTAAAAACCGAACAAAAAACAAACCGAAATGGTTTTAACTGAAACTTTATTATCCGAAAAAGGTATCTATTACAATGGTATAGCCTCCCTTTTATAGAATGGAGGAGATGAGAGAGATTACAAATAATCAATGTGGGACTAAAAATTTACAAGTGTATGCGGCTTTACAAAAGACAAACCGGACAAGCCGTGCGGTTAGACAAACCGGCTAACTGCCCGACTACCAACATGAAGAGAGATCAAACCACCACAGGAGACCGCTAGACCGCTCGGTCTCCTAGTCGTCTGAGACAAGCCGCCTGACCGCTGGGATACCAAACAGCAACAGCCTGGTACACAGACCGGCTAGGAGAAACCGGCAGACCGCCCGTCCCCAAACAGCAACAGACCGCGCGGTCTCCAACTTGCAACAGCATGTAACACCCTCCAATGGAATTTGGGGTGGTTAAGAGCAGGGTAACCCTAGAACCCTAGGGAAGGTCCCTTGATGGGGATTTTTAGGGTTTGAAGGTCATGGGGTCAAATGACCTTGGAATGGCTTGAAAATTGGTGGAGAGGACCATAGAGTTAGTATAGTCCTCTGGTTAAAATTTTAGGGAATTTGGAAGTCTTAAACCCCCTCAAAACCCTAACCCTAGTTTAGGGCACCAAAACTAATTTGGAGTATTAGGCTATCAAATCACTTTAAAATCACTTGAAATTTGGGTAGAGTAGTGTTTAAAGTTAGTACAAGCTCTGGAGATTTTGTTATGAATTTAGGAATATTATTTTGGATACTCCATTAACAATTTAGCAATTTATATTATTTACTTAGAAATTTATTATGAAGTAACTACTTGCTGGAAATTGATGAACATGAGCAGAAAGACTCCTTATTAAGTTTTAAAGCTCTGTTAATTTTTATGGGATTTTGGAAGAATATTTCTAAGGGTTGCTTCATTAAGTAGTGTTTACCATGAAAACTTAATATAATTTATTTTGGAGTCTAGCAAGCCTCAAAAATTATGATTTTTGTACAATGATCTTTTCTGAATCATATTAAGATTTTGTAATATTTATATAATTTTCTGATGAATAATTTTGGTACTTCCTTCTTTACATATGATTAAGAGAATCATTTTGGATAAATAATTAGAGGTCACATATTTTCTGAAAAATTATGGAAATTAGTATCTAGTAATATAACTCTGTTATTTAGTGATCAAAATTTTTGGGTGGCCATTACTTGAGTAGATCATATAGTTCATGTTCAAAATTGCATATGACCAAACATTTGGGAAAATTCAATAAATATCAAATTAATTAGGAAAATTATGGTTCTCTGATTTTAGACTAAACTTGTTATGCTATACCTCTGGTAAAGTTTATATGAGATTTGGAAGACAAACCGGAGTACCTCCTTTATACAACTCATATAGTATAGGGTAGTCTGCATATAGTAACTACAGAAACTGAAATAGAGTGGGTAATGAATTTGAAGAGTTGAATCTTTAGTAGGTTGTTGGTTTGGATAAATAAATGAGAGATCTGATCAAGGGTAGAAATCAACAATATTAAGTGCCTTGCGAAAGGGAGCTTTGGGCGTAATCCCATCATAGTTCCTAGTGCCTTCAAGAGCCCTTCATGGGAAATACCTTGGGCAGTCCTAGGCTAACGTAAACCTTAGGAATAATTTGGGCAAGAGTAACCCTAATAATAGTTTCACCTTACACTCACACCTATGCACGTAGGGAGATGAATTGGTAGAGAAAGGATAGCGTAGGCCCGTGTCCTAAGGGCTTACTGGTAGAGTTAAATGGACTCGGTATTAATTTGGAAGTCCGGGGAGCTGGATGCTCGGGGACTTGTAAAAAAAGGAGTCTTGATTAGTCCAGGGAGCCGTGGGCTTGGGAACATGGTGAACTAGTAGGCTTGGTAGACTAAAGAGCTGGAGGCTCGGTACTATAATTAGATACAAACTATTATGGTTGCATGCGCATAACAGTGGTGGGTCCTCGGTATTGGACGATCGATCACACCGTCGTCGGTACGTTAACTCGGGAGACTAGCTGGTTTGCTAGGAATAGTACGAAAACGTACGTGAGGGGCTAGACGGGGTAGTGTGATTACCAGTCTAGGAGTGGAGAGGCCCAACCCACTGTCTCCATTGGCCACGGCGAGAGGCTCCTGAGAGTTTAGCTAACTCAAAAAAGGGGAACTAAAGGTCTGTGCGCATAGAGTCATGTGTGTGAGTTACACTTGCATGTGCATACCATAGCATACTTGTATGTCATAGCATAATCATTGCATTTAATCCCTGACACCTATCATATAAAATGGTATGGGACGTTTTATACGATAGGCCCCGCAGAACGACCCCTTTGGTCTATAGGGGTAATACCTATAAATCAACGGTTATATTTCTCGTTGCTCTTACTTACTCTTCTTACTGCTTTTACTTACTTGCTACTTCTTATTGTTTACTTTTGTTACATACTTGTTTACTCATGGTTAATTATTGTGATACCCCTGCCACACTTTATTATTTTATCCCTTAGGGTAGATGTCACCCGCTTGATTACGCTCTGCTTTTGGTCCTCTTTTTCACTCCTTTCCGCCCGGTGCCTAGGAGCCACGGGTAGAGGGGTGGGGGATTGTTGACTGAGTCTAGTTTGACTGACGGTTGTTTGACCACCATATTTTAGGTGCTCCGGATGGGAGACAGGGAACAGCCGCAAGAGACGCAACACCAGCAGGGTACAGTGCAGATGGAGATGGGCCAGTGTAGTTCGGGTGGACAGGCATCCGGATCAGTGAGTGGAGCCGAGTATTAGTAGTTTTACTTTTATGAGTGAATTATAGTGAGGATATCATGTACCAATTTAAGCTCGTATTCACTTTCTGGTGTGGACAATTTATTTGTCATGTGATTTCCTCCTTTATACTATTGTGGACTTGGATGCTTACACTTTTATTCATCGTACATTCTGTCGATGGTGATCGATTTGGCCGGCAGGATCGACGTTTTGTAGTGATGACCTTCCCGGGTGCGAAGGTGTCACCACAAAGCGGCGGTTCTGGACCTAAGACCCCGGTGGTTGTTGCAAAAAAAATGGGGTCTTACAAGTGGTATTAGAGGGAAAATTCGATTCGACATAATGTAGTCCACAAAACATGGGACACCCCGCGCGGGCTTAGTTTGAGGACAAACTAGCAGCGGAAGCAATGGTGTGCCCATGGGAGGAATCACAAGCAATGCTCACCAGTAACAAAGAGTTTTAGGTCAATTTACTAAACTCAAGACCATCTTTTATAGGGTGCGACGAATCCTCCCCTACCACAGGGGACACCTCCAGCCCCGAATGTGATTCCACCCCCGCCGGCTCCAACCCCGTTACAGCAGACGGAGCTGGGACAAACTTTGACGGCCATCTTGGAGGCCTTTAGGGCACAGCAGGCTCCGGCTCCTCAGCCGAACCCCGGAGCGAACTGGTTGAGTGCATTCCGGGGCCTTGCCCCACCATCCTACTTGGGGACAGAGACAACAATGCGCACGGAGGAGTGGCTAGACATTATGTACGAGATGTTTGTGGGAATACAGTGCCTGATGGACCTGGCAGTATCGTTGTGGTTTCTTGTCTGGAGTCACATGCGAAGAGGTGGTGGAAGTCGGTGATGGACACCACTTATGCGGGAGTGGAGATCGTGGACATTACTTGGGAGGAGTTTAGGGCGGCACTACTGGAGCATTTTGTGCCACAGTCCGCAAGGGATGAATTGGAGGATAGATTCTTGTAGTTGAAGCAAGGGAACATGACAGTTCTGGAATATCACCGGGAGTTTACTCATTTGGCCCGGTTTGCGGATTCTTACAATCTGGATGACGTGGGTTATGCCAAGAGGTTCTACAAGGGCCTCTGTGATGACCTGAGGCAGGACCTCTTGTTCGTGTCTGATGGAACCATGGACAGGATCTTGGAGATGGCCAAGAAGCTGGAGGCGGACCAGCTTGCAGTCCGGGGCAGGAAGAGACATGGAGATGATGCAGTGTTAGGAGGGAGAAGGGACTCACATAGGGGCCGGGTCATGGGAGAGAGAAGGAACGGGGATCAACCCCGCCAGGAGGAAAGGCAGGAACCAAGGGAGCAGGTAGTGCTGGCCCCGCAGCCGCTACAGACGAGGGAGGTGCCCAGGATAGGGCAGGGACCACCCCCACCATAGCTGTGCTATCACTGCCATCAGCAAGGGCACATTCGGAGTAATTGCCCTATGAGGAATGGGGCCACACCTGCTGCACAGGTTGGCCCACCGGCTCACCAGATGGGAGGTCGTGGATGTGGTCGCGGACGCAGATTTCAGGGCGGTGAACACATGCAGGATGGGGAACAGGTCTACGCTCTGGACTTAGCGCAGCCCCAGAACCCGAACAGGGTTATTGCAGGTATGCGAGTAATTTTTAGTATTGGTAGAATAATTACACAACCTAGGTTAGAAATCTTTAGACCTAAGCTGTTTTTCCTTTAACTAATTTAGGAATAGTGATGGCGTGCGACAAACCTGCCCGTACCCTGTTCGACACTGGGGCATCACACAACTTTGTGTCGGAGGATTTCATCAAGGATCTGGGCCAAATTCGATATTATATGGGAGATGCCAGGAGGGTGCATCTCCCCAATGGGATGGAGATCCAGTCCACAGAGAAGTGCCTCCTGACGGTTACCATAGACGGGTTAACACTCGAGGCCCCGGCGACGATCCTGAGAATGCCGGACTTCGACCTTGTCTTGGGCATGACATGGATGGTCTGAAACCATGCCCAGATTGACTGCCCGACGAGGTGGGTCGTGCAGAGATACAACGACACTTATGCGACATTCGAAGGTACTACTCCGGTTTCCCGCCGCCTCCTTTCATCTATTCAGGCCGTCAAGGCCCACATGCAAGGGGACGAGGTATATCAGGTGCTGTTCGAGATGACTGAGGAGAAGGACCCGATTGTTAGCATTCCGGTGGTCTGTGACTACGCCGATGTATTTCTGGAGAAGCTGCCAGGACTGCCTCCGCAGAGGGAGAAGGACTTTCAGATTCAGTTGGTTCCAGGGGCTAAGTCGGTATCTAAGGCCCCTTATCAGATGGCCCCAAGGGAGCTGGCAGAATTTCGGACACATTTGCAGGAGTTGGTGGAAGCAGGATTCGTCAGACCGAGTTCCTCGCCATGGGGAGCTCCGGTCCTATTCGTGAAGAAGAAGGATGTCACTCTTCGCCTGTGCATCGACTATCGAGCACTAAACAGGCTGACCATCCGAAATACCTATCCGCTCCGAAGGATAGATGAGTTGTTCGATCAGCTGGAGGGAGCCCATTATTTCTCGAAGCTGGACTTGAGGTAAGGCTATTATCGGCTGCGGATCCAAGAGGAGAATATTCCGAATACGGCCTTCAGTAGTAGATATGGACTGTATGAGTTCATCGTGATGCCCTTCGGGCTCACAAATGCTCCATCAGCGTTTATGAGCCTCATGAACCGGGTCTTCGAGACTTATTTGGATGTGTTTGTCATAGTATTCATAGACGACGTCCTTATCTACTCTAGGACGGAGGAGGACCATGCACGACACCTGACACTGACTTTGGAGAGATTGCGGGAGCATCTCCTCTATGCAAAGTTCAGCAAGTGTCAGTTCTGGTTGAAGGAGGTGGCTTTCCTGGGCCACATAATCTGCGGAGCTGGGTTAGCGGTGGGCCATGCAAAGGTACAGGCAGTCAGGGATTGGCCACCACTGAAGATAGCCACGGACGTGCGGAGTTTCCTGGGGCTTGCCGGTTATTACCGGAAATTTGTGGAGGGGTTTTCTCGGATCGCCCTTCCACTCACTTCGTTGACGAAGAAGGACGTGCCCTATGTATGGACGCCATAGTGTGAGGCAGCCTTCCAGGAGTTGAAGAACCAACTCATCTCAGCCCCTATTCTGGCCCTTCCATCTGGGAAGGAAGGATTCCAGGTGTATACCGACGCATCATATCAGGGGATGAGAGCGGTGTGGATGCAGAACGGACACGTCATAGCATATGCCTCCCGCCAGCTGAAGACCCATGAGAAGAACTATCCAGTGCACGACCTGGAGTTGGGAGCAATTGTATTCGCATTGAAGATATGGCAACACTACCTCTACGGAGTCCACTGTTATATATACTTAGATCATAAGAACCTTAAGTACGTGGAAACGCAGAAGGAACTGAACATCAGGCAGAGGCGATGGGTGGAGTTTCTATCTGACTATCAGTACGAGATGCACTACCACCCGGGGAAGGCAAATGTGGTAGCGGATGCACTGAGTAGGAGAGCCTCCATTGCGGGAGCAGAGCCTCATCTGATGTCTATGGAACTGCTACAGAGACTAGAGGACATGCGCATTACTCTGGTGTCGTCTGACGACCCTGAGATTTATGAGGAGTACTTGGCCGCGATGGGCGTCACCGATGACATCAGAGACCGAGTTAGAGAGGGACAGAGGCAGGATACCAAGTTAGAGCCCATCTTCCAGGCCATAGAGGCAGGCACTACAGGAGACTACACACTGAGGGATGGCCTGGTGTGCTTCAGAGGACGGGTATATATACCGGAGGGAGGTCAGATCCGGGAGGACATTATGATGGAGGCGCACTGCAGTCGATATTCTGTGCACCCGGGGATCACAAAGATGACGGCTGATTTGAAGAAGGCTATGTTTTGGCCGGGCATGAAGAAGGATTTCACTTACTTCATGAACCATTGTGAGACATGTCAGCTAGTGAAGGCGGAGTGCAGGAACCCCGCAGGATTGTTGCAGCCACTCCCGGTGCCGGAGTGGAAGTTTGATGACGTAGCCATGGACTTCATACAGGGGATTCCCCGGTCTCGGACAGGGAATGACTCGATCTGGGTGATAGTTGATCGGTTGACAAAGGTGGCTCGATTTATACCGATCAGTAAAGACGATTCAGTGGGAGTTCTGGTGCGGAAGTTTGTGGAGAAGTTCATTCGTTATCATGGCATGCCCAGGTCAATAGTGTCAGATCGTGATGGGCGGTTTACATCCAGGGAGTGGCGGTCAGTTCAGGATTACTTGGGCACCCGACTGACCTTTAGCACAGCCTTCCACCCTCAGACGGACGGGCAGACAGAGCGCACAAATCGTTTATTGGAAGACCTGCTACGTCTGTGCATTCTAGATCGAGGAGAGCCATGGGAGAAGATGCTGCCACTGGTAGAGTTCTCATACAACAACAGTCATCAGGACAGTGTAGGTATGGCCCCCTACGAGGCTCTATATGGACGGAGGTGCAGGACTCCGCTGTCATGGATACAGGATGAGGACCCAAAGGTCCTGGGCTCAGAATTTGTGGAGGACACCGGGGCCCAAGTGAGACTGATACGAGACTAGATGTTGGAGGAGCAGAGAAGACAAGCCAAATATTACGACACGTGACATCGACAGGTGGAGTTTCAGGTAGGAGACAGAGTGTTTTTGAAGATAAGGCCGATGCACGGAGTCTCTCGAGTTCGCGGGCAGAGGAAGAGGCTCAGCCCGAGATACATGGGGCCCTACAGGATCCTGGAGCGGATCGGCCCCTTAGCATACAGGCTGGAGCTGCCGCTAGAGCTGGAAGGCCTGCATGATGTTTTCCATGTCTCCTCCCTCAGGAGGGCCCTATTACGTCCAGAGCAGCAGATAGACACCACAGATGGGCTAGTAGCATCTGACCGGTCAGTGCACATGGAGCCGGTCCAGATTGATGACACGGGTATGCGGGTCTTACGCCGCAAGAAGGTCCCACTGGTCAAGGTTCTTTGGAGAAATCACGGCCAGGAGGAGCACACTTGGGAGCCCCAGGACTTGATGCAGCAGCGGTACCCAGAACTCTTCCGTCAGGTATTACTATCAACCTCTCGGGATGTTACAATTTTTCTTGCATACTTGAAACCCCATAGGCCTAACTAGAATTTCGAGGACGAAATGTTTTGTTATATATTGGGATTTGTAACATCCCTCAAACAGTTAGACCCCTAGGAATGGTTTTGTCATGACTAGGTCATGACAAAACCCAAGAAATCCCAAGGAGACCATGGTCAACCCAACCCTATTTCTGGCCAGCCTAGCCCAAATAGGCTAACCCAAGCTCAAGCCTCCTCATGGGCTTCTTTAGGGAATAATGTGCGTGAAAGGGCTGCAAATAGTCCTTCAGATTGACCAAGTCAACTTGGTGACTAGGATAGAGGGTGAGTGTAACAGCCTAAATTCTAGGAGTAGCAAAATTTGGGTGATACGGCCTGGGACACGGGCGTGTCCCAGGGCGTGTCCCGCTCGGGTTGAAGAGTTGGGCACTTGGTCGACGAATTTTCTGGGTGGTCACGCCCTATAACACGGGCGTGACAGGGGGTGTGTTCCCTCGGTTCGACGAATTGTGCTCGACGATCGTCGAATATGTGGATCGTCGACTATAGATCGTCGAGTGTTGATCGTTGAGCATGGGGTACACGGCCTGTGACACGGGCGTGTTACAGGGCGTGTCCCGCTGTATTGAAATGTGAGTGTCGATCATTGAACGTCGATCGTCGATCGTCGATCGTCGATCGTCGATCGTCGAGTGCCGATCGTCGATCGTCGAGTGTCGATCGTCGACCATGGGGTACACGGCCTATGACACGGGCGTGTCACATGGTGTGTCCCACTGTGTCGAAAGGTGATCGTCGATTGTCGATCGTCGAGTGCCATTCGTCGATCGTCGAGCGTCGATCGTCGAGTATGGGGCACACGGCCTGTGATACAGGCGTGTCACAGGGCGTGTCCCGCTGTGTCGTCGATGATTTTCTCTCGATTGGGTGTCGAGTGGGTTACACGCCCTGTGTCACGGGCATGTATTGGCCGACACAGGCGTGTCTTGGCCGACACGGGCGTGTCTTGGCCGACACGGGCGTGTCTTGGCCGACACGGGCGTGTACCACGCGTCACAATAAGCTCTGTTTCCGTGATAATGGAGGAGAGAGAAATGAGGAAGGAGAGGGAAGGAAACGGTTCGCCAAAGGCCACATTTAGTGGCTGAATTCAATTCCCCAGGGAAGGGGAGAAGTTTCCAGCCGTTTCCCCTAGCCATCAGACCCGATTCAGCCCCCCCTCCTCTATGGCCGAGCCACGCCATTAATGGCTTTGAAGGACATTAATGATCCAACCACTCCTCTCCCCATCTGAAGCTTTAAACACCATCAGTGGGTTGAGAGGAACCTTTCCCAATCCTTACCCGAAGATATCGAGCCTCCCCACCGTGCAGTTGCAGAAACCGAGCGACGCAAGCTTTCAGAAGTGGCTTCCCGGCGATCTTCCCGACTGCAGGCCGCCGGCAAGGTCCAATCCTTCTCCTCTCTATGCGTGCTAGATCTAGACTTGTTTAGGTTGAGGAATCGGGCTCAATTGAGCCTGATTGGGAGCTTGCATCTTCAGATTTTCATGGAAAATGGTGGTGTTGAGTTCGCCGGAAACCGCCGCCTCCGGCGGCATGGTCGCCGCCAAATGCTAGCCACCACCTCAACAGAGGTGGTGGTGGTGGTGGCTAGCCAGGGAGGTGGTCGGGGTGGCCGAAAAGTCTGCTGGAAGAGGTTCCAGGTCGGGCCCATCTAGGCCCTTGGCTGGAGGTTGAGGATGAGCGTATGCCGTCCGTTTTGATCAAGTATTTTTATAATATTAATTGATTTCCTGGAAATTATTAATAGTAGATGGTTTTAATTATTAAAAATACTTAGAGGTCTCTACTGTAAAAGTGGTCAACATAGAAAATGTATCCCTTGATGTCTAGTGTAATTTAAAATTGATTTCACTCAGTGTGGAATCTTAGTGTGACCACATCACTCGTTTTGGTGCAACCTATAAATAGGCATGACCAGATATTAGAATTAGTGCCCACACCAAACCACATATCCAAATACTTTGAAATTTTGAACATAGGCTTCTCATGGCCTTCGCCTTAGACTATAAAAAAATAAAAATTTTTGGAAAAGAGTTTTCTATAGTTTTGTGAAAACTTAATAAACCAATTATAAATTATTTAGGTGTCATAAACACCTCAAAATCCCACCAAATTTGAATGGGTGATCTTAGAGGGCATGCTAAGGCTCTGGTAAAATTTTCACCTCATTTGGAGATGTTTTGATTAGGTTTTATCCAACCCTAGGTTGACCCTTATGGGGTTAATTAGGTCAAAGCACCCCCTTTGGGTTTTGAGTGATCAAACTACCTCAACCGAGGCTGATATTTTGTCCACTGACTTTATATGGCATGTAACACCCTCTAATGGAATTTGGGGTGGTTAAGAGCAGGGTAACCCTAGAACCCTAGGGAAGGTCCCTTGATGGGGAGTTTTAGGGTTTGAAGGTCATGGGGTCAAATGACCTTGGAATGGCTTGAAAATTGGTGGAGAGGACCATAGGGTTAGTATAGTCCTCTAGTTAAAATTTTAGGTAATTTGGAAGTCTTAAACCCCCTCAAAACCCTAACCCTAGTTTAGGGCACCAAACCTAATTTGGAGTATTAGGCTATCAAATCACTTTAAAATCACTTGAAATTTGGGTAGAGTAGCGTTTAAAGTTAGTACAAGCTCTGGAGATTTTGTTATGAATTTAGGAATATTATTTTGGATACTTCATTAACAATTTAACAATTTGTATTATTTACTTAGAAATTTATTATGAAGTAACTACTTGCTGGAAATTGATGAACATGAGCAGAAGGACTCCTTATTAAGTTTTAAAGCTCTGTGAATTTTTATGGGATTTTTGGAAGAATATTTCTAAGGGTTGCTTCATTAGGTATTGTTTCCCATGAAAAAACTAATATAATTTATTTTGGAGTCTAGTAAGCCTCAACAATTATGATTTTTGTACAATGATCTTTTCTGAACCATATTAAGATTCTGTAATATTTATATAATTTTCTGATGAATAATTTTGGTACTTCCTTCTTTACATACGATTAAGGGAATCATTTTGGATAAATTAATTAGAGGTCACATATTTTCTGGAAAATTATGGAAATTAGTATCTAGTAATATATCTCTGTTATTTAATGATCAAAAGTTTTGGGTGGCCATTACTTAAGTAGATCATATAGTTCATGTTCAAAATTGTGCATGGACAAACATTTGGGAAAATTCAATAAATATCAAATTAATTAGAAAAATTATAATTCTCTAATTTTAGACTAAACTTGTTAGATATACCTCTCGTAAATTTTATAGGAGATTTGGAAGACAAACCGGAGTACCTCCTTTATACAACTCATATAGTATAGGGTGGTCTGCATATAGTAACTGCGGAAACTGAACTAGAGTGGGTAATGAATTTGAAGAGATGAATCCTTAGTAGGTTGCTCGTTTGGGTAAATAAATGAGAGATCTGATCAAGGGTAGAAATCAACAATATTAAGTGCCTTGCGAAAGGGAGCTTTGGGCGTAATCCCATCATAGTTCCTAGTGCCTTCGAGAGCCCTTCAAGGGGAATACCTTGGGCAGTCCTGGGCTAACGTAAACCTTAGGAATAATTTGGGCAAGAGTAACCCTAATAATAGTTTCACCTTACACTGACACCTGTACACGTAGGGAGATGAATTGGTAGAGAAAGGATAGCGTAGGCCCGTGGCCTAAGGGCTTACTGGTAGAGTTAAATGGACTCGGTATTGATTTGGAAGTCCGGGGAGCTGGATTCTCGGGGACTTGGAAAAAAAGGAGTCTTGATTAGTCCAGGGAGCCGTGGGCTTGGCAACATGGTGAACTAGTGGGCTCGGTAGTCTAAAGAGCTGGAGGCTCGGTACTATAATTAGATACAAACTATCATGGTTGCATGTGCATAACAGTGGTGGGTCCTCGGTATTGGACGATCGATCACACCGTCATCGGTACGTTGATTCGGAAGACTAGCTGGTTTACTAGGAATAGTACGGAAACGTACGTAAGGGGCTAGATGGGGTAGTGTGATTTCCAGTCTAGGAGTGGAGAGGCCCAACCCACTATCTCTGTTGGCCACGACGAGAGGCTCCAGCGAGTTTAGCTAACTCCAAAAAGGGGAACTAAAGGTCTGTGCGCATAGAGTCGTGTGTGTGAGTTGCACTTGCATGTGCATACCATAGCATACTTGTATGTCATAGCATAATCATTGCATTTAACCCCTGACACCTATCGTATAAAATGGTATGGGATGTTTTATACGATAGGCCCCGCAAAACGACCCCTTGGTATATAGGGGTAATCCCTATAAATCAACAATTATATTTCTCGTTGCTCTTACCGGTGGTTTCATGGATTAATTCTATTTGTAAGCTCGACAACCTTAGCGGCCAATTGAGATAACATTTGTTTTTATAAAAAGAAAAATAAAACAACCGTTACCTAATAGAAATGAATTTGAAAAAGAAAATAAAAAAAATAATTGGGGATAGAGAAAGAGAGTGATAAAAGTAATAAAATTTGCGCTTTCAAAATATCACCAAAATAGTCCCCGGCAACGACGCCAAAAACTTGATGAGGAATTTTATAGTTCTAAAATGTATCCAAACTATAATCTCAAATAGGCAAGCATACCTATCGAAATAACGTATAGGAAATGTCATATTAGACTCGGGACCTGTTGAGTACTTCTACTCACACAAATTGATATTATTTTATCGGAATATAAATTGAAGGTAAATTAAAACTAAAGCTAGAAAACAAACGAAAAGATAGCACTTGATCTAGAATCCCATTGGATTAAAATGAACCTTCAAAAACATAAAGTACGCAAGACTCTTAAATTGCTCACTCGACCGTGGAAGTTCCTAAGTACAAAAGCATCTCTCTCGAGCTCTTGCTTTTGACTAACCTTAGGTTGATCGATTAAGACCTCTCGGCCAGTCGAAACCCCTAAGCTTGCTTTAGGCGGTGAACCACTCTATTGGATTTGACTCCAATCCGGAGGATTTATGTCGTCCTCTCTCGAGGAGTGCATGCAGCTCCTTTTATCTTTGAGTGATCTACTAGTATCCGCGACCTCTTGGTCAATTAGGATACGGATCTTGGATCGAAAATATATCTGCGAAATATGAATTCGACGAAATATAAATCGTAAGCGAGCAAAATTAAGAATAAGACATTTGATAAAGAAAAGAAGAGTTTATTTTATTCCAAGCTTCATCATGATCAAGTACTTATGAATATTTAGCTACTCATAATTGAAAAATACATTCTATCACTATGAAATAAAAGAGTACAATTGCATGAAAAGAAAAATCTAAACTATATTGCAAATAAAATAAAATTGCATAAAATAAAACTAACTCCAAAGATATCCCGAAAATAAGCCACCCAACCCGATTTTCAACCCCAATGGTGGACTCCCCTCATCATTCCCCCTTGGCAATTATTTATAGGAAAAACGAAAGGATGAAAGACACATGAAAGGTTGGAAGGCCAAGGGTAAGAGGAGGAAAATAAAGTGGTAATAATAATTAAATATTAATGAAATATATGAAAAAATAACCAAATTAAATGGGGGAGTTTTATAGTTTATAAAGAGGAGATGAATGATGTACATAATTACTAAAATTAAGATGGAGTTGAAACATCAAATATTTATCAAATATTTAAGAGGAGGTAAATGGAGGGAGGAAATAATGAAGAAGAATATAAAGGTGGTGGTTTCATGGAATAAAGAGGAGCTAGATGTTTTTTGGAGAAATGAAGATGGGAAGTAAATGGTTATAGTAATAATAATAATAAACTGCATGTATTTAACTGTGGCGGTTTTTAGAGAGAGAAAGGGGTGGTGATGTAGGTTGTATGATGAGGTGGCGGCTTTGACATTGAAAGGTGATGGTGATGGCGTTGTGCATGAGAATGATGAAAATAGTTGAATGTCGAAGACTTGCTTGGAGCCGGTCATTTTGAGAGTTGGCGATGATGGTGTGGCGGCATCAATGCATAATAATATATTTGTCATCAGCTTGCATGAAGAAGAGCTGAATGGGTGGTTGCGAGATGAAACGCTTGATCGGCTTGAACGAGTGCAGCGAGACTTTGACTTGGTTTCATGTTGACTGCATGAATTGCTCGGCCAACGTGACGACTTCGGTAAATATTTCTTTTGCAAACGTCGGGAGCGCGACCACGTCAATAAACCTACAAAAATATATATATATAAAATTAGTAAACTAAAATATAAAATAAATGATTTATAAATGAAAATATATAAATTATTATTAATTTTATATTAATTATTAAACTAAAATATATACTAAATAATAGTTATAAATCCTACAAAAATAAATAAGACTTAAATTATTTAACAGAATCAAAAAGTATAATTTATTAACTAGAATAAAAAAATATGATTAATTAAAACTAAACATTATAGTAAAAATACGCGTAAATATTACGAATCAAATACCCCCAAACTTAAGCTTTTGCTATTCCAGGGCAAAATTATGAGAAGTACTTATAAGACATTAATATAATTTTTAAATCAAACTAAAAATTTATTAAATCAAGAGAAAGTTAAAAATAAAATTTTAGGGATTCAAAATTTTAAGTCCTAAAATATGAAAGTAAAATGTGAAGAGCTAAATATTTAACAAAGTTTTCTCTAATAAATTATTTAGAACTCAAAATTAAGTATTTAGCAAACAAAGTTAGATTAAAAATTATTAACACTTTTTCACTAAAAAGAAACTTAAAAGAAAATTTAAACTACTACTTATGCTCTCTTATAAATTTAATTTAAATCTAAAACAATTATATTGGATTTTGGGTTTGGAGAAAGGCAATTGAAGAGATCTTAGATTGGGGGTGATGAATTTTTTCCTCTCACCCCACACAATTTTTTTCTTTTTAATGTTTTTTTTCTCTTCAAACAAAATTGCTTAGGAATAATTGAATTTTATCCTCTTACTCCTTTCTTTTTTTGGGGGGGGGGTGCATATGTGTACCAAGGAATACTTGATTCCCTTGACATATGATCTAACCAAAAAAAGAAAAATTGCATATGTGTACCAGGGGATAATGAATTTTATCCTCTTATCCCCGTGACATATGATCTAACAAGAAAATTAAAAACAAGGGGAAAAGCTTAACAAAATTTAGATTAAATTAAAAAACTAAGAGAGCAACTATATTGATTTAAACTTTCCTAAGAATCTTAAAGCATAAAGTGAAGATAATTAAAATCTAAGGATTGTTAAATTAAGCACTAGGAAATTGAAACTAATTACAATAAAAGAGAATAAGGGCTAAATAGATTTCTCTAAACAAATTTACTTCATAAATTTATTTCTTAAAATCAAATCACCTAAAAATTAAATTTAACTAACTTTGATGAAATAAAAGATTAGAAAATAAAAAATTATAAAAATTCTTATAAATAAACTCAAAATAATTTTCTGAAAAGTCACAAAAATTTAAGCAAGGGTTTATTATAAAGATTTTTTATTTTTTAATATAAACAATAAGTAAGAATCCACCCTCATACTTAAAAATAAACATTGTCCCCAATGTTTATAAGTCAAGTAGGAGGGGGGAAAGAAAAATAGTTTGTGAAAATTTAGAAAAAGAAAAATGCATAGAAATTAAAAGATAAGCAAGAGTTGTCTCCCAAGAGCGCTTTTCTTTTTCCCGTCTTTAAGCTAGACGGTTCAGGTTAGGAGAAAGGAAAATAAAAATTGAAATGAACGGGTAACTCACTTAATTCGCGTTTTGGCGAAGATGCCAAAGTTGGTCGCCCGAGTACTCCTCCGCTTTCTTCTTGATTTTTCTTCTCGCAGTTGACTTGAAAATTTAGATGCAAAACACCTATCCATACTAGAGGTGAGTTGAACCTTTCTAGATGAGCGGCAAATGGGTCGGGGACAACATTTGATTGCAAGGGCTCATTTACTACATGAAAATTATTAGAATAAGACAAATCAAGGAGAAGCGCGTCAGAAAAATCTTCGCAAGGAGGAGGCTGTTGCGAAGTTATATGATTAGGTATAGGTTGTTTATTTTCTAAAATAGAGTTGTTATCGAAAAAAAAATTACTGGGCACTATAGTTTCATGAATGTCATTGTCTAAAAATTCATAAGCGGAGTTAGAGAATTCATGAGGAGAAGGAAAATCAGGAGAAATAGGGGAAGAAACATGTTTTTCTTCTATTTCACCCGGTGTGCCCATGACCGTAAAATATAATAATTCTTTCTGCTCTTCCGAATAAGTCACCAAGGGGGCACATGAAAATTCATGATCCGCATTAGGTGAACAATTGGAAGAGGGTGAAGAATCGTTAGAACAAGAAATAATGTTTTCTAAATTTTGGGGAGGATCAACTATGAATTGCATAAAATCCCCTAAATTAGAAGAAGACGGTTGTGGTGTGCTAAAAGAAGAACAAAAATTAGGATCTAAACAATTATTCTCATAACTCAAAAAATTTTCCGGTGTATCTTGCAAACAAGAAAAACCAAAAACAGAGTTAGAGGAAAAATTATTTAAATCAAAATAATTATTCGCATTTGAAAAATTATTTTCACGAAAAATATGTGAATTGGAAAAATTAGTTTTATGAAAATTTGAAGCAGAAGCAGTATCAAAGTGGGGATAATTGTTAATTTCAAAATTATTTTCATAACAAAATTGTTTATATTAATCATAATAACAATTATCACGATGATGAGGAGCAGCACAATAAGAATAAGAAATTTGACGCTGTCTTGCAGCTTGCAAAAGATTAATTCTATTTGTAAGCTCGGCAACCTTAGCGTCCAATTGAGATAACATTTGTTTTTATAAAAAGAAAAATAAAACAACCGTTACCTAATAGAAATGAATTTGAAAAAGAAAATAAAAAAAAGAATTGGAGATAGAGAAAGAGAGTGATAAAAGTAATAAAATTTGCGCTTTTAAAATATCACCAAAATAGTCCCCGGCAACGGCACCAAAAACTTGATGAGGAATTTTATAGTTTTAAAATATATCCAAACTATAATCTCAAATAGGCAAGCGTACCTATCGAAATATAGTATAGGAAATGTCGTATTAGACTCGAGGCCTGTTGAGTACTTCTACTCACGCAAATTGATATTATTTTATCGGAATATAAATTGAAGGTAAATTAAAACTAAAGCTAGAAAACAAACGAAAAGATAGCACTTGATCTAGAATCCAATTGGATTAAAATGAACCTTCATAAACATAAAGTACGTAAGACTCTTAAATTGCTCACTCGACCGTGGAAGTTCTTAAGTACAAAAGCATCTCTCTCGAGCTCATGCTTTTGACTAACCTTAGGTTGATCGATTAAGACCTCTCGGCCAGTCGAAACCCCTAAGCTTGCTTTAGGCGGTGAACCACTCTATTGGATTTGACTCCAATTCAGAGGATTTATGTCGTCCTCTCTCGAGGAGTGCATGCAACTCCTTTTATCTTTGAGTGATCTACTCGTATCCGCAACCTCTCGGTTATTTAGGATACGGATCTTGGATCGAAAAACATATCCGTGAAATATGAATTCGACGAAATATAAATCAAAGATAAATCGTAAGCGAGCAAAATTAAGAACAAGACATTTGATAAAGAAAAGAAGAGTTTATTTTATTCCAAGCTTCATCATGATCAAGTACTTATGGAAATTTAGCTACTCATAATTGAAAAATACATTCTATCACTATGAAATAAAAGAGTACAATTACATGGAAAAAATCTAAACTATATTGCAAATAAAATAAAATTGCATAAAATAAAACTAACTCCAAAGATATCCCAAAAATAAGCCACCCAACCCGATTTTCAACCCCAATGGTGGACTCCCCTCATCATTCCCCCTTGGCCATTATTTATAGGAAAAAAAGAAAGGATGAAAGACGCATGAAAGGTTGGAAGGCCAAGGGTAAGAGGAGGAAAATAAAGTGGTAATAATAATTAAATATTAATGAAATATATGAAAAAACAACCAAATTAAATGGGGGAGTTTCATAGTTTATAAAGAGGAGATGAATGGTGGACATAATTACTAAAATTAAGATGGAGTTGAAACATCAAATATTTATCAAATATTTAAGAGGAGGTAAATGGAGGGAGGAGATAATGAAGAAGAATATAAAGGTGCTGTTTTCATGGAATAAAGAGGAGCTAGCGGTTTCTTGGAGAAATGAAGATGGGAAGTAAATGGTTATAGTAATAATAATAATAATAAAGTGCATGTATTTAACTATGATGGTTTTTAAAGAGAGAAAGGGGTGGTGATGTAGGTTGTATGATGAGGTGGCGGCTTTGACATTGAAAGGTGATGACGATGGTGTTGTGCATGAGAATGATGAAAATAGTTGAATGTCGAAGACTTGCTTGGCGCCGGTCATTTTGAGAGTTGGCGATGATGGCGTGGCGACATCAATGCATAATAATATATTTGTCATCAGCTTGCATGAAGAAGAGCTGAATGGGTGGTTGCGATATGAAACATTTGATCGGCTTGAACGAGTGCAGCGAGACTTTGACTTGGTTTCATGTAGACTGTATGAATTGCTCGACCAACACAATGACTTTGGTAAATATTTCTTTGCAAACGTCGGGAGCGCGACCACGTCAATAAACCTACAAAAATAAATATATATAAAATTAGTAAACTAAAATATAAAATAAATGATTTATAAATGAAAATATATAAATTATTATTAATTTTATATTAATTATTAAACTAAAATAAATACTAAATAATAGTTATAAATCCTACAAAAATAAATAAGACTTAAATTATTTAACAGAATCAAAAAGATATAATTTATTAACCAAAATAAATAAAATATGATTAATTAAAACTAAATATTTACTAAATATTATAGTAAAAATACGCGTAAATATTACTTATCACTTACTCTTCTTACTGCTTTTACTTACCTGCTAGTCCTTACTGTTTACTTTTGTTACAAACTTGTTTACTCATGTTTAATTATTGTGATACCCCTGCCACACTTTATTATTTTATCCCTTAGGGTAGATGTCACCTGTAACACCTCCCCTGTAATGACCGTATAATATGGGTCCGGCCGGGGCCCCACAACATACGGACGCCACAACTTTAGTATTATAAGATGATATAACTACCTACACTCAAAACTCTTTGCACAACACAGCTTAAACACAAGCAAGACTAGAAGTTATCCACTACTACAAGAGTAATAAAAAGATGGCCTTATGGCCTTATAACTTAAGAGAGTCCAAACTCAAATAATACAACAAACATGAAAGTGCATAAGCACTCCCAGTCTACCTCGGCGTGCAAGCTGGACAACAAGAGTCTCAAACATACAATATCATAAGTAGAGTTACAAAAGAGGGAAACACTTCATGAGGCTTAGGCCTTTCTGGCCGGCGAGCTAGCTCCTGCGTGCGATCCTTGCCCTGTAAAAATTATTAGTAACGTGGGTCAGCAAAGGCTGACCTCAAACTGTGTAACAAACACATCTCCTCCCGGCCGCCCCTAATGGACCCCGGGGTACTCCTCCAACCTGCAAGTTAGCACTTCATATGCAATAATCATAGGCAAGAAAAGCAACTAAAGAAACAGGCTTGGATGTCTCAAACAACATACATGTTCTCCACTGTTGAGCATATAATGTTAGGGCCTACTATGCAACATGAATGCAACACCCGGGCTTCACCCAAGGCATCCTATAGCGTATGCATCTGGCACAACATCACATCAATTGGGTACTCACCGTTTCCCCATTGGCATAAAGCCACAAACAAAAAGGGGGGGGGGGGGGTAACACAATCTCCCCCAACGACGCACAGACCGCCACATGGAACTCTTGCCAAGGCCCCACCCGCTCAAGGTCTTTGACCCGGGCTTGCCTGCAAGCTCTGACGTCTCATGTCAGGATTCCAACAAACACAAACTGACCGATTCTAAGAAGCCTTGCTGGACCCCACCCGCTCATGGCCTCATTGCCCGGGCTTGCCCCCATGCTTGGCATTCTCGTCAGTCTCATAGAAGGGGACTAGTCTCGCCGGGACACTCTCCACTCATGACGTGAACGTCACGGGATAGCCAGCCGACCACGGAGACACAGCCATGCCTTGGCACATCACAAACCAAGACAATCCCACCCTAGTCCCTCATTTGTACTGCAGTGTTCCCGCGCACCAAGGAAACCATATTCCACTCATGCGGAGCTAACCTTGTCCACCAGGGAAACCATCTACCGCCATTGAGGAGCTAACCTTGTCCGGTTCTGACTACACGTACTCACTCAGGAAAAAGGGGGAAACATCACCACATCACAGACGACATCTTGCCGCAACGGAATCTCTACGAATCCTTAAAGCTCGTATGCAACATCACCGAGTCGGACTAATGGTCGCAACTACGGCTTCACCCACAATGCCTAATCCACTAACGGAGCGGATCTCTAATGCAAACATGCCGGGGACGGACTCAATCGACCCGGAGGTTCCTCTTGAACCTTGGCGACCCAAACCCCTCTCATTTGAGTGTTTGGTGCCCAAAATTAGAAGGGAAATTATACTAAGACATGCATCCTAAAACCGAGAGGAGAAGTGTCATTACCTTCCGACTCATCTTCCTAGCCATGGCAAAATAGCCGGATGAAAACCTTCGCAAAGTCCTAGCCTCCACGGATCTGCACTCGGCTTGCGATTTGGAGCACCGAAGCCTCTCCAATAGCCGGATCTCTACTTCACCTTCTTCCTTGCTCTCCCTTCTCTCTAGAATGTTAGTAAGAGAAAGCTTGGAGAAGAATGAGGGTTTCCAACCCTATTCTCGGACTTAACTTTCCAAGAGCAGTCCTGAACCATCAGATCCCAAAATAAGGGAATGAATGGCCACGATCCGTCTGAAAAATAAAACACCTGGGCCGAACACGGCCTGGCACACGCCCGTGTCCAGGGCCGTGTCCCCCATTCGCCGTCTCAAATCGACGCGCCTGGAACGACACACGGGCATCCGACACGTCCGTGTTTGACCCGACACGCCCGTGTTCCACCTGACACGGCCGTGTGGTCGACCGTGTACCTCCATCGACACAGCACCGAAAACAACCCGAGAAGGACACGGCCTGGGACACACCCGTGTCCCAAGCCATGTGCGAAGTCTCGACACTCGTCGACTGCCTTTGTGTCGACACCGCGAGAAAATGTCGAGCGAAGATCGTCGACCATGCGGGACACGCCCTGTGACACGCCCGTATCACAGGCCGTGTGCCCCTATCTCGACACTCGACACTCGACACTCGTCGAGTGAATTTCGTCTAGAGAAGTTCGTCGACTGACTGACACGGCCTTGGACACACCCGTGTCCTAGGCCGTGTGCCTTGTCTCGACACATCGTCGAGCGAAAATGTCTACACCCCGGGCCGGTTGTCGACACGGGCTCTACATGCCCTGAGACACGCCCGTGTCTCAGGCCGTGTGCCCAGTCTCGACACTTTGTCGAGCGAAAAATGTCGACTACGCGGCCAAGTCGTCGACTCCAGCCTGACACGCCCTGGGACACGCCCGTGTCCGAGGCTGTGTGTCCCCTGCCAGAAACCAAAATTGGCCAGAAAACGCTGGTCGACCCCCTCTCAAATTTTGGGGTGTTACAACTCTCCCCCCCTTAACAGAATTTCGTCCCGAAATTACAAAGCAAAAGGGAACACAACTTAAATGGTACCTGATTTGAAGAGCTCTGGATACTCTTCTAGCATAGCTTGTTCTCGCTCCCAAGAGAACTCCTCACGACCGCAGTTGTCCCATCGAACTTTCACGAGTTTAACCTCTTTATTTCGCAACTGCCGAGTCTCCGAATCCTCTAAATAAATTGGACGGACTCGCATCCTCAAGTCTTCCTCTATCGGCACCGATGCCGGCTCGATCACCACACTAGGCTCCACCAAGACTTTCCTCAAGATGGAGACATGGAAGACGTCGTGCAATCCACTCAGCTCCGCGGACAACGCCAACCGATAGGCTGCTTCTCCCACCCGTTCAACAACTTCAAAAGGTCCCAAAAACCTTGGACTCAACTTCTTGAGCTGGCAAATTCGTGAGACGCCTTTGAACGGCTTGATCTTCAAATAGACCCAATTGCCTACCACAAACTCCAATTTCCTGTGATGAGCATTAAAGTATTTTGCTTGCCGGTCTTGCGCCACCTTCATACGCTTTTGAATGGTCCGCACTAACTCACAAGCGTCAACTACCAGCTCCTTTCCCAAAATTTTGGTGTCTCCCGCCTCTATCCAAGACATCGGTGTTCGACACTGTCTCCCATACAAAGCTTCGTATGGCGCCATTTTTATACTTGCTTGATAACTGTTATTGTACGCGAATTCCACCATGAAGAGGTGATCCTCCCACTTCTTGCCAAAGTCAAGAACGCACATTCTCAGCATATCCTCCATAGTACGGTTCGTTCTTTCGGTTTGCCCGTCCGTTTGAGGATGGAACGCCGTACTGAACTTTAGCTTCGTGCCCAAGCTCTTCTGAACCAATCTCCAGTCCTTGGACGTAAACTGTTGGATCCCTAGTTGATTTGGGCTAGGTTCACTGACTTAGGATGTGACCCATCATGTATAGTTTGGGTCAAGTTTCTGTCTTAGAGTCTAGGACAGTCCTCTATCTCACTTCAGATGGACCAGCCTTCCTCAAGACCATCAGGAACTCCAGATCTATCAGTTTTTCAGACCAAGTGAAAAGAGTTTGACATTCGTCGAACTCAGCTCGACGAAGGAAGTTCTGCGCTCGACGATCGTGAGACAATTCGCAGTGCTGAGCTCGACGAACTGCGTTCTTTGCTCGACGAACACCGGGATTTTACCTCAAGCATTCTCAGGACTACTTCAGAATTTCTCTAAGTCCAGCTTCTTGCTTCGGTCGACGAATTATATTCTGAGCTCGACGAACTTGGACCTCAAGTTCACAGCTTCTCAGGTCGACGAATGCTAATCTCTACTCGATGAGTTGTGTTCTCAGAGAATCTGTGTCGACACTTAGGGCTTGTGTCGACACCAGGAGATTTGTGTCGACACCAGGATTTTAGTCGACACCAGCTTATGTCGACACCAGAGGATTTGTGTCGACACCAAGATCAACCCGTCGACACCACCTTGTGTCGACACAGCATTTCAGCAGATGGAGAGTATTTCGTCCAAGTCCA
The DNA here is from genome assembly GCA_039583875.1 of Platanthera guangdongensis. Lineage (NCBI taxonomy): Eukaryota > Viridiplantae > Streptophyta > Magnoliopsida > Asparagales > Orchidaceae > Platanthera > Platanthera guangdongensis. The sequence goes on from CM077153.1 coordinate 102,140,326, forward strand.
GAACTTTTCTCAGGTCGACGAAGTATATTCTCAGCTCGACGAATTTGGTTCTCTGCTCAATGAATAATGTTTGTCTGATATTGAAGGTTGTCTGTTCAACGAATGAAGACTGTCAGCTCGACGAACTCAGGCTCAGCTCGACGAACTCAAAACTCAGTTCGACGAATTCTGTTCTTCGGTCGACGATTCCAGACTAGGTCTTCTTCCGTTCCCATCTCATTCCATGGCGCTGATTCCTGAACATTTAATGGAAGATCGTCACAGAAAACTACCGTTAGAATGCGCAGTTAATTCTGGATTATTACATACCATTTTCCCATGGAAACAGTTGGGGAAATAATTAATTGCTGCTTCCTTTCCAGGCCGTCTGTCATTACTGCTCTATATTCAAAATTCGAATGTTTCTTATGATAGATAGAGATATACAGAAACAGTCAGTAATACAGAGATTCACAACAACAAGAAAAAGATAGACAATGATTCAGACAACACAAGAAAAAGAATTCATTCTTGGCCCAGAGAGAAACTGATCAAGAAGAGGAAGAAGAACAATCAAGAGTCTTCTTCATCTGCTTTTACTCAGGATAACTTCAAAGATAATACATTCATATCAGTCACAAGAAGTTCCTGGAGACTCTCTCTGGACCTGGTATTCTTGGTCTTTGAAGACCTATCACCCTGAAGCAGTGCTCCAGCATTCTTCATGATCCATTCTACATCTCAGGGGGAGCAAAGCTGCTAAACAACATTCCACAAGTCTTCTCATTTGACTTGAGAAAGAGAAGACCTCATCACCCTCTCACTCCACCTCTGTACAGGGTTTTAATTCCCTTCAAAATTATTCTGGTTGCAAGTCTCCCACCAAAAGACTTGAGGGTTTGGTTTTTGGGAACCTGATCAAAACCCCATTGGTGCCAGGACACCTGATCAACCCCTTCCTGCAGTGGATTCCTACCAGGGTGGTAGAAGAGTGGACTACCCAGATTTGGGGAACCACTATAAAATTCTTGTGTCGTCTGGTTACTTTCTTTCCCTTTTGTTTTCTGGCCTTGCTCTGTGAATGTGCTGTGATTAGTCCATTGCTGCGTTTTGGTTTATTGTATTTGCTTCCCTGCACACACACACACCTAAAATACAACAACAGTTGTAAAAGTTTTAAAATCACCATATACTCTATTCACCCCCTCTAGAGTATATCAGATCTAGCTGCACTTTCAATTGGTATCAGAGGCAGGTTGGTTAAACATACCACACCTTAGTGGTTGCACAGGCTAACACCTGAACCCAAAGACTCCTAGTTAGATCTGTTTACTTTTGAGTTTATTATTAGATTTTGTTTTCACAAATCATGGCCCAAAACAAGGATTATACAAGCATCAGACCTCCAGTGTGTAATCTTAATAAGTTTGTCATCTGGAAGGCAAGAATTAGATTATATATGAACTCCATTGATGAGGATATTTTTTCTGTCATTTCAACAGGTGTTCCTCCAGCTCCTACCACTTTTGCCAGCACATCAACTAATCTGAGTGCAGTACCACCCCCAGACAATACTGAAGCCTATAAGAAAGCCAAGATGGCTGATGCAAAGGCTATGAATATTCTGGCCCAAACATTGTCAGATGACATATTTCAGAAGGTGGCTGAGTGCACCTCAGCCAAGGCCATTTGGAACTCTCTCAATCAAATGGTAGCAGGCTCAGCTGATGAAAGAAAGGATAGGAGATCCAGTCTCATTTCACTCTATGAAAATTTCAAAAAGGATGAGACAGAATCTGTGGCTGAGATGTACAATAGATTAAGTTCAATCATCAGTGAACTCAAGACTCTTGACAAGGACATCACCTTAACTGAGGTGAATGACAAGATACTGATGTGTTTCCCCAGTTCATGGGACTCCAGAATCTGTCCAATCAAAGAAGCTAGAAGCCTCAATGAGATCTCAACAGAATCTCTGTTAGGCAAGCTGAAGTCATATGAGCAGCTTGTCAAATCAAGAGAGGCGGCAGAACAGAAGGCAACTACCCCAGTTAGGAAGGAGCACAGCTTGGCCCTCAAAGTTTCTGAAGACAATGAAACATCTACATCCAATGAGGAGTTAATGAGTCTTTTTGCCAAAAGATTCTACAAAATGGAAAGAAAGGACTTTAGAAGAAAATCATCCAAGCAGGATGATAAACCCAAATATGACAAGACACCAACTAAGGAGGTTGTGTGTTTTGGATGCAGAAAGCCTGGGCACTATATTTCAGAATGCCCAGAGAATCAGAAAAAGGACAAGGGCGGGGACAAGGATTCCAGAAGAAAACAAAGCAGCAGACCCTCCTCCAACAAGTATAAAAGGAAAGACAAAGGATTTGTTGCTGAGTCCTGGAGTGACACAGAAGAGGAAACATCCTCCTCCAGCTCCAGTGAAGAAGAGGAAGAAGCCAGATCCAAGGAGGTGTGCCTAATGGCAATAGATGCCTCCAGAAGCAACTGTGGATCAGAAGAGGATTCTGAAGATGAAGGTGCCTCAGACTCAGAGGCTGATCAGGTGATTTCTAGTTTTGATTTCAATTCTGACTTGTTTAAAGTAGAGTTTAAAACTATGTGCATGAATCTAATAAACTCAGAGAAAGAGATAAAAACCATGAGGACTAGACTAGAAAACCTTGAATCTGTCAGCACAGAAAATAGAAAACTAACTGACCAATTGACACTAGCTAATGAACAGATAATCAAGTTAAAATCTGAATTATGTGAGGCAAAACAACTTGAGCAATCTCTCAATGGGAGAAGCCTCAAGCTGATGGATATCACAAGCACAGTAAATGCCAGATTAAATGACAGGCTGGGCTTGGGTGCTTCATCAGGTTTACCCCCCATAATAAAGAAGAATATACTTTCTACTCCCATAAAGTTTATCACTGCTAAGGGTAAAGAGAAACTAACTGAAAAACCCAGGTCAGAAAACAAGTCAAATCCCCTAGACAATAGAGGCAGAAAATAGAAGAAAGCTGTTAAAAACCAAGTTCAGCAGAATTCGTCGAACTTAGATCGACGAAATCCTGCAAGATCGTCGAACCCCGATCGACGAACGCTGAACGCAAACTTCAGAAATAATTATTCGTCCTACTGCGATCGACGAACTGTGTATGGTTCATCGAGCAGAGGTCGACGAACGTGGGACGCAGAAAATGACCATGATCATTCTCTGAGTGGAGGTCGACGATCTCATCCCCATTCGTCGAACTCTAGTCGACGAACTTACAATAATTCGTCGATCCCAGAACGACCAAATTTAAATCATTTCTCCTATAGAAATTTTAAAACAGCTAACAAGACATTTAATCCAGTAGCTGATTGGATAATCCCACCTAGGAGATATCACCCTCTAGGGTATAAGTCTCAACCTGCATTATCAGTTATTTCTAGTTTTACTTTTCAGCCAAACCAAGTACCCAAGATAACCTGGGTCAAGAGCAATTGAGCTTTATTTTTTGATGCAGGTACAGGTGAAGAGCTGTCCAAGGCTAAGTCAGACCTGGTACCTGGACAGTGGCTGCTCCAAGCACATGACTGGCAGCAAAGCAAATCTCTCCAACTATAAGTCCAAGCTAGGACCAAAGGTGATATTTGGAGACTCAAAGAGTGGTCAGTCAGAAGGGTATGGAAGAGTAAGCATTGGAGCAGTGACCTTCAAAAAGGTAACATATGTAAGAGGACTTAAACATAACCTTATATCCATAAGTCAATTATGTGATGAAGGTTATCAGGTACATTTTAACTCTACCTCTTGTTCTATTATAAATGATAAAAACCAAACTGTTTTAATTGGACTTAGACAAGGAAACATATATTTAGTAGATTTCATTTCTGCCACAACTGATATTTGTTTACTCAATATCACTAGTAACCAAAATGAGTTATGGCACAAAAGGCTAGGACATGTAAACCTTAAGAACATATCTAGGTTATCTAAAGACAACCTTGTTAGAGGTTTACCTTCTGGTCCCTACAAGAAGGAAAGCCTATGCAGGGCTTGTCAACTAGGTAAGCAAACTAAAACTAGTTTCAAATCCATTAATAAAAGTGATTCACCTAGGATATTGTATCTGCTTCATGTGGATCTCTTTGGACCCATTGCAGTACAAAGCCTAGGAGGGAAGTCTTACACCTTAGTCATTGTTGATGATTTCTCCAGATTCAGTTGGGTAGCCTTTCTGAGAGCTAAGTCAGATACATTCAAAGTTCTTACAGATTTTCTCAGGACCATACAGATTGAGTTCTCTACTCATGTTGCATTGATCAGAAGTGATCATGGCACAGAGTTTGAGTCTCTTCTTATGCATGAGTTCTGTGAGAAGGAAGGTATCAGGCAGTGCTTCTCAGCTCCTAGAAATCCCCAACAAAATGGGGTTGCTGAAAGGAAAAATAGGACACTCATTGAAGCTGCAGGTACATTGTTAGCAGATGCTTACATGCCTCTATCCTTTTGGGCAGAAGTTGTAAACACAGCTAACTATGTCCTGAACAGATGTCTTATACATAAACTAAAACATAAGACCCCCTATGAATTACTTAAAGAAAAGAAACCTAAAATCACTTACTTTAAAGTTTTTGGTTGCATATGTTACATCCACACTAATAACAAAAGATACATTAGAAAATTTGAGGCTAAGGCTGAAGAAGGAATTTTTCTAGGATACTCCCAAGTAAGCAAGGCTTATAGGGTTTTCAACAAATCATCCCTTAAAATTGAAGAATCTGTCCATGTGTCTTTTGATGAAGCTAACATGTCTTATAAGGAGAAAGACATTTCTACCAATAGTTTCTTGCAGGTTTCACCACTGTGTGAGTCTATGGATGGACTAAACCTTACCCAAGAGGTTCCAACTCATCCCACTCCACAGGCTGCTGAAGATAGTGAAGAGGAAATCCAAGAGGAAGTAACTGAACTTCCATCAACAACCAGTACCATTCCTCAAGAGGAATTATTTACAGAAGCTGTTGCTCAACCAACTCCACAAACTGATCTTGTCACACTTAGAGATCACCCCAGATCTCAAGTGATTGGAGACATTTCAGTTGGTGTACAGACAAGACATCAGCTCAATCAAGACTTGATGCATGCCTGTTTTCTCTCTCAAATTGAACCTCTCACCATCCATGAAGCTGAGCAAGATCCCCACTGGATTCTTGCAATGCAAGAAGAACTAAATCAATTTGAGAGATGTAGAGTTTGGGATTTGGTTCCAAGACCCCATAACTACCCAGTTATTGGAACCAAATGGGTCTATAGGAATAAATTGGATGCACAAGGGAACATAGTAAGGAACAAGGCTAGACTGGTTGCCCAAGGATATAGGCAAGAAGAAGGAATAGACTATGACCAAACCTTTACCCCTGTTGCAAGGTTGGAGGCCATTAGAATATTCCTAGCCTATACAGCATACAAAAAGTTCAAAGTATTCCAGATGGATGTTAAGAGTGCCTTTCTGAATGGTGTACTTCAAGAAGAGGTTTATGTAGAACAACCTCCAGGTTTTATCTCTCTAACTCAACCCTCTTATGTTTACAAATTACATAAAGCTCTCTATGGTTTAAAGCAAGCTCCAAGAGCTTGGTATGAGACCCTAGCTAGCTTTCTTTTAGAGCATAAATTTACAAGAGGAACCATAGATAAAACCCTTTTCACTAGACATCATAAGGACCAAATCTTATTGATACAAATATATGTAGATGACATTATTTTTGGGTCTACTGATCCCAAATTGTGCCAGAGGTTTGCTGACCTCATGCATTCCAAATTTGAGATGAGTAGCATGGGTGAGCTTTCCTACTTCCTTGGTCTCCAAGTGAAGCAGCTCCCTGATGGTATCTTCCTCTCCCAATCTAAGTATGCTAAAGAGCTTATTAAAAAGTTTGGGATGGGTGATGCCTCAGGAATGAAAACACCTATGGCTACCAATGCTGTTGTGGATTCTGATGCAGCAGGGAAACCTGTAGATCAGAAACATTATAGGGCAATTGTTGGATCCCTATTATACTTAACAGCTAACAGGCTTGACATAATGTTTGCCACATGCCTTTGTGCTAGATTCCAAGTGAATCCTAAAGAATCTCATCTTTTTTTTTCTAAAAAGGATTTTGAGATATATAAAGAGTTGTCCTAGTTTAGGACTCTGGTATCCTGCAGAGTTAGAATTTGAGTTAACTGGATACTCAGATGCTGACTATGCTGGATGTAGAGTGGACAGGAAAAGTACCTCTGGAACTTGCCAGTTCCTGGGTATGAGACTTGTCTCTTGGTTTTGCAAAAAACAGACATCTGTGTCTACATCAACTGCTGAGGCAGAGTATATGGCTGCTGGCAGCTGCTGTTCACAGATGCTATGGATATAGAACCAGCTCCTAGATTATGGTATCAACTTAAATAATTCAACCTTATTTTGTGATAATACAAGTGCTATTGCTATAGCTCAGAATCCAGTTCATCATTCTAGGACTAAACATATTGAAATAAGACATCATTTCATTAGAGATAATGCGGACAAAAAGAAAATTAACTTGATCCACATTCCTACTGATCTTCAGAGAGCAGATATCTTCACCAAGCCTTTGGATGAGAAAACCCATCTGTTCTTTATAAATCAACTGGGAATGATTGATGGAGAAGAGTTAAATTATTTTCTGTCTGCATTCGACGAATTTTTCAGAGTACGTCGAGCGGAGTTCGACAAATTAGGGAAAGTTTGAGAGATTCTCGTCGACCGGAGATCGACGAATTCTCTGTGTGCAAACAATTTTTGTCGACCGGAGATCGACGAACCTTGCTTCAGAAACCATTTCGTCGAACGGAGTTCGACGAACTGTTTTCAATTCTTCTGAATGGGTTTGATGAACTACTCACCTCTAACTTATTTCGTTGACCTCAGTTCGAAGATCTATCTCTTTTCGTGGAACGGAGCTTGTCGATTCATATTCTGAAAATCTTATATCTAGGTTTTCTTCGACCTCCGTCCCGCGCTTTCAGTTCCTTTGCTCTTGATCGCCGTTCTCTCTGTGATTTTCTTTGCAGGTCATCAATGGCGATTCCTCCAGGAGCACTTGCGGCGATGAAGTTTGATGCAGCATTCTCCATGGACTTTGAGTCCTTCCAACATTCAGATCCAATTTTTCTTTATATCCTTGAATTACTTGAAGAATTGCATCTCAAGGATTTCATGACACGCAGCATCAAGCTACACTCAACCAAGATAAGAGAATGGGTGTATACTGCCACAGTTTCTGAAGATGGAAATCTGACAGGAAATATTGGAAACACTGCCGTTTCCCTGTCTCCAGCAGTACTCTCTGAAATTTTTGGACTGATCAATGGGGAAGACAACTTGGAAATGGACGCTGAGGAATATGCTGATATGTTGAAAGTAATGGGTTTCTCCGGCAACAACCCTAATAAGATTCTGAAGAAACAACTGTCAGCCGCCTATCATTTTTTGGCCGACATTGTAGGGAAAATTCTGATGGGCAAGCACTCGACACATGACTATATCACTCGCCATCAATTCCTGATTATGTGTGCAGTGCCCAACAAGTGACAGGTCGAGTGGGGCATGGTTTTCTTTGACCTAATCAAGAAGAGAACAATCAAGAAGGAAGTCTGCTACGGCAGAATCCTAGGGATTTTCCTCCAGGAAAAGGCCAGTGAATGTTTGGTCTCCCCGACCACATTCATCAATGCCAGCAAGCGCCTCACCTGCGCCTTGTTTGGCAGATGGGAGAGGACAATCTCCAAACCCTCCAAGGGTTCCTCCTCCTCCATCAATGCTTCTGAGAGCACCAGGACCGTCAAGGTCACTCCCCACCCTGACACTGAAGATTCCTTTCCTCCTACCAAATCCCTTCCCACTCCTCCTGCACCTCAATTGACTCCACCTCAACATCAATCTCCACCACCTGATTTTGCACATCTCCCTACACCTCCAGTTTCCCCCACTGAAACACATATTCCCTCACCTCCTCAATCCCCTCTTCCCACACACCTATCCACTATTCCATCCTACACCATACCCACTGAATCACACACTGCTCTCCCTCCATTATCCCATCCCCACATTCCTCCTTCCTCCTCTGCTTCTCTCCCCTCCACTATTCTTTCTCCACTTATGGACTCCTCCACTATTCCCTCCATCATCTCTCTTCTGACTCCTCTTATTAAATCACTCATCACAGAGGCCATTACACCTCTGGTGAATTCCATTGATTCTTTATCTGCACAAATCACAGCCCTCTCTACTGCCCCCTCTTCATTTAGGGGCCTGGATCCAGGTTCTCCTGAACCCAGGTAGGGGGAGATGCTCCATGATGAAGCTGGTGCAGCAGTTGTAGAAGTTGATACAGTTGATACAGATACAGATACTACAGACACAGTTGATTCAGTGCTTGATATTACAGTTACAGATACAACAATTGATTATATTCAATTCATGGACACTGACAGTAGCCTTGATGAGTCAGTAGATTCAATAACAACTGCTGGTGATTTCCTTATAAATCCCATAGTTAATTTATCTGAGATACTTCAGATCTTTGATCCAGTATATATGAAGCTTCCTTCAGTAGAGGTTGCTAGGCCACATTTGTCTATTCCTTCAGTAGAGGTTGCTAAGCCATATTTGGCTATTGTCCAGTATACCTCTCCAGCAAGTCCAGCAGTTGCCAGGCAACTTTGTGACACCTTTGCTGCTCCTACTGCTGTTCCAACTCCTGTGTCTATTCCAAAAATCTGCCCTGTCCCAGATTTTGTCATGGATGATTCTCACATGCCTGATCTGGATGAGCTCATTCTGGCAGACATTGAAGAAGAGAACAAGGCAGCAGCTGCAAGTTCTGTCTCTACTACTGTTGAACCCTCACCCTATGAACCTTCTATCCCCCCTCAAGAAAAACCTCTTATCATTCATGATGCCACTCTGAGGAAGTTGAATTCTTTGTACGACAACCCTCAGAGTTCAGATTCTGATGATGATGATGATGATGAATCAGATGAGGAGGCTGCTAAAAAGAGAAAGAAGTTGCTCTCTAAGAAAAGGAAGGCTCCTCCTCCTCCTACTCCCAAGCCTAATCCCACTGCAGACACTCCATACTATATTCTGCACAATGTTGCTCCTTATAAAGGGATGCCTACATGGATGTGGCTATCAAAGAACCAACAAAAAGAGAGGAAGAGGAGTAGGAGATACTCTCCTCCCCCAGTTCATAGATACAGAAAGGATCCTCCTCCTCCTCCTCCAGCAGCAGGTGCCTCTGGCTCTAGCTCTAAGAGATCTGCTCCTATTCAAACTTATCAGAGACAAACAGGGAGATCCTCTGGTGGCAGTCAGCCAAGGCCACCATATTCAGGTAGACAACACCACCCTCAATAACAGCAGCAGCAGCACCAGGAATGTAAGGAACATGAAGCTGAAAGGCCCTATTCTCCTCCTGAAGATCCAGAAACAGCCAACACAGCCAGAATGGCAAGGTTCCAAGAGATCATTGGCTTATCTCTAATCAACAAAGCTAAAGCTGAAGGCAAGGATACAACAGGCTTAACTACTATGTCTCAGTACAGGAGAGATGAGCTAAAGAGATTTGGGAAAGCAAACAAGCTACTCAATGTTGATGAGTACATGCATCTTCACCCAGAAGAAGTTGTCCCCAGAGCCACTTCACTAAACATCATAGGGGCAGCTGACATGACAATGACCAAAGCTCAAGCTTTAGATCCCAATAGGGAAATCATTTTCAAGAAGCCAGGAGATAAAGCACCAGAAGTCAAGCCAAAACAGAAGAAGTTAGAGAAGTAAATTTGTGTTTTTATTTCATTTCTGCTTCTGTTTCAGACTGTTTCTTGCATTAAAACAAAGCCTGTATGTATATATATATATATCTGATGCATGTGTTGTAAATTATCTGCCAGATATATCTCTCAATTTTGCTTTGTTTTTCTGTTTGTTCTTTGCTTGGAGTTTCTGTGAGTGACCTCACCCAAATAGGGGGAGATTGTTGGATCCCTAGTTGATTTGGGCTAGGTTCACTGACTTAGGATGTGACCCATCATGTATAGTCTGGGTCAAGTTTTTGTCTTAGAGTCTAGGACAGTCCTCTATCTCACTTCAGATGGACCAGCCTTCCTCAAGACCATCAGGAACTCCAGATCTATCAGTTTTTCAGACCAAGTGAAAAGAGTTCGACGTTCGTCGAACTCAGCTCGACGAAGGAAGTTCTGCGCTCGACGATCGTGAGACAATTCGCAGTGCTGAGATCGACGAACTGCATTCTTTGCTCGACGAACACCGGGATTTTACCTCAAGCATTCTCAGGACTACTTCAGAATTTCTCTAAGTCCAGCTGCTTGCTTCAGTCGACGAATTATATTCTGAGCTCGACGAACTTGGACCTCAAGTTCACAGCTTCTCAGGTCGACAAATGCTAATCTCTACTCGATGAGTTGTGTTCTCAGAGAATCTGTGTCGACACTTAGGGCTTGTGTCGACACCAGGCGATTTGTGTAGACACCAGGATTTTAGTCGACACCAGCTTATGTCGACACCAGAGGATTTGTGTCGACAACAAGATCAACCTGTCGACACCACCTTATGTCGACACAGCATTTCAGCAGATGCAGAGTATTTCGTCCAAGTCCAGAACTTTTCTCAGGTCAACGAAGTTTATTCTCAGCTTGACGAATTTGGTTCTCTGCTCAACGAATAATGTTTGTCTGACATTGAAGGTTGTCTGTTCAACGAATGAAGACTGTCAGCTCGACGAACTCAGGCTCAGCTCGACGAACTCAAAACTCAGTTCGACGAATTCTGTTCTTCGGTCGACGATTGCAGGCTAGGTCTTCTTCCATTCCCGTCTCATTCCATGGCGCTGATTCCTGAACATTTAATGGCAGATCGTCACAGAATACTACCGTTAGAATGCGCAGTTAATTCGGGATTATTACATACCATTTTCCCATGGAAACAGTTGGGGAAATAATTAATTGCTGCTTCCTTTCCAGGCCGTCTGTCATTACTGCTCTATATTCAAAATTCGAATGTTTCTTATGATAGATAGAGATATACAGAAACAGTCAGTAATACAGAGATTCACAACAACAAGAAAAAGATAGACAGTGATTCAGACAACACAAGAAAAAGAATTCATTCTTGGCCCAGAGAAAAACTGATCAAGAAGAGGAAGAAGAACAATCAAGAGTCTTCTTCATCTGCTTTTACTCAGTATAACTTCAAAGACAATACATTCATATCAGTCACAAGAAGTTCCTGGAGACTCTCTCTGGACATGGAATTCTAGGTCTTTGAAGACCTATCACCCTGAAGCAGTGCTCCAGCATTCTTCCTGATCCATTCTACATCTCAGGGGGAGCAAAGCTGCTAAACAACATTCCACAAGTCTTCTCATTTGACTTGAGAAAGAGAAGACCTCATCACCCTCTCACTCCACCTCTGTACAGGGTTTTAATTCCCTTCAAAATTATTCTGGTTGCAAGTCTCTCACCAAAAGACTTGAGGGTTTAGTTTTTGGGAACCTGATCAAAACCCCATTGGTGCCAGGACACCTGATCAACCCCTTCCTGCAGTGGATTCCAACCAGGGTGGTAGAAGAGTGGACTACCCAGATTTGGGGAACCTCTATAAAATTCTTGTGTCGTCTGGTTGCTTTCTTTTTCTTTTGTTTTCTGGCCTTGCTCTGTGAATGTGTTGTGATTAGTCCATTGCTACTTTTTGGTTTATTGTATTTGCTTCCCTGCACACACACACCTAAAATACAACAGCAGTTGTAAAAGTTTTAAAATCACTATATACTCTATTCACCCCCCCCTCTAGAGTATATCAGATCTAGCTGCACTTTCAATTGGTATCAGAGGCAGGTTGGTTAAACATACCACACCTTGGTGGTTGCACAGGCTAACACCTGAACCCAAAGACTCCTAGTTAGATCTGTTTTCTTTTGAGTTTATTATTAGATTTTGTTTTCACAAATCATGGCCCAAAACAAGGATTATACAAGCATCAGACCTCCAGTGTGTAATCTTAATAAGTTTGCCATCTGGAAGGCAAGAATTAGATTATATATGAACTCCATTGATGAGGATATTTTTTCTGTCATTTCAACAGGTGTTCCTCCAGCTCCTACAACTTTTGCCAGCACATCAACTAATCTGAGTGCAGTACCACCCCTAGACAATACTGAAGCCTATAAGAAAGCCAAGATGGCTGATGCAAAGGCTATGAATATTCTGGCCCAAACAATGTCAGATGACATATTTCAGAAGGTGGCTGAGTGCACCTCAGCCAAGGCCATTTGGGACTCTCTCAATCAAATGGTAGCAGGCTCTGCTGATGAAAGAAAGGATAGGAGATCCAGTCTCATTTCACTCTATAAAAATTTCAAAAAGGATGAGACAAAATCTGTGGCTGAGATGTACAATAGATTAAGTTCAATCATCAGTGAAATCAAGACTCTTGACAAGGACATCACCTTAACTGAGGTGAATGACAAGATACTGATGTGTTTCCTCAGTTCATGGGACTCCAGAATCTGGCCAATCAAAGAAGCCAGAAGCCTCAATGAGATCTCAACAGAATATCTGTTAGGCAAGCTGAAGTCATATGAGCAGCTTATCAAATCAAGAGAGGCGGCAGAACAGAAGGCAACTACCCCAGTTAGGAAGGAGCACAGCTTGGCCCTCAAAGCTTCTGAAGACAATGAAACATCTACATCCAATGAGGAGTTAATGAGTCTTTTTGCCAAAAGATTCTACAAAATGGAAAGAAAGGACTTTAGAATAAAATCATCCATGCAGGATGATAAACCCAAATATGACAAGACACCCACTAAGGAGGTTGTGTGTTTTGGATGCAGAAAGCCTGGGCAATATATTTCAGAATGCCCAGAGAATCAGAAAAAGGACAAGGGCAGGGAAAAGAATTCCAGAAGAAAACAAAGCAGCAGACCCTCCTCCAACAAGTATAAAAGGAAAGACAAAGGATTTGTTGCTGAGTCCTGGAGTGACACAGAAGAGGAAACATCCTCCTCCAGCTCCAGTGAAGAAGAGGAAGAAGCCAGATCCAAGGAGGTGTGCCTAATGGCAATAGATGCCTCCAGAAGCAACTGTGGATCAGAAGAGGATTCTGAAGATGAAGGTGCCTCAGACTCAGAGGCTGATCAGGTGATTTCTAGTTTTGATTTCAATTCTGACTTGTTTAAAGTAGAGTTTAAAACTATGTGCATGGATCTAATAAACTCAGAGAAAGAGATAAAAACCCTGAGGACTAGACTAGAAAACCTTGAATCTGTCAGCACAGAAAATAGAAAACTAACTGACCAATTGACACTAGCTAATGAACAGATAATCAAGTTAAAATCTGAATTATGTGAGACAAAACAACTTGAGCAATCTCTCAATGGGAGAAGCCTCAAGCTGATGGATATCACAAGCACAGTAAATGCCAGATTAAATGGCAGGCTGGGCTTGAGTGCTTCATCAAGTTTACCCCCCATAATAAAGAAGAATATACTTTCTACTCCCATAAAGTTTTTCACTGCTAAGGGTAAAGAGAAACTAACTGAAAAACCCAGGTCAGAAAACAAGTCAAATCCCATAGACAATAGAAACAGAAAATAGAAGAAAGCTGTTAAAAACCAAGTTCAGCAGAATTCGTGGAACTTAGATCGACGAAATCCTGCAAGATCGTCGAACCACGATCGACGAACGCTGAACGCAAACTTCAGAAATAATTATTCGTCCTACTGCGATCGACGAACTGTGTATGGTTCGTCGAGCAGAGGTCGACGAACGTGGGTCTGATATACCCTTGCTCCAACAGCTCCTGTAACTGTACTTTGAGTTCTGCCAACTCCTTTGGTGCCATCCTAAATGGAGGACGTGACACCGGCCTAGCCTCCGACACTAACTCGATCGAGAAATCGATCTCCCGCTGAGGAGGCGCTCCAGGAAGTTCATCTGAAACACATCCTTGAACTCTGCCACTACGGGCACTTCCTCAATAGATAGGTGAGAGAGACGAACCTCCAATAACGCTAAAAGAGCTACACCACCCTGGTTGACCGCCCACATCAATTGCATGGCCGAAATCAGGGATTAGGCCACTCCATAAAGGCCCTCAAATTTGACCTCCGCTTGCCCTTTGCTCTTTAGGGTCACTACCTTAGATAGGCAGTCAATACTGGCGAGCTGCCTTGTATGCCAGTCCATGCCCAAAATAACATCGAACTCAATCAATGGTAAAAATGCTGCTACCAAAACGAAATCAACTCTGTCCAGCTCCCAACAGATGCGCACTTTAGCCCCGGTGGTCAAGGATGACCCATTAGGCATGCGCACTTTCAGCTCCGCGTCCGCCGAGAAAGACTCAACTCCTATTCTCCGGATAAAGCTCTCCGCGAGAAAGGAGTGTGATGCTCCCATATCGAACAATACCCTAGCGGGGTATCCGAAAACTAATACAAAGCCTACAACATAGACATCACACAAAAAGTCTAAAAGTATGAAGCACAAAATTTAAACTTAAATTTTCTTCATACCTATCACCACATCGGTTTGGCGGAGCGCTTCCTGCTGTCGAAGTTTGTAGGCCCTTGGTTGCACCGGTTGGAACCGAGAAGCGCTTGACTCTGCCATCTTCCCTTTCTCTGCGGCACTGGGGCCGGAGCGCACAGTCTGCTCCTGCCTTGCCTCTTGCTCTGCTCCTCCTTGAGTACAAACACGAGCTATGTGCCCCACCTTACCGCAGTTGTAGCACGTCGGCGGTCCCCTAGAGTGAGAACCTCCAGGCGTCCACTTGCTCTTCTCACCAGACCTGGAAGTGTGAGGCTTTTTCCTCCACCTACTCCCTTCAGACTTTCCCTGGGATTGGGGAGGCTTCCCTTCCCCTTGCTTGGGAGTGAAACCCTTACGATGTTGGGTTCGCTCCAGATCACTTTCCAAAATCCTGGCAGCCTCAACTAGTTCATTGAAACTAACTCTCTTCATGGAAATGAGGGGTTGCCTCAGATTCTCCTTCAGCCCCTGGTAGAAGAGGTTATCCCTCTCTACATCATCTGCCATCGTCGTTCCCGCGTAACAACCCAAACGGGTGAACTCCTGCATATACTCGTCCACCGTCTTGTCTCGCTGCATTAAGTGCAGAAACTGCCTCTAAAGGGCCAACCGTGTAGAAATGAGAATGTACCTCTTTAGAAAAGCATCCCCAAATTCCTCTATCGATGGGGTGCGTCCAGGGAACTGGCGGCCGCTGTGGCTCACCCACCACAACTTGGCATCTCCTTCCAACATGAACGCCGCATACTCAGATTTCTTTTCTTCTGGCGTCTCCACCGCCCTCAAAATCTCTTGAATTCGAACCCACCAATCCTCCGCATCCGTTGGCATACCAACTCCCTTGAATGACGGGGGATGGAAGCTCAGGAAATACTTCATGTGCCGGTCTCCATGTCCGACAACCACCCTTTCCGCCAAAGGCTCCACTCGCCTTGCCTCTCCGCCTGGCACGGCCGTCGCCGTGTCCGGTGTAGCAGGGGTTGCTACCTGAGCTGCCGCTGCAGCCTGGGATGCCACCATCGCTTCTGCAAGCATGCGGCAGAAATCGACTGGGTTAACACCTGTGACCAAAAGACCTGGAGCAGTGGCACTGCTCGCCGAGAGTTCTTCTCTTGCACTCGACGTTCCCTCCTCGTTGCTTGCACTCTTCAAGAAAATAAGAAACAAGCAATCAGTCTCTAATCTCAAGACTTAAATATAAGGACACTCATGGTCCCGCATTACTCTTATGTGGATAACTTCTCTATGCATTGACCTTGAATCTAACCTCGCTTTGATACCAAATTGTAACACCTCCCCTGTAATGACCGTATAATATGGATCCGGCCGGGGCCCCACAACATACGGACGCCACAGCTTTAGTATTATAAGATGATATAACTACCCACACTCAAAACTCTTTGCACAACACAGCGGAAACACAAGCAAGACTAGAAGTTATCCACTACTACAAGAGTAATAAAAATATGTCATTATGGCCTTACAACTTACGAGAGTCCAAACTCAAATAATACAACAAACATGAAAGTGCATAAGCACTCATAGTCTACCTCGGCATGTAAGTCAGACAACAAGAGTCTCAAACATACAATATCATAAGTAGAGTTATAAAAGAGGGAAACACTTCATGAGGCTTAGGCCTTTCTGGCCGGCGAGCTAGCTCCTGCGTGCGATGCTTGCCATGTAAAAATTATTAGTAACGTGGGTCAGCAAAGGCTGACCTCAAACTGTGTAACAAACACATCTCCTCCCGGCCTCTCCTAACGGACCCCGGGGCACTCCTCCAACCTGCAAGTTAGCACTTCATATGCAATAATCATAGGCAAGAAAAGCAACTAAAGAAACAGGCTTGGATGTCTCAAACATCATACATGTTCTCTACTGTTGAGCATATAATGTTAGGGCCTACTATGCAACATGAATGCAACACCCGGGCTTCACCCAAGGCATCCTATAACGTATGCATCTAGCACAACATCACATCAATTGGGTACTCACCGTTTCCCCATTGGCATAAAGCCACAAACAAAAAGGGGGGTAACACAATCTCCCCCAACGACGCACAGGCCGCCACATAGAACTCTTGCCAAGGCCCCACCCGCTCAAGGTCTTAGACCCGGGCTTGCCTGCAAGCTCTAACGTCTCATGTCAGGATTCCAACAAACACAAACTGACTGATTCTAAGAAGCCTTGCTGGACCCCACCAGCTCATGGCCTCATTGCCCGGGCTTGCCCCCATGCTTGGCATTCTCATCAGTCTCACAGAAGGGGACTAGTCTCACCGGGACACTCTCCACTCATGACGTGAACGTCACTGGATAGCCAGCCGACCACGGAGACACAGCCACGCCTTGGCACATCACAAACCAAGACAATCCCACCCTAGTCCCTCATTTGTACTGCAGTGTTCCCGTGCACCAAGGAAACCATCTTCCACTCATGCGGAGCTAACCTTGTCCACCAAGGAAACCATCTACCGCCATTGAGGAGCTAACCTTGTCCGGTTTCAACTACACGTACTCACTCAAGAAAAAGGGGGAAACATCACCACATCACAGACGACATCTTGCTGCAACGGAATCTCTACGAATCCTTAAAGCTCGTATGCAACATCACCGAGTCGGACTAACGGCCGTGACTACGGCTTCACCCATCATGCCTAATCCACTAACGGAGCGGATCTCTAATGCAAACATGTCGGGGACGGACTCAATCGACCCAGAGGTTCCTCTTGAACCTTGGCGACCCAAACCCCTCTCATTTGAGTGTTTGGTGCCCAAAATTAGAAGAGAAATGATGCTAAGACATGCATTCTAAAACCGAGAGGAGAAGTGTCGTTACCCTCCGACTCCTCTTCCTAGCCATGGCAAAATTGCCGGATGAAAACCTTCGCAAAGACCTAGCCTCCACGGATCTGGACTCGGCTCGCGATTTGGAGCAACGAAGCCTCTCCAACAGCCGGATCTCTACTTCACCTTCTTCCTTGCTCTCCCTTCTCTCTAGAATGTTAGTAAGAGAAATCTTGGAGAAGAATGAGGGTTTTCAACCCTATTCTCGGACTTAACTCCCCAAGAGCAGTCCTGAACCATCAGATCCCAAAATAAGGGAAAGAATGGCCACGATTCGTCTGAAAAATAAAACACCTGGGCCGAACACGGCCTGACACACGTCCGTGTCCAGGGTCGTGTCCCCCATTCACCGTCTCAAATCGACGGGCCTGGAACGACACACGGGCATCCGACACGCCCGTGTTCGACCCGACATGCCCGTGTTCCACCTAACACGGCTGTGTAGTCGGCCGTGTGCCTCCATCGACACAGCCCCGAAAACAACCCGAGAAGGACACGTCCTGGGACACGCCCATATCCCAAGCCATGTGCAAAGTCTCGACACTCGTCAACTGCCTTTGTGTCGACGCCGCGGGAAAACGTCGATCAAAGATCGTCGACCATGCGGGACATGCCCTGTGACATGCCCGTGTCACAGGCCGTGTGCCCCTGTCTCAACACTCGACACTCGACACTCGTCGAGTGAATTTCATCGAGAGAAGTTCGTCGACTGACTGACACGGCCTTGGACACGCCCGTGTCCTAGGCCGTGTGCCTTGTCTCGACACATCGTCGAGCGAAAATGTCGACACCCCGGGCCGGTTGTCGACACGGGCTCGACACGCCCTGAGACACGCCCGTGTCTCAGGCCGTGTGCCCAGTCTCGACACTTTGTCGAGCGAAATATGTCGACTATGCGGCCAAGTCGTCAACTAAAGCCTGACACTCCCTGGGACACGCCCGTGTCCCAGGCCATGTGCCCCCTGCCAGAAACCAAAATTGGCCAGAAAACGCTGGTCGACCCCCTCTCAAATTTTGGGGTGTTACATCACCTGCTTGATTACGCCCTGCTTTTGGTCCTCCTTTTCACTCCTTTCCGCCCGGTGCCTAGGAGTCACGGGTAGAGGGGTGGGGGATTGTTGACTGAGTCTAGTTTGACTGACGGTCGTTTGACCACCATATCTTAGGTGCTCCGGATGGGAGACAGGGAACAGCCGCAGGAGACGCAACACCAGCACGGTACGGTGCAGATGGAGATGGGCCAGTGTAGCTCGGGTGGACAGGCATCTGGATCAGTGAGTGGAGCCGAGTATTAGTAGTTTTACTTTTATGAGTGAATTGTAGTGAGGATATAATGTACCGGGCTTAAGCCCGTATTCACTTTCTGGTGTGGACTATTTTTTGTCATGTGATTTCTTCCTTTATACTATTATGGACTTGGATGCTTACACTTTCATTCATCATACATTCTGTCGATGGTGATCGATTTGGCCGACAGGATCGGCGTTTTGTAGTGATGACCTTCCCTGGTGCGAAGGTGTCACCACAAAGCGGCGGTTCTGGGCCTAAGACCCCAGTGGTTGTTTCAAAAAAAATGGGGTCTTACACCCATGCTCACACACATGCAACTGCCATGTCGACACAGACTGTAGTTCCCACTTTTCGAGCAGGTAGCTAACCTCTCAGGCATCAGCCGCCGTGGCCAGGCGGTGACAGTAGAACGGGCACTTCTACTACTAGGCGGGTATCCACACTACTTCACCTAGGCCTCCGTACGCCTCAATGCTAAGAACACAACAGCGGAGCCCATGCGTACTATGGCCCAGCAGGGTCTTGTGTAGATGTGCACCAAGAACACAACCCGAACTGGCCATGTGTGACCCAGAAGGGGCCTCAGAAGTAAGCACAAGGACACAACCCAACCGTTCACTTGGCACGGAAGGGGCCCCGAGACGTGAACACCGAGGACACAACCCAACCGCCCAAAGTCTAACTGTCAACTCCCGCCGGTGTGACGATCGGCGAGCCCGTAGACCTGCCACACTCTCCTTAACCCAGGATTACGACACCGCGTGTCGACTCACATCGCATGCAAATGCCTCCTCGCCATAACATGGAAGGGGCCTCGAAAGTAAGCACGAGGACACAGCCCAACCATCCATCCATACCTTATCTCAACACAAACCAAACAAGTGACGGTTAACACCGCACTCACATCCTCTCACAATACTACCCGTAGTGAGACGACGCTATAAGTATTGGACTACTAAACTCGTTTGATTAATCAAACATACTCATGGCCATAATTTATTCATCTACATGACTTTCCAAATGATGACAACATAATATAAACATGATGCGCATATAAAGATCTATCAATCTTTCCAAAGGTACAAACATATTATAAACATGATGCGCGTATAAAGATCCATCAATCTTTCCAAAGGATAACAACATATTATAAACATGAAGCACATAAATAACCATCTATTAATTTCTATCAAGTTAATTCGTTTAAGTAAGCTTTCTTCACAATTGGATTATATGAAATCTGATTGATAAACTCCATCAATCATGCAACTAAAATGATTAATCATAAAAGAGTTCATCCAAGCCAAGTAACTTGCAATATTAATTCCACCGAATTCAAATCAATATTATATAAGCCCAGAATTTAGGTGCAGAGTAAATCTGGGCAGCAAATTCGACCGGAGATTCCCAAAGCTACAGGAATCTAGTGAAGACGTGTAACCCCTCGATGGAAAGGTCTTTCCATGGGATACAACTTTCGTATTCAGACCTCAACCAATATTTGAATGTATCATATTAGAAACCATCCTTGAGGTCCGCTGCGTACAAAACACAATTTCTGCATGCAGGATTTATTGAACACCATTTGCATTCAGACTTTTCCGTGGCTACAGACATCGCCTGAAGTCGTGCAGCAACTCGTTGGAAAGGTATTTTCAAGGGCTTCAATCGTGTTTAGGCGAAAGCCCATATCTGGCTATATCCTTCATGAAAATGGCCTAGAAGATCCCTGCGCGCAGAATACAGATTCAGCACGCATCTTGAGGCGGAACGAACGACATCAGTTCATCTTCCTCCTCAAGTCGATCCTCTCAAATCTCCTCCAGAAATTTCCTCCACCCTTATTCACCCTCATGAGGCCTTTACGCTTCACGAAACCGTCCCCCATCTCCACATAGAAGATCAGAGAGGTTGAAGACACCACTAACCAAGAG
Source organism: Platanthera guangdongensis (assembly GCA_039583875.1). Taxonomy (NCBI): domain Eukaryota; kingdom Viridiplantae; phylum Streptophyta; class Magnoliopsida; order Asparagales; family Orchidaceae; genus Platanthera; species Platanthera guangdongensis. The sequence goes on from CM077153.1 coordinate 102,161,001, forward strand.
CACAAGCCCTAGATCGGCCTCATCCTAGAGAAAAACATCTTCTCACAAGTCAAGACTCCACCGAGTCGACATCTCGCCTATATATCTACAGATCTAGCACCAAGGGAGAGGGTAGGAAACTCACTTCGGTTCCAGCGGTACCACCATTTCCGGCCATGGATCGTGTAGTCCTTCGCGGCGGCATCTTCTCCTTCACGGCGATGGCAGATTTTCCCTCCCTAGAACTTGCTCCTGTAGTTCTCTTTCTACAGAAGTTTTCTCAGAAAATCGGGCTGGAAAGAGAAGTGAAACTGCTAGGGTTTTCTAAGCCCTTTTAAAGTGAAACGCCATCAGTCACGCCAATGGTCACGCCCGTGACACGAGGTGTGACCCCTATCAACTATCGAGAATTCGTCGAACTCAACTAAAGTCATCGACCGGAGAACACGCCCCGGTCACGCCCATGGTCATGCCCGTGATATCGGGCGTGACCCCTATCAACTACTCGAGGATTCGTCGAACTCAACTAAAATCGTCGACCGGAGAACACGCCCCGGTCACGCCCATGGTCACGCCCATGGTAACGCCTGTGACATCGGGCGTGACCCCTATCAACTACTCGAGGATTCGTCGAACTCAACTACAATCGTCGACCGGAGAACACGCCCCGGTCACGCCCATGGTCACGCCCGTGACAGGGGGCGTGTCCCGTGTTCAACTACTCGAGTAATCGACAACTACTCGAGTACTCGACAACTGACTAGATAGTCACCGGCATGGTCACGCCCGTGTTGGACCGGTCACGCCCGTGACATGGGAATGAAACTCACTATGTCGAGAATTCACTACCCGTGTCCTGCTCTGGACAACTCGAGGGCTGGTTTCTCCTACATTCCCAAGTGCATCCCAATTTCCAGCACTTCCCTGGACCCAAGTCAGCTCTCCTGACTCAAAAACACGCACAAGGGGCCTAGTGCGAATCGACACGTTACAAATCCTATAAACAAAATAAAAGATTTCGTCCCCGAAAGCAGGCTTGGGCTAGGGGAGAAAAGCATAACAGGAAAATCAACATATGCTTTTAAATAAAATTACCTTGAGCAAACAACTCCGGGTAGCGTTGCTGCATCAAATCCATTGGCTCCCATGTATATTCCTCCTTCCCATGATTAGACCATAGCACTTTCACCAAGGGAACACTTTTGTGGCGCAACATTCTTGTCTTGCTATCTACGATCCGCACCGGCTCCAGTCGCACCGACCTATCAGACGCCACAACACCATCAGTTGTGGGGATGTATTGATCGGGCCGCAACAACTCCTTCCGAAGCGACGACACATGGAACACATCGTAGAGGTTCTCTAGCTCTGGCGACAACTCCAACCGATAGGACAACGGGCCAATCCTTTCCAATATGGTATAAGGCCCAACATACCTTGGGCTGAGCTTTTTTACACCACGCACACGTGACACTCTATGCATCGGTCGGATTTTCAGGAACACCTTATCACCCACTTGGAACTCCACCATCCGGTGCTTTGCGTTATAGTACTTTGTATGCCGACTTTGAGCCTCCAACATGCAATCCCGTATCAATCTCCGCCGTATCAGTATCATCTATATATTCATTTCCCAATGCCTTCAGATCTTCATCCTGCACCCAAGACAAGGGAGTCCTGCACCTTCTTCCGTAAAGGGCTTCATGGGGCGCCATACCGATGCTCGCTTGATGGCTATTATTGTAGGAGAATTCCACTAGGGGCAAGAGTCTTTCCCACGGCTCTCCTCTGTCCAGCACACATAACCTCAATAAATCCTCTAGTGTTTTGATGGTCCGCTCAGACTGCCCGTCCGTCTGAGGGTGGAATGCAGTACTAAAGGTTAGGCGCGAGCCCAAATACGCCTGCACCGCCTTCCACTCCTTGGAAGTAAACCGACAATCCCGATCCGAAATAATTGTCTTGGGCACGCCATGATACCGTACGAACTGCTCCACAAAGAGGCGTACCAAAACATCCATGTGTGCTTCCTTGTTCATTGGAATGAACCGGGGCACCTTTGTCAGTCGATCAACAATAACCCACACTGAGTCATTACCGGAGCGGGAGTGAGGTAGCCCATGGACGAAGTTCATGGAGATATCCTCAAACTTCCACTAGGGGATGGGCAACGACTGCAACAAACCACCAAGACTCTTACATTCGGCCTTCACCCTTTGACAAGCTTCGCAATGTGTAACATAATAACGAACATCCTTCTTCATTCCCGGCCAACACATGGTCTTCCGTAAGCCGGCATACATCTTGGCAATACACATGAATACTGAATATTGAGAGCTATATGCCTCTCTCAAGATATCTTCCCGGATTTTGCTGCCCTTGGGAATATAGAGTCGGCCACAGAAATAAACATGGCCGTCTTTTAGTGTGTAATCATCAGTAGTCCCGTCTTCAATTACCTTGATTGCCGGGGCCAAGGCCGCATCCATTCCTTGCTCCACCCGAATCCGGTCCCGGATATCACAAACTATGCTCATGCTTGCCAAATACTCCGCATACTCTGCTGAAGGAGCCTTGAATACCAAAGTAATATCCATCTCCTAAATCATCCGAGCCAACTCCATACTCATCAATCGAGACTATGGGCTAGAGCCTGACACTTTTCTACCCAATGCATCGGCTACCGAGTTCGCCTTTACGGGATGATAGTTTAAGGTGAACTCATAATCGCACAGAAACTCTAACCATCGCCGTTGCCTCAAGTTCAACTCCTTCTGTGTATGAACTTACTTCAAGTTTTTGTGCTCTAAAAAGATCTCGCAGTGGACACCATATAGATAGTGCCTCCAAACCTTCAAGGCGAACACCACTGCTCCCAACTCCAAATCATGGACTGGGTAATTAATTTCATGTTTCTTTAACTGTCTTGAAGCATATGCAATCACGTGCCCGTGGTGCATCAGTACCGCTCCCATCCCTTGATACGATGCATCGGTGTAAACCTGAAATCCATCCTTCCCAGATGGAAGTGCAAGGATGGGGGTAGAGGTAAGCCTATCCTTCAGCTCTTGGAATGCCGCTTCACATTGGGGAGTCCACTCAAATGACACACCTTTCTTCGTCAAAGAAGTAAGAGGAAGGGCAATCTTGGAGAATCCTTTCATGAACTTGCGGTAGTACCCAGCAAGTCCAAGAAAGCTTCGTACATCGGCCGCCGACTTCAAGGGCGACCTCTCCTTCACGTCTCGCACCTTTGCTGGATCCACTGCTAATCCTGCCCCAATGATACATGCCCCACGAAAGCAACCTCTGTAACAGCCCAAATTTCTGAAATAGGAATTTTTGGGTGACACGGCCTGGGACACGGGCGTGTCCCAGGGCGTGTTAGCTGATACGGCCTGCGACACGGACGTGTCGAGGTTGTGTCGACGATCGGCCTTTGTCTCGACGATTTTTCTCTCGACGATGTGTCGAGAGGAGGCACACGGCCCAGGACACGGGCGTGTCCAAGGCCGTGTCGTGTACTCGATGATTGTTACTCGACGATCGTCGAGTGTCGAGAAGTGAGTGTTGAGTGTTGAACACGGCCTGTGACACGGGCGTGTCACAGGGCGTGTCAAATCAGGTCGACGAACTCAGCCCGCCGAAGGATTTCGACAAGGTGTGTCTTTGTGCCATGTCTGGGCACACGGCCTGGGACACGGGCGTGTCACAGGCCGTGTGAAGTCTCGGGATGTTTTGGGATTTTTTCACCCGGGCACACGGCCACAGACACGGGCATGTCTTAAGCCGTGTTGGTGACACGGCCCATGACACGGGCGTGTCCCATAGGCGTGTCACTGGTTTGGATAAGTCGGTTGACCACCGCTTGAGGCACACGGCCTGGCACACGGCCGTGTCAGAGGCCGTGTCAGGTCAAAATCTGTGTTTTTGGCAAAATCGTGGCCATCCATTCCTTCAGCTGGGATCCAAGGGCTGAAGCTTCTTCCTCTTTTGCTTAAAGGCCGAAATCAGAGAAATGATTCTCATTTCCTTGGCCTTGATCTTTCTTCAAGTTAAGAGAGAAAGAGAGAGAGAAAGGAGGAGGAAGAGGAAAGGGGGCTGCTGCTGGTGGTGCTGCGGTTTACCGACAAGAGTTCCGAAGCCGGCGTTGCGGAGGAAACGATCTTGCGAGTCTTGCAAGCTAGCTTTGAGTCCATGGCACCGAAGCGGTCGTCAAGGGTAACGACTTTTCTTCCTAGCCATGTGAAGGCTTCCTTTTGGCATATTTTGTGATTTCCCCCACCAAGAGGTGGTTGATTTTGGGAATCTTTGGGTGGATGCTTGAAATCCCCTTTTGTTAGCATATAGATCCGGAAATGGAGTACGGAATAGGCATGCTGTGTGAAGCCCATCTGGACAGGTTGGTCTGGATTGGTGATGTTGCATACGAACCGGAGAAGACTCCGTGATAACGTGTAGTGTAAGGAGTCTACGGGTTATACCTGCGAAAAGGAGTAGCAGGAAGTACTGGAGTGGTAGCACAGGAAAAATTGCCATGTGATGTTTTGGGTCCAACCTGTGAATGAGCCACAGGAAGTACTGGTGTGACCAGGAAATGCCCTTTTGTGATGCTTGATGTCGTAGGGTGTCCACCTGTGAAGCGAGTAACAGGAAATACTGGCATGATAGCTAGGAAAGACCCCTGACATTTGTGCTTGTGCGGTGTCCACCTCTGGAGAGAGTCACAGGAAGTACTGGTGTGCCCAGGAAAGACCCGCTGTTGCTGTGAGAGAAATGGGTATAGAGAAATACCCAGGCTTGAATGCCAAGAACAGGATTGGTGAGACCGACCCGCGTCTTTGATATAGCCATGAGTACGCTGTACTCGGAGAAGGCAAGGCGATTTGAGCAACGGGGGGTGGAGGATCCGACCTGCGCTATGTCCGTCCGACGTGAGACCAAAAAGTGCGGTCTGTTGGAGCGCATAGCAAGAGTCTTCGGCCTGTGCGCCATGACACAATGGGGGGCTACGGGCCATCTCGGTGTAGGAAGACTAACTCCGGCTGCACGCCATGGAGTAAATGCTCAAGAGATTTACCGTTGGGTTGTGACCCTGATACGGTGGTGGGCAAGAGATTTGCCAGAACACCAAGAATGTGCCCTGAGTGCACGGACCGTTGGGCCGGGTGGCGAACAGTTGTGATGGTTTGTGTGCGTGAAAGCACATTTTGATGATATATTGCCATACTTGTGATATGATATGCCTGCAGGGAAGAATACCGCTGCCCCGAGAGAAGGGGTAGGGTCGTTATAATTTGGTCAGCTGAACGCTGACCGTTGCCTTTGTTTGCCACCGTTGGGTGGATTGTCCTTGTACAGGTGCTGGAGAGCCGAGCGGGACGCATAGAGGTTGATGTTCCTACTGGTGTTGCTACGATTGCTGCTAGCCCTCGAAGGCTAAATGTGGTACTTTTGTGTGGTTTCTTTTCTTGTGGCCGGCCTGCGCGCCCATTTGTTTAGGCCACTGTTTGAAAGCCATGTAAGGCCATAAGGCCAACTCTTTTGACTTGTTGTAAGACATTCCTATAGGTTATAAAATGTGGAGTTTTATGTTTGGACATTCATGAGGAGTTCCAGTTGTAGTCTAGGCTTCCGCTAGAATGCTTTGCGTTAGGTGCGATGCGCGACTCTGGTATCATCCTGTACCTTCACCGACTGTTTTGTGCTATATCCTGTGGGGCCCCGACCGGACCTTCTAGAATATATCATATGAACGGATGGGGTTGTTACATTTTTGGTATCGGTCGTCTTGGTCGTTCCCTCTCGAAGTCGTGGCCGACTTCTTTTGTGGGGTGGCGAGCACGTGTTTGTGCACACCAAAGTCTACGAATGAACTCCTGAATGTCCATGATAGGAATGCATATTTGTGTGTTTGAGGAACCTGTGTGTTCTGATTTTGTGTTGATTGCTTGGGTACGACCGCTAATGTGTGTGTCTTGTCCACCTTTAGGTGACACGAAGTGGAGCTTGGCCGTCTGAGTCCCAGCATTCTGATGAAAGTACGGCACCAGCCGCGGTGCCTACACCTCCACCGTCTGCAGAACATGTGCGTTTAGTTGCGGAGGCCTTATTTACCATGATCCAAAGCCAGCCCCTTAGGCAGGAGCAAGCGGCTGTAAGGCCAGAACAGGTGGCGGCAAGGCCTGAACCTGTCAGGGATGTGGCTCCTCGAGCAGCTGAGAAGCAACTAACGCGGTTTATGAGTTTCCATCCGCCTACGTTCTCGGGAGCGGGAACCCCGACGCAGGCTGAGGATTGGCTATCGCGCGTCAAGCGAGTGATGATGGCGATAGGAACGGCGGAGCATCAGAAAGTGACTTTAGTTACCTTTTTGCTAGAAGGAGAAGCTCGTTTATGGTGGGATGAGATGGAGTTGCATCACTTGGCGGGTCGTCCGTTAACCTAAGTATCGATGGAAGAATTCTCCCGGCTCTTCCTAGCGAAGCACCTTCCTGCGGCTCAACGGATAGCCATGGAAAATGAATTCCAATGGTTGACTCAAGGTGATGGCAGTGTTGACGCGTACCTGCATGAATTTACTCGCTTGGGGCGGTATGCGGGTTCTATATTTGCCGATGAGCAGAGGAAGACTAATCAGTTCTATGAAGGACTGAGGGACGAGCTGAGGTTCCTTGTGTCAAGTTCTGTGAACCAAGGTTTCCAAGCGTTGGTTGACACCGCGACCGCGTTGGAAAAGGATATGAAAAGGGTGCAAGGGAAGAGAGCTTTGGCTGTGACGCAACCGGAGTGGAAGGCGCCCCGATCGGGAAAACCATTTTATAAGAAGAGATGGGGTAAGAAGTCCAAGCCTAGTGGACAAGCTCCTTCTTCAGTTGCAACGGGAGCAACATCAGGGGCGACCTCCAAGCCAGACACTCGTATCTGCTTCAATTGTGGCCGGATGGGGCATATTGCACGAGATTGTCGGATGCCGCCAAAGAGTGAAAAGAAGGCGGGAGCATCTTATGCGGAAAAAGGAAAGGCGGTGGTGGATTCCTCTGCCTCGCAGGCGCAACCCCGGGTCTACAATCTTGGCCTGCAAGAGGCCATCAAGCAGAGTGACGTGGTCACATGTATGAGTTTAGTTTTGCATCTGCTATTTGTTTGTATGTTTTGCTTAGTACTCCTATGTTTGCGGTTTGTGTGTGTGATATGTTTGTCATAGGCTTTGTGATGATTCGGGACACGCTGGCGCGAGCACTGTTTGATACAGGTGCATCGCATTCTTTTCTGTCTAGTGAGTTTCTTACGCGGCTTGGGATACCCAGTCGTGCAAAGACAGATAGCGTCAGAGTGGTGTTGCCGAATGGCTGTTGGCTGCTTGCGGATCAAGCTTGCGATGTGGCGGTTCAGTTCGGAAGTCGGGATTTTTGTTTAACTGCATTTGTTTTGCCAATATCGGAATTCGATGTTATTTTTGGGATGGATTGGCTTGCGGAGCAGCATGCTATGATTGATTGCCAGTCCAAAGAAATCACGTTGGGCCAGAATACCGAACAGGATGTTAAAATTCAACAAACCGCAGACGCCCCCTTGGATACCCTGTTGAAAACTCAACAAACCGAAGGAGGATACGCCCACTTATAATGTTGAAAGTTTTCCCGGATCGTGGAGTTAGCAGGGGTTATCTCAACAAAGCAGTAACAACCAGCAACACATGCAGCACAAGCTTCTTTATTGATCAAGAGCAAACTTCTTTACAAGGCGAGACATACATGGCGAGACATGCTTCACCAAAACCCAACACCGGGAGAGCAGAGACAGTTACAAAGACAAGAACAAAACAAGCCGCGCGGACTCAATCAACAAGCCGCCGACCTACTGCTGTGGAGTCCGCTCAGTCCGCCAGGTCGCCAGACCGCAACCCAAGCCGCGCGGACTCACCCTTATTCCAATTCTTAGCTCTTCACCGCCGATCTGCAGGCCGCCTGACCGCGAGATCGCCTAGCCGCCAGACCGCACAAGCTGCGTCACCGAATGGAACAGTCCGCCTGAAGCAGGCGACTTCCTGAACCCCGAACCAAGTTGCCAAAGAGAAGACCGCCTGGTCGCAATCCGCGACCTGCTGTTTACCGCCTGTTGCTTAACCGCAGAGTCCGCACTGTCCCTGACCGCAATCAGAGCCAAGTCCTGGCTTTCCAGCGCTATCCGCACAACCTGCACAACACAACCGGGTCAACTCTCTATCCGCGCGGACACCAAAGTCCAGACCGCAGCAACTTACGCGAGCTCAATTACTGTTCACTTACTTCGGTCTAGGTCCGTTACTCCTGATGTGACATGGGTCCTATTTATAGACACGATGATGAGTATGGTCACTGCCCTAGCCGATAGGATCACCGCCACATCCCGCAGCTAGAACAAGTGTGTCCGCCAGCCCGCGGACACACATTCCAGTTCGCCGCTCCTGTGCAGATAGCCAGTCCGCCCCAGCTTCTCCAAGGCCGGACTCCAATATCCAGCCTGCCTTGCCGCCAGAGACCAAGCCAGGACCACCACAGCCGGACTCCACAACAGTCGTGTCCGTCATTCTGCGGACAAGGCATCAGCCCGCAAAACCCGAGCCCGCAGCCTCGCCATCAAGGCACCTGCCGGACTCAGCGGACACCCGGCTTCCGTCCGCATATCCCAAGTCCATTGCCTCATTGCCAAGGCACCTCCGGACTTAGCGGACATGCCAATCCAGTCTGCTAACAGCAGACTCCAGTCCGCAACTCCTGAGTCCATAACCTCATCACAAGGTTAAACCGGACTCAGCGGACTCTGGCTCCAGTCCGCACGCTCCTGCACAAGCAATTCTCCAGTCCGCATTTCCCAAGCTAGCAAACAAGGCAACATCACTTCTACTATGCTTGGCGGACTGAGAAACCAGCCCGCGCTCCACTGCGTGATCTCCCCGGACTGAGCCATCCTGGACTTGGTTCAGATCACACCAAGTCCAGTCCACTGGCCACAAGGGCCAGTCCGCACTTACTGGCGGACACTGGATCTAGCCCGCCATACCGGGCGACCTCCAGTTTCTGTCCGCGCTGACCGGCGGTCTCCGCGGCTTCCACTTGCCGCTTCACTAGAGCAAGACCAAGGCAACTGCCAAACCGGTCTGCCGAGCTCCAGTTCTTCAGTCCGCTTCATGCCGGACTCCGCGGATAGCATTCCTATCCGCCCGGTTACTTCCTGGGAGTCAACCGCCTGCTGAGCATACACTGGCCTGTTAGACCGCTGCTGCTGTCCGTGTAGTCCGCGCGAACAGACCGCCCAGGCCGCCACAGAGCAAACCGCCTGCAACATCCCTGCCGACCTAGCAGTCCGCCAACCCTGTCCGCGTAGTCCGCGCGGATAGGTTTCCCAAGCCTTCCATTCACCCACTTTCACTTCACAGAATTCAACACTCCCCCTTGAAGTGAGAAGTGGTGAATAACTCCAGCAGCTCCCGTAACCTTGCACCTGGTCCCTCCGATAGCATCTACGAAGAGATGTCAAAGACATAGTCCTCGCCCCGCATATCTTGGACCATGAGGGAGCCCTCCAGCATCTCCAAAAAGGAGTCATGCTTCCCTCTGCCTTCTTTAGCTTCAACCTCCACTCTTGCATCACAGGAGTATCACCAACTTCCTTGGACACTGAAGTCCAAGCCTCGTTGCCTCTGAGAGAAATCACCTCTTCAGACTTGGTGTCAACCACCTCCTTGATTCTAGTGGGGTCATCACAGCCTGAAGTACCTTGCTCGACCTGAGGGCTAACAAGGAAACACGGGACCAAGTCCGCCGTGTTCCCTTCACTATATCGAGCTGGTGGCTTACTGATCCTCTTCGATCTCTGAAGAACCTGATCATGGCTAACCACCTCTGCTGCTATTGAACCAGCTCCGTTCCCGGGCAAACCCGGAACAATGCTCCCTTTGCTCCCTGAACAAGACGCCTCCTTACTGGAACCAAAAGCATCTGGAGCAACGCTCCCCCTGCTACCTGAACCAGAAGACTCCCCTCTTGAGCAAGAACTGCCTGGAACATCGCTCCCCTTGCTTCCTGAACCGGAAGCCTCCGCCTTCGAGCCAGAAGATCCTGGAGCATCGCTCCCCCTTCTTCCCGACTCTGACGCCTTTGCCCCGGAGCTAGAACAACCTGGAGCACCTGGTGACTCAGGTAACTCCAATTCCTTAGCAGCAGCCTCCTTCAGCCCACCATCTGACCTGCTTATCTCTAGCTCCACATAAGAGCTACCCCAATACGGCGTCAACTCATCAAAAACAATGTCTCTCGACACTATAAGTTTCTTCGTCGCAGGATCCATACACCTCCATCTTCTTCTCTGCTCATCATACCCAACAAAGACTAGCTTTGTCTTGAGAGCACCCGGAGAATGTAAATAGCAGGTAGATCCAAACACCCGAAGGTGCTTCACTGAGGGCTTCACTCCAAACATCAGCTCATATGGAGTCTTCATTATGATCGGACTAAGAGGCATCCGGTTGATGATATGAGCAGCACAGGCTATTCCTTCCGCCCAAAGAGCCTTCGGAACGCCTTTACTCTGAAGCCAACACTTGCAGGTCTCCGTTAACAAACGGATCATCCGAGCTGCAATACTACACTGTTATGAAGTATGTCCACAAGAAAGGTCCATCCGGATCCCATGCTTCCTGCAAAAGCGTGAGAACTCGGTTGAGCCAAACTCACTACCGATACTTGTCCTCAACACCTTGATCCTCCGGCCAAGCTGGCCTTCCACAAGCTTCTTGAACTCCACAAACAAGCGTACCATGTTGGACTTCTTCTTCATAAAGTATACCCAAGTATACCTAGAATAATCATCAACAAATATCAGCATGAACCTGCTGCCTCCAAGACTGGCCGTGATGGTCGGTCCCACCAGAGCACAATGGACAACCGCCAATGGTGCATTACATCTGGATTGTGCTTTGTCAACCATGAAGCGATAGGCTCCACTTTCCTAACATCCCGCACACCCCCGACCATCGCCATAGGATGACAATCTAGGCAAGCCTCTTACGAGTCTTCTTTCCGCCATTGCTTTCAGCTTGTCCATCCCTACATGCCCCAGTCTTTCATGCCAGATAGCAGCACTATCACTGACATTCCTCCGATCAACTCCAGAACTAGTTGAAATCCAAACCACGTTCTTCTCCTTCCTCCCTACATGAGCTACGTTCGCCGAGAGCAAGACAACCTTGCACTCCTTCCGAAGATGACCTTGCTGCTTGCATTTATAGCACCTTGGTCCTTCCTTCCTCTTCCTATCATGCCTAGGAGAAACACTCCTTTCTTCCTGATACGAAGTAGAGGGACCAATGTCAGCAGCAACCTTCACCTCCTTCCTGAACAACCCATCAAGGGAAGTCCAAACCTCCGCAGCTGACCGACATCCACTGATGTGGTCCAAGAGCTTCGATGAGATCACCTGCTTGAGAATAGACTCCGCTTTCGCATTTGCCTCCTTCCAAGCTCTCATCGCCTCAGCATTGCCAGCAGTATCCTCTTGTCTTCCTGCTCTGCATACAACCTCCCAAAGGTCCTCGCCAAGAAGAAAGGTCTTCATACAGGACTTCCACCGTTCACAGTTCGTCTTTGTAAGGAGATCAATTCCAAGACAACTTGCATCCTCCACTGCCATGGTTCTACCACTGGTTTCCTCTACAGACGAGCAACTACTTCCATTGAGCACTGCTTGACCACTCCAACAACCTCCCTCTGATACCATGTTAAAATTCAACAAACCGCAGACGCCCCCTTGGATAACCTATTGAAAACTCAACAAACTGAAGGAGGATACGCCCACTTATAATGTTGAAAGTTTTCCCGGATCGTGGAGTTAGCAGGGGTTATCTCAATAAAGCAGTAACAACCAGCAACACATGCAGCACAAGCTTCTTTATTGATCAAGAGCAAACTTCTTTACAAGGCGAGACATACATGGCGAGATATGCTTCACCAAAACCCAACACCGGGAGAGCAGAGACAGTTACAAAGACAAGAACAAAACAAGCCGCGCGGACTCAATCAACAAGCCGCCGACCTACTGCTGTGGAGTCCGCTCAGTCCGCCAGGTCGCCAGACCGCAACCCAAGCCGTGCGGACTCACCATTATTCCAATGCTTAGCTCTTCACCGCCGATCTGCAGGCCGCCTGACCGCGAGGTCGCCTAGCCGCCAGACCGCACAAGCTGCATCACCGAATGGAACAGTCCGCCTGAAACAGGTGACTTCCTGAACCCCGAACCAAGTTGCCAAAGAGAAGACCGCCTGGTCGCAATCCGCGACCTGCTGTTTACCGCCTGTTGCTTAACCGCAGAGTCCGCACTGTCCCTGACCGCAATCAGAGCCAAGTCCTGGCTTTCCAGCGCTATCCGCACAACCTGTACAGCACAACCGGGTCAACTCTCTATCCGCGCGGACACCAAAGTCCAGACCGCAGCAACTTACGCGAGCTCAATTACTGTTCACTTACTTCGGTCTAGGTCCGTTACTCCTGATGTGACATGGGTCCTATTTATAGGCACGATGATGAGTATGGTCACCGCCCTAGCCGATAGGATCACCGCCACAAACCGCAGCTAGAACAAGTGTGTCCGCCAGCCCGCGGACACACATTCCAGTTCGCCGCTCCTGTACAGATAGCCAGTCCGCCCCAGCTTCTCCAAGGCCAGACTCCAATATCCAGCCCGCCTTGCCGCCAGAGACCAAGCCAGGACCACCACAGCCGGACTCCACAACAGTCGTGTCCGCCATTCTACGGACAAGGCATCAGCCCACAGAACCCGAGCCCGCAGCCTCGCCATCAAGGCACCTGCCGGACTCAGCGGACACCCGGCTTCCGTCCGCATATTCCAAGTCAATTGCCTCATTGCCAAGGCACCTCCGGACTTAGCGGACATGCCAATCCAGTCTGCTAACAGCAGACTCCAGTCCGCAACTCCTGAGTCCATAACCTCATCACAAGGTTAAACCGAACTCAGCGGACTCTGGCTCCAGTCCGCACGCTCCTGCACAAGCAATTCTCCAGTCCGCATTTCCCAAGCTATCAAACAAGGCAACAACACTTCTACTACGCTTGGCGGACTGAGAAACCAGCCCGCGCTCCACTGCACGATCTCCCCGGACTGAGCCATCCTGGACTTGGTTCAGATCACACCAAGTCCAGTCCACTGGCCACAAGGGCCAGTCCGCACTTACTGGCGGACACTGGATCTAGCCCGCCAAACCGGGCGACCTCCAGTTTCTGTCCGCGCTGACCGGCGGTCTCCGCGGCTTCCACTTGCCGCTTCACTAGAGCAAGACTAAGGCAACTGCCAAACCGGTCTGCCGAGCTCCAGTTCTTCAGTCCGCTTCATGCCGGACTCCGCGGATAGCATTCCTATCCGCCCAGTTACTTCCTGGGAGTCAACCGCCTGCTGAGCATACACTGGCCTGTCAGACCGCTACTGCTGTCCGCATAGTTCGCGCGAATAGACCGCCCAGGCCGCCACAGAGCAAACCGCCTGCAACATCCCTGCCGACCTAGCAGTCCGCCAACCCTGTCCGCGTAGTCCGCGCAGATAGGTTTCCCAAGCCTTCCATTCACCCACTTTCACTTCACAGAATTCAACACAGGAGACCAAGTTCGCGGGTATGCGAGGAGTAGGCGGGACGTTGATGTCTGCACTCCAGGTAGTCAAAGTTGTTCGGAAGGGTGCGGAGTGTTACTTTGCACTAATTCAGGCTGTTGAGCCTAAGGCCAATGTGTGCGAGGTTCCGATTGTGGCAGACTTTACAGATGTGTTTCCCGCGGATCTCCCTGGGCTACCACGCCAGCGAGAGATTGACTTCACAATCGAGTTGGTGCCAGGTGCGAAACCTGTGACCCGCTCGCCATATCGCGTTGCGCCTAAAGAGATGGCTGAGTTGAAGGTTCAACTACAAGAAATGCTAGAGCAAGGTTATATCCGCCCAAGTATGTCACCTTGGAGCGCGCCTGTGCTTTTTGTAAAGAAGAAAGACGGTGGGTTGCGGTTGTGTATCGGTTATCGTGAACTGAATAAGCTGACCGAGAAGAATAAGTATCCGATACCCCGGATTGATGAGTTATTCGATCAGCTGGTGGGCTCGACCGTCTATTCGAAGTTGGACCTGAAGTCTGGTTATTACCAGTTAAGAATTCGAGAAGGTGACATTCCCAAAACCGCATTTGGAACGCGTTATGGGCACTATGAGTTCACAGTCATGCCATTTGGACTGTGCAATGCGCCCTCGGTGTTTATGGATCTGATGCACCGTATTTTTCGCGAGTACCTGGATCTATTTGTGATTGTGTTCATTGATGACATCCTGGTGTACTCGAAGTCCAAAGCCGAGCATGAAATTCACTTGCGGTTGGTGTTGAACACGTTGAGGCAAAATCAGCTATATGCCAAGTTCTCGAAGTGCGAGTTTTGGCTATCGTCAGTGGCATTTTTGGGCCATGTGGTGAGTGGAGCAGGCATTGCAGTGGATCCAGCGAAGATAAGAGCCATACAAGAGTGGCCAATGTTGTCTTCCGTGGCCGAGGTCAGGAGTTTCCTTGGACTTGCGGGCTACTATAGAAGATTTGTGGAGAACTTCTCGCGGATCGCTTTGCCACTAACCACCTTGACGCGAAAAGATCAGAAGTTCGTTTGGACGCCAAAGTGCGCATGAGCTTTTGAAGAGCTGAAGGTTCGGTTGACCACGGCGCCGGTGTTGTCTTCACCATGTGGAACCGATGGATTTGTGATTTATAGTGATGCCTCAGGGAGCGGCTTAGGCTGCGTTCTTCTGCAGAATGGAAAGGTGATTGCTTATGGCTCACGCCAGCTAAAGGTGCACGAGCGAAACTATCCCGTCCATGATTTGGAATTAGCGGCGGTGATTTTTGCACTCAAGTTGTGGCGACACTACCTTTATGGAGTGAAGGTGGAGATCTATACCGATCATAAGAGCCTAAAGTATCTTTTGGAGCAGAAAGACTTGAACATGCGACAACGAAGGTGGTTGGAGTTCCTTGGGGACTACACTTTTGAGATTCACTATACGCCCGGGAAGGGGAATGTTGTCGCGGATGTCTTGAGTCGGCGAGTTCCGACTAGAGCAAATTGGTTACAAAGGCATAATGAACGTCTTATCCAGGAACTGGAGGCATTGGAGATCTATTGTGTTGACAAGAATTCCATTGCCATTGCATGTTTGAACTGGACTGAGGTGCAATATGACCTTACAGACTGAGTTCGACGGGCAACGAAGTTGGATGAAGATCTCTTGCGCTATGTGAATGAAGGGCCAGAAGGCAAATTCACCTGGAATGACGGTCTTTTGCGAAAAGAGGGCCGTTTGTGCGTCCCGAACGTGGGGAAATTGAGGGAAGAACTGCTGTATGAAGCACATTATACAAAATATTCCATTCACCCCGGGAGCACAAAGATGTTCAACGATATGAAGAAGCTTTTCTGGTGGCCAGGGCTCAAGAAAGATGTTGCCCTTTATGTCTCTAAATGCCAAACATGTGCGATGGTGAAGGCGGAGTGCCAAAAGCCGGGCGGTTATTTGAAGTCACTACCGATCCCAGAGTGGAAATCTGATGATATTTCCATGGATTTTGTGCATGGGTTGCCAAGATCGCAGCGAGGAAATGATTCCATTTGGGTGATTGTTGACCGGCTAACGAAAGTGGCACATTTTCTCCCGAACAGGCGGGATGATTCAGTTGAAAGTTTGGCAAAGTTATATGTTGACCAAATTGTGCGGCTTCACGGTGTTCCTCGGAGCATCGTAAGTGATCGAGATAGGCGATTCACGTCAAATGATTGGAGGCTAGTTCACCGACTGTTGGGCACGAAGTTGACTTTCAGTACGGCCTTTCATCCCCAAACGGATGGCCAAACTGAACGTACCAACAGAACAATGGAGGACATGCTCCGAATGTGGGCCCTTGACTTCGGAAAGAGATGGGAAGATCATCTCTATATGGTAGAGTTTGCATATAATAACAGCTACCAGGCGAGCATTGGGATGGCACCCTGAAGCTCTATATGGAAGGAAGTGTCGTACTCCCTTGGCTTGGGTAGAAGCGGGCGAAGCTCGGGTTGTTAAACCAAATGAGGTTGAGGAAGCAAACTCAACCATACGGACTATTCGCGAGCGATTGCTTATTGCTCAAGATCGACAAGCGAAGTACTACAACGCCAAGCACCGGAACGTAGAATTTGCGGTTGGCGATTGGGTCTACTTGAAGATCAAGCCATTCAAAGGTGTCTCCAGGATTCGACGCTTGAAAAAGTTGAGTCCAAGATATTTGTGTCCGTTTGAAGTGGTTGAGCGAGTTGGCGAAGCGGCTTATCGGCTAGCTCTGTCGGCAGACTTGGGTGGGTTGCATGATGTCTTTCACATCTCGGTGCTTCGGAAGGCCGTGAAAGATCCAGCTCAAGTGATCGCGGATGATCGTGTGCCGGTGGAGTATGGGCCAACAACGAGAGTTAGACCCATTCAGATCGAAGATCGAGCCGAGAAACAGTTGCAGAACAAGACGGTCGGTATGGTAAAAGTCCGGTGGGACAACTGCGGCCGTAAAGAACTGACATGGGAGCGAGAGCAAACCATGCGAGAAGAGTTCCCTGAGCTGTTTTTGTAATCTGTAGCAAGAATGTTGTAACATAAAATTTTATATGTTTTCACATTTTTCTTGCTGATTTCTGTTGCCTTTCCTATGTCTGAATTTCGAGGACGAAATTTCTTGTAGGAGGGGAGGATTGTAACAGCCCAAATTTCTGAAATAGGAATTTTTGGGTGACACGGCCTGGGACACGGGCGTGTCCCAGGGCGTGTCAGCTGAGACGGCCTGCGAAACGGGCGTGTCGAGGTTGTGTCGACGATCGGCCTTTGTCTCGACGATTTTTCTCTCGACGATGTGTCGAGAGGAGGCACACGGCCCAGGACACGGGCGTGTCCAAGGCCGTGTCGTGTACTCGACGATTGTTACTCGACGATCGTCGAGTGTCGAGAAGTGAGTGTTGAGTGTTGAACACGGCCTGTGACACGGGCGTGTCACAGGGCGTGTCAAATCAGGTCGACGAACTCAGCCCGCTGAAGGATTTCGACAAGGCGTGTCTTTGTGCCATGTCTGGGCACACGGCCTGGGACACGGGCGTGTTATAGGCCGTGTGAAGTCTCGGGATGTTTTGGGATTTTTTCACCCAGGCACACGGCCACAGACATGGGCGTGTCTTAAGGCGTGTTGGTGACACGGCCCATGACACGGGCGTATCCCATGGGCGTGTCACTGGTTTGGATAAGTCGGTTGACCACCGCTTGAGGCACACGGCCTGGCACACGGCCGTGTCAGAGGCCGTGTCAGGTCAAAATCTGTGTTTTTGGCAAAATCGTGGCCATTCATTCCTTCAGCTGGGATCCAAGGGCTGAAGCTTCTTCCTCTTTTGCTTAAAGGCCGAAATCAGAGAAATGATTCTCATTTCCTTGGCCTTGATCTTTCTTCAAGTTAAGAGAGAAAGAGAGAGAGAAAGGAGGAGGAAGAGGAAAGGGGGCTGCTGTTGGTGGTGCTGCGGTTTACCGACAAGAGTTCCGAAGCCGACGTTGCGGAGGAAACGATCTTGCGAGTCTTGCAAGCTAGCTTTGAGTCCATGGCACCGAAGCGGTCGTCAAGGGTAACGACTTTTCTTCCTAGCCATGTGAAGGCTTCCTTTTGGCATATTTTGTGATTTCCCCCGCCAAGAGGTGGTTGATTTTGGGAATCTTTGGGTGTATGCTTGAAATCCCCTTTTGTTAGCATATAGATCCAGAAATGGAGTACGGAATAGGCATGCTGTGTGAAGCCCATCTGGACAGGTTGGTCTGGATTGGTGATGTTGCATACGAATCGGAGAAGACTCCGTGATAACGTGTAGTGTAAGGAGTCTACGGGTTATACCTGCGAAAAGGAGTAGCAGGAAGTACTGGAGTGGTAGCCCAAGAAAAATAGCCATGTGATGTTTTGGGTCCAACCTGTGAATGAGGCACAGTAAGTACTGGTGTGACCAGGAAATGCCCTTTTGTGATACTTGATGTCGTAGGGTGTCCACCTGTGAAGCGAGTAACAGGAAATACTGGCATGATAGCTAGGAAAGACCCCTGACATTTGTGCTTGTGCGGTGTCCACCTATAGAGAGAGTCACAGGAAGTACTGGTGTGCCCAGATAAGACCCACTGTTGCTGTGAGAGAAATGGGTATAGAGAAATACCTGTTAGAAAGTAGAGAAAGGAAGCGAAAAGAAGAGAACAAGCCGAATAAACTTTTGAATAATCGAAATTTTATTATCCAAAAAAGATATCTATTACAAAGGTATGCCCTCCCTTATATAGAATGGAGGAGAGAAGAGAGAATACAAATAAGAGATGTGGGACTAAAAATTACAAGCTAAGCGGACTGTACAAAGTAAACCGCACAGGCCGCGCGGTTAGACAGAAGGACTAACCGCACGGCTTACAGTAAGAGATGCAGAGAGGTCGCCTGTGAAGATTGCTAGACCGCCCGGTTTACAAGTCGCCGAGTCAAACCGCCAGACCGCGCGGTCTCTAACCCGCCAAGACAGACCGCCCGGTCTCCAACTTCAACACTCCCCCTCAAGCTGGAGCATATATATCAATCATGCCCAACTTGTCGCAAACATGCAGAAATGAGGCGGAGACTGGCTTGGTGAAGATGTCAGCTAGCTCTTTATCAGATGTGACAAACGGAGTGCA
Organism: Platanthera guangdongensis; assembly: GCA_039583875.1. Classification (NCBI taxonomy): domain Eukaryota; kingdom Viridiplantae; phylum Streptophyta; class Magnoliopsida; order Asparagales; family Orchidaceae; genus Platanthera; species Platanthera guangdongensis. Next base: position 102,179,761 of record CM077153.1, read on the forward strand.
AATCTGTTCTTTTAAAATCTCTTCACGAATGAAATGGCAGTCAACCTCAATGTGCTTTGTTCTTTCATGGAATACCGGATTTTTGGAGATGTATATGGCGGCCTTGTTATCACAGAACATAGGTAGAGGATGGTTGTACACCTCTCCTAAATCTAGCATGAGAGCCCGCAACCATTTCAACTCACAAGTGGTTGACGCCATACTGCGATACTCAGCTTCTGCACTGGACCTGGAGACAACAGACTGCTTTTTACTCTTCCAGCTCACCAGATTTCCCCCAACAAAGGTGCAAAAACCTGAGGTAGACTTGCGATCCCCTTTGTCATCAGCATAACTTGCATCTGAGTAGGCTTCAATCCTCAGATGACCATTCTTCTGAAACAGTAATCCTTTCCCAGGCGCTGCTTTGACATATTCCAAGATCCGCAAGGCGGACTGAAGATGACAATCCCTGGGCGCTTGCATGAATTGACTCACCTTGCCCACAGCATAAGAAATGTCGGGTCTGGTCACTGTGAGATATATGAGCTTACCAACCAGACGCCTGTACCGCGAACTATCTGAAAGAAGAGGCGAATCATCTGTCCAGGTTTTGTCCTCCCCAATAGCCATGGGACATCGGGCAGGTTTAGCTCCAGTCAATCCTGCCTCTTTTAAAAGATCAAGGGCATACTTACACTGAGAGAGAACTAAGGAGTCGGGCTTCCGAGAGAGTTCGATCCCCAGAAAGTACTTTGGAGAGCCCATATCTTTAGTGATCAGATGTTGGCGAAGATGTTAGCTTTGTCAGGGCTACCCCTTCCTGGTCATCGCCAGTGAGAAGAATATCATCGACGTATACAGCAAGAACAACCAGCCCAGAAGGAGTTTTGCGAATAAAGAGAGAGTGATCAGCAGAGCTTCGCACAAAACCAACAGCCGCCACAATACCGCTGAACTTGTCAAACCAAGCTCGAGGACTCTGCTTGAGGCCATAAATTGCCTTCTGCAGCCGGCATACTCGTGTCTCCCCCTGAGCAACATACCCAGGAGGTTGCTCCATGTAAACGGCCTCGTGAAGATCACCATAAAGGAAGGCATTCTTAACGTCCAACTGAGAAATTGGCCAATCCCGATTGACGGCCACAGAGAGAAGAACCCGGATTGTGCTGAGACGAGCCACATGGGAGAAGGTGTCAAAGTAATCAACCCCATAGGTCTGAGTAAAGCCCTTAGCCACAAGGCGAGCCTTATACCGATCCACAGTGCCGTCTGGGCTAAATTTGACCACAAAGACCCAGCGACAACCAACAACATCAGTGCCAAAGGGAGGAGGAACAAGAGTCCAGGTACCCCGCTCAGTGAGGGTCGCCATTTCCTCATCCATGGCCATCTTCCAGTGAGGAATAGCAAGGGACTCCTGATAGGATCGGGGTGTGGCAGTGGCAGAGATAGCCAGTGCAAAGGCCCTGCGAGAAGGAGTAAGACGATCATAGGAAACAACAGCAGCAAGGGGGTGTAAGGTGCACGTCCGCACCCCTTTGCGAAGAGCTATAGGAAGATCCAGGTCAGCCGGGCCCGCAGCATCCGGAGCATCCGTGGTAGAGAAAGCTGGCCCGGGAGAAGAGAGCGACGGCAGCGGAGAGGAGGGAGAGGGTGGTGGGGAAGGGAGAGAGAGAGGTGGAGGAAGAGGAGGGGGTGGAGACGGTGTAGTGGTGGAGAGTGTAGGAGGAGACGAGGGAACGAAGGGAACGTCAGGAGAATCAGAAGCTGGGAGAGGAGGAGAAGAGGCATCCGAGAAGTAGGAGGTATTCTCGAAGAAGGTGACGTCAGCAGAGACGAACTGCTTACGAAGGACGGGATCAAAGCAACAGTAGCTTTTCTGAGTGGTGGAATACCCCAGAAAGACACATTTGGTGGAGCGAGGGGAGAGCTTATCACGGGTGGCAGAAGGGGCATGCACAAAGGCAGTGCATCCAAAGATTTGGAGAGGGAGATGAAACGGCTCCTTGCCCGGATACAAAATGGAGAACGGGGTTTGGCCATGGAGAACCGTGGAGGGAATGCGATTGATGAGGTAGCAGGCAAGGAGAACAGCATAGCCCCAATAGGAGCGAGGAACATGCATCTGGGTCATCAAGGTGCGAGCGACATCGAGCAGGTGTCGGTTTTTGCGTTCGGCTACACCATTTTGTTGTGAAGAATAGACACAACTAGTTTGATGAAGAATCCCATTTTGCATGCAGAATGTAGAGAAGTCACGACTGAGATATTCTGCAGCATTATCAGACCGAAAAACTTTGATAGAAACATCAAACTGAGTTTTGATCATGAGATAGAAGGATGTCCATACAGAGAATAATTCGGAGCGATCTTTTAACAGATACACCCACGTACAGCGAGAGAAATCATCAATGAACGTGACAAAATAGGAACTACCCCGACCAATGGTAAGAGTAGGAGAAGGACCCCAGATGTCGGAGTGGATAAGATCAAACGGACGGGTAGAGCTACGAACGTGCTTTGGAGGGAAGGAGGAGCGATGATGCTTGCCAAGCTGGCAGGCCTCACAGTTGAGCGGAGGACTTTGAGGAGGAAGGTGGGGCAGAAGTTGACGAAGAAGACGGGGAGGAGCATGACCAAGGCGGAGATGCCATTGGAGAAGATCTGTGGAGGTGGAGGAGAAGGTGGAAAAAGCAGAAATGTTGTCTAGGAAGTATAAGCCGCCACTCTCAGTCCCAGTAGCAATCGTCCGTTGGGAGCCCGGATCCTGAAAAGAGCAAGAAGTAGAAGTAAATGTGACGGAACACTGTAATTGCTTGCAAAGAGATGTAACAGATAATAAGTTGCACGGGAACTGGGGCACATATAGAGTATCCGCCAAGTGAAGAGACGGGGTGACATGAACTATCCCTGTGCCATGAACTGATGATGAAGAGCCGTCAGCGAGAGTAACTGGGGGCAAGCGAGCATGTTTTTCTAGGAGAGAGAAACACGGGAGATGGCCGGTCATATGATTCGTAGCACCAGTGTCGATCAGCCATTTGCCCTGAGTAACAACGTGTGCACGACCAGAAGACGTGACAACCGAGGCGAAAGCCATGAAGGGAGGAAGAAGAAACTGCAGCGGTCTCGGTGACAGCACACCAGCGGCACGAAGGGCCACGACCAAGGTGCAGAGCACAAGCCGCGCGACTAAACCAGGAGGGCGCGGCGACTAACAAGAGAAGTGGCTAAGAGCGAAGAGGCGGATAGGCCGCTCAAACAAGGAAGAATCCGCGTGAAACCGCGGCGGGAACAAAAGGGAAGAAGCCGCGTGAACACGAGCGGCTAGGATTCAGATCAAGGCACAGTGGGGAAGAAGTCGCGCGGACTGCAAAGGGCCGAGCGAACAGAAGAGAGGAGAAGAGCAGGTGACCGCGACCAAGATGCGGGTAAGAAAGGGACAACCCGCACGGTCAGGCAGATCACAGCAGTTGCGAGAATGCGGTCAAGGGCACAGCGGGGAAGAGGTCGCGCGGACTGAAAAGGCCGAGCGAACAGAAGAGCAGGGGGAGAAGAGCAGGTGACCACGACCAAGATGCGGGTAAGAAAGGAACAACCCGCACGGTCAGACAGATCACAGCAGCAAACCGCGAGTGCAGAGACAACACGCGCGGACAGAGACAGATCGCAGCGACTAGGAAGTCGGAGCGGCAGGAAAGAGCAAGGAGCGCGGCGACACGGAAACAGGTCGCTGCGACAAAGAGCAGGAGGAGAAGAGAAACAAGAAGAGCAAGCCGCGCAAACAGGCAGCGGACAGAAACAAGCCGCGCGGATAGAAACAAGCCGCGCGGACAGAGGAGAAGGCAAGCCGCGAACAAGCTGCAGAACGCGGAAGACAAGCCGCGAACAACAGAGAGCGCACAGAATCAGGAGGAAAAGACCGTGTCCTCTGATACCATGTTAGAAAGTAGAGAAAGAAAGCGAAAAGAAGAGAACAAGCCGAATAAACTTTTGAATAATCGAAATTTTATTATCCAAAAAAGATATCTATTACAAAGGTATGCCCTCCCTTATATAGAATGGAGGAGAGAAGAGAGAATACAAATAAGAGATGTGAGACTAAAAATTACAAGCTAAGCGGACTGTACAAAGTAAACCGCACAGGCCGCGCGGTTAGACAGAAGGACTAACCGCACGGCTTACAGTAAGAGATGCAGAGAGGTCGCCTGTGAAGATTGCTAGACCGCCCGGTTTACAAGTCGCCGAGTCAAACCGCCAGACCGCGCGGTCTCTAACCCGCCAAGACAGACCGCCCGGTCTCCAACTTCAACAATACCCAGGCTTGAATGCCAAGAACAGGATTGGTGAGGCCGACCCGCGCCTTTGATATAGCCATGAGTATGCTGTACTCGGAGAAGGCAAGGCGATTTGAGCAACGAGGGGTGGAGGATCCGACCTGCGCTATGTCCGTCCGACGTGAGACCAAAAAGTGCGGTCTGTTGGAGCGCATAGCAAGAGTCTTCGGCCTGCGCGCCATGACACAATGGGGGGCTACGGGCCATCCCGGTGTAGGAAGACTAACTCCGGTTGCACGCCATGGAGTAAATGCTCAAGAGATTTACCGTTGGGTTGTGACCCTGATATGGTGGTGGGCAAGAGATTTGCCAGAACACCAAGAATGTGCCCTGAGTGCACGGACTGTTGGGCCGGGTGGCGAACGGTTGTGATGGTTTGTGTGCGTGAAAGCACATTTTGATGATATATTGCCATACTTGTGATATGATATGCCTGCAGGGAAGAATACCGCTGCCCCGAGAGAAGGGGTAGGGTCGTTATAATTTGGTCAGCTGAACGCTGACCGTTGCCTTTGTTTACCACCGTAGGGTGGATTGTCCTTGTACAGGTGCTGGAGAGCCGAGCGGGACGCATAGAGGTTGATGTTCCTGCTGGTGTTGCTACGATTGCTGCTAGCCCTCAAAGGCTAAGTGTGTTACTTTTGTGTGGTTTCTTTTCTTGTGGCCGGCCTGCGTGCCCATTTGTTTAGGCCACTGTTTGAAAGCCATATAAGGCCATAAGGCCAACTCTTTTGACTTATTGTAAGACATTCCTATAGGTTATAAAATATGGAGTTTTATGTTTGGACATTCATGAGGAGTTCCAGTTGTAGTCTAGGCTTCCGCTAGAATGCTTTGCGTTAGGTGCGATGCGCGACTCTGGTATCATCCTGTACCTTCACCGACTGTTTTGTGCTATATCCTGTGGGGCCCCGGCCGGACCTTCTAGAATATATCATATGAACGGATGGGGTTGTTACAACCTCCTTGAGCCAGAATTCACACTTGCTAAATTTGGCGTACAAGACATGCTCCTTCAATTTCTTCAACACCAAGGTCAGGTGCTCGACATGCTCCTCCTCTGTCTTTGAGTAGACCAAGATGTCGTCGATGAAAACAATGACGAAGATGTCCAAATATGGCTCATACACCTTGTTCATCAGACTCATGAAGGCCGAAGGGGAATTTGTGAGCCCAAACGACATTACCGTGAACTCATACAAACCATATCTTGAACTGAAGGCCGTTTTCTGGATGTCCCCCTCTCGTATCCTCAACTGATAGTATCCAGAGCACAGATCCAGTTTAGAAAACCAATGTGCTCCCACTAGTTGATCGAACAACTCGTCGATCCGAGGTAGCGGATAAGTGTTCCGCACCGTCAACCGATTGAGTTCCCGATAATCTATGCACAAACACAGGGTTCCATCCTTCTTCTTCACGAACAGTACAGGGGATCCCTAGGGTGACGAACTGGGGTGAACGAACCCTGACTCCACCAGTTCTTGCAATTGAACTCTAAACTCCGCGAGTTCCTTCGGTGCCATTCGGTACGGGGCCTTGGATACAGGCTTGGCACCCGATACTAGATTAATCTGGAAGTCAACCTCTCTATGCAGAGGTAATCCTGGTAGCTTCTTTAGAAATACCTTGGGAAAATCCCGCACTACCCGTACATCCTTTAATTCCAATGCTTCCTCCTTCAACTCGAACCAGATCATGAATACCTCGTCCCCCTTCATATGAGCTTTTACAACCTGAACGGAAGATAACATCATACGAGGTGCGAAGCCAATACCTTGGAAGATGACGTCGGAGTCTCCATGTCTCAAATAGATCCGCTTCTCCGCGTAGTAGATCATCGTGAAGTGCCAGTACAGCCATGCCATGCCCAAAAATGATGTCAAACTCCGGCATTCTCAGGACCGTGGCAGGCATATCAAAGGCCTTCCCATCAATAAATAACTCCAACTCTCACTTGGCGGTTGCGGTCATCTCCGAGCCGTCCAGAAGGCGTACTCGTCGGCTATGCCGGTAAAGTACTGTACACCCTCCATGTCTTTTATGAAATCCTCGGACACAAAGGAGTGTGAGGCACTAGTATCAAACAGCGCATAGGCCATCTTCCAGTCAATTATCACGGTGCCTAAGTACCAACAACAAAAACTTATTGATAGGTGTCTAGTAAGTCTTAATCAATTCAAGTTTGACCATGAAAATATGTTAATTAATTAAATCATACCTGCAATCACATCCTGGGGGTCCCGTTCCTGCGCCATGTTAAGCGCGTACACCTGATCCCTAGCAGGGTCAGGGTTACCTCCTCGCGGTCCTCGTCCCCGACCACGTATGTGACCCTGCCCTCAAGGAGCTACCGGCAGGAGAGCGGGAGGGACGTTTCCAAATAGCTGCAGCAGAAACGTCGGATGTGGCCCGACTGGTTGTATTCGAAGCACACCAGCCCACGACACCCTTCAGGTTGTTGAAATTGCTGAGGCTGTGGTGGTGGAGGCAACGCAGGCCGCTGCGGAACCGGATGCTCCACCCTATAGTTTCGGTGGACACTCCCTCCACCTCTTTGATATCCTCTTCCTCCTCTGAAGTCCCGTCTCCTTCTATTGCTTGGGCCGGCTTCCATCACGTCCTCCGCAGGACTCTTACTACATCCCAGCTGGTCCGCCTCCAATCTTTTCGCCATATCAATGATCTCCGCCAAGCTACCATCCCCTATAAACAAAAGGGACTGCCTTAGGGGATCTCGCAGCCCTTTGTAGAAGTGCTTGACATAACCTCTGTTATCCAACTCGTAAGAATCTACAAACCTTGCAAGATGCTGGAATTCCCGCTGGTATTCCGTAACCGACTTTGATCCCTGCTTTAGTAGAAGAAACCTCTACTCAAGCTCATCTCGGGCCGATGTAGGGATAAAGTGCTCCAAGAAAACACCCTAGAATTCACTCCAAGTTATCTCTGTGTAGACCCGACCTTGGAAGGTAGAGCCCATGAGGGACTTCCACCACCTCTTAGCATGTAAGTCCAAGACGGACACCGCCAATGTCACTGCCATGTTGGCCAGGCAACGGATACCAGGCAACAAATCCTGTACCGTGTCTAGCCATTCCTCTGTACGTACGGCTGACTCCGTCCCAAGGTAGGCGGGAGGGGAGAGAGCCTGGAAGGTGCTCAGCCAGTTGGAGATCTGGGCCTGTTGTTGCACCGGGGGCTGCTGCGCCCTAAAAGCATCGAGGATGGTAGTGAGCGTCTGCCCCAACTCAGATTGTTGGAACTGAGTGGGAGTAGGTATGGAGGGCGCAGGAGTGCCTCCCACCTGCTCAACGAGCGCTGGAATCTACACATAAAACACAAACGTATGGTTAGGTTGGCTAATTTTAAGGTCAAAATTGGACATACTTAGCGTGAATTACATATGGGCACACCACTTCTTCCGCTAAGTCAGTTTGTCCCCAAACTGACTAATCAAACAGGGGTGGCACCATTGTTGACTGACTTCTTTAGTTGAGGATCATGGCAAACTGATACCATTTGTAAGACCCCCCCTCCCGGATCTCAAAACACGACACGAGGGGGGGAGGGGGGGGGGGGGGTCTTATGCCCGGAACAGCCGCCTTGCGGTAGCATTAGCATACGGGCCAACCTGTACCATAAGACACCTATTCCGCCGGCTACAACAATATCAATATAACATGCCAACCTAACCAAATATAAGCAAGAGAAGTCAATCCACACTAAGCATATAAGTCCAAATAGTACAATAAGAGAAGCTAAAACATGCTTCTACAATATATCAGAGTACAACTATCAACTGCCCAAACATGCTACATCAGAGTCTCACAACACTCACATCAGTAACCGACGGTAGCGACGGTACCGTCCCCTCAGGCCCTGTCATCTTGGCCTGGCTGTCCTACTGCATAGTCTGCGGCTGCTCTACCTGCGGCGTGACCTCCTAAAAAGGAAGACGTAGCAACCGTTTGTCGAAACGACTAAGTGGCTTCAGATCCGCTCCCCCGGCGACTCCTCGGCACTGGGCGGGGAGAAGGAATAAGGATAATATATATATGCAAATAATAAAAGAAGTACAAGCAGGTGGCAACAGTGTAAGAGTAACAGTATCATAATCTCGCAGTTATTTAAGAGCTATAGCAAACTAACAAGTAAGGTAATAGTAGCAGGAAAGTAACTTAACTTATAAGGATGCCCATATAAACTTATAAGTTAAGGATCGGGTTACATAAAGGTAAATCATCATATAAGAGTGCCCATACAAACTTATATGATGAGGATCTTGTTGTGCAATGTTATGAAATGCTATGTATGCTATGCAATGACTCACCCATGCTCACACACATGCAACTGCCATGTCGACACAAACTGTAGTTCCCACTTTTCGAGCAGGTAGCTAACCTCTCAGGCATCAGCCGCCGTGGCCAGGAGGTGACTGTAGAACAGGCACTTCTACTACTAGGCGGGTATCCACACTACTTCACCTAGGCCTCCGTACGCCTCAACGCTAAGAACACAACAGTGGAGCCCATGCGTACTATGGCCCAGCGGGGTCTTGGGTAGATGTGCACCAAGAACACAGCCCGAACTGGCCTTGTGTGACCCAGAAGGGGCCTCAGAAGTAAGCACGAGGACACAGCCCAACCGTTCACTTGGCACGGAAGGGGCCCCAGGACGTGAACACCGAGGACACAACCCAACTGCCCAATGTCTAACTGTCAACTCCCGTCGGTGTGACAATCGGCGAGCCTGTAGACCTGCCACACTATCCTTAACCCAGGATTACGACACCGCGTGTCGACTCACACCGCATGCAAATGCCTCCTCGCCATAACATGGAAGGGGCCTCGGAAGTAAGCACGAGGACACAACCCAACCATCCATCCATACTTATCTCAACACAAACCAAATAAGTGACGGTCAACACCGCACTCACATCCTCTCACAATACTACCCGTAGGGAGACGCCGCTCTAAGTATTGGACTACTAAACTCATTCGATTAATCAAACATACCCATGGCCATAATTTATTCTTCTACATGACTTTCCAAATGATGACAACATAATATAAACATGATGCGCATATAAAGATCTATCAATCTTTCCAAAAGTACAAACATATTATAAACATGATGCGCGTATAAAGATCCATCAATCCTTCCAAAGGATAACAACATATTATAAACATGAAGCGCATAAATAACCATATATCAATTTCTATCAAGTCAATTCGTTTAAGTAAGCTTGCTTCACAATTGGATTATATGAAATCTGATTGATAAACTCCATCAATCATGCAACTAAAATGATTAATCATAAACGAGTTCATCCAAGCCAAGTAACTTGCAATATTAATTCCACCGAATCCAAATCCATATTATATAAGCCCAGAATTTAGGTGCAGAGTAAATATGGGCAGCAACTTCGACCGGAGATTCCTGAAGCTACAAGAATCCAGTGAAGACGTGTAACCCCTCGATGGAAAGGTATTTCCATGGGCTACAACTTTCGTATTCAGACCTCAACCAAGATTTGATTGTATCATATTATAAACCAGCCTTGAGGTCTGCTACGTACAGAACACAATTTCTGCATGTAGGATTTATTGAACACCATTTGCATTCAGACTTTCCCGTGGCTACAGACATCGCCTGAAGTCGTGCAACCACTCGTTGGAAAGGTATTTTCAAGGGCTTCAACTTTTGTGTTTAGGCGAAAGCCCAAATTTGGCCATATCTGTAACGCCCCCGATTTTTTTCTGTGTTTTGTTTGATCTTGGATTGGCGTTACGATGACGCATTTCTGGACTTTCGCCATTGTAGAGTGTGGTATTAGCTCTTTATGTTCCTTGTGTAGCCTGGTTGTAGCCTGTTAGCAAGATTCCCCAGCTAGCCGGAGTCTGTTTTGGTGACTCGGTTGGGCCTCTTAGGGAATGCTTGTGTTTTGGCTTCGGGAGGTGTTAGCCCGAGTGTGCGATCGTCGGATGTTGTTTTTGACCTCACCGTTGTTTTCGTAGCTTGGGTGTTTAGCTACGGTGCGAGTTTTGGTCGAAGTCTGGGATCGTTTGCTTTCACGTCGTTTCGATGTTTGTTCTGTTAGCTGTATTGTTTGCTGTGTTGTGCATGGCCTAGTGTGGCCAAGCTTGTTAGGCTGGTGCCTTGTCTCTTTTTTTAGCTAAGGAGTTAGCTGTCACAACCCGTATTTTCTCAACGATAAAATCGTATCAGAGCAAGAGAAAACACGTGCCGTGATGCCACGTCGTGCAGGGGATAACTGCACACGCTCAGGCAAAACTCCAGACCTTTGATTTTAAGGAAGTTCGTTGATTAATTATGAAAGAAAACCGGTTATGTTGAAAGGCCGCATCACTCGGCACGGTGGATCAGCTAGTCCACAATAAAAGTATTTTTATACGCAGCAGAAAATACTTTGGTTCAATTAAGTTGACATCCTAAATGAGCATAAGTGTCCCCGAGGGACAACTCATGGTATGCACGACTCTAAGGTGAATATAATATATATAGGAAAGATAGTCTTTTTACGCTAAGGAAATATAGTGTCTTCGTTTTATAAATATGTTATGCATGATGTACATATAATAATGCTTTTAGGGTTTAAAATATCTAACATGCAACCTAGCATAAATCCTTCCCAGAAACAAGTAAACAACCACAAATAGGCAAAAACAGCAGTTTAAGTTCATACCCAGCATCGCAAGAAGCCACCAGTGGGCGCCAACAACCTGACACGAACCCACTGGTGAGTATGTATGTCTATACAGAAAGGTAAAGAACTACCTGACAAAATTGGGGATCCGCTAGCTCAGCTACCCAAGAGGCCACAAACCAGCCCCTCCAAAAGAACTAGCCGCTGGACCGGCTACAACCTGTACCTGAGGCATTCAAGAAAAGAACACCTCAGCAAGAAAATAAACAAAAAGGTAAATAGAGCATTAGATTAATGAGCAAATAAAAGAAGGGTTTACCAACCCGGCAACAAACTGCTATAAGCAAAAGAGAGGGCATGACAGTAAGAAAAGAGTACTGTCTAAAGCACAGCAAAGTACACCAAGTGCGAGCAATAAAAGTAACATGCCCTACAAAGAGTCTACAATAGCAACAAGACATAAACCGAAATCATAAACAGGAAAGGGACTAACAGTCCTAACACGTGGGTAAGTGGCAGTGGTCAAAACATGGATCTTAATACATAACCAAAACAAGATCCAAAAAAAGGCTAAGGGGTCAAACAGTGGCAGCACTAGGGTCCCACACCCGCCAACCCAAATCGGGGCAAAAGGCGGTGGCCACAGCTCTTCACATAAAACCACCCCTCCAGAGGCCACCAAAACTCCACCACCTGCCACAACCCAAGAGTCGGCATGCAAAACTTAGCCGAACACCCAATACCACCCCCTAGAGCAAGGGAAAAGTCACACTAACAATCCTAAGGAACACATGAACCCAAGACAGAAATGTCGAGCCCACCCGACGCGGCTCTGAGTAAGCTCCACTCACGTGACGTCAAGATACTTAGCCGCAAATCCTACACTGGGTGACGACATTGAGCGAACTCGGCTCACTCGACGCTGTCGGCGCTTTCCACTTAGGGTAAACGTAAGTTTTAGTTAGACCGCAACCTACACTCTCTCAACACGCGAAAAAAAAACAGAAAGTTGGAAATTTAATCCCAACCCGCCGTTCCATCCTAACTACTCGGGACTACCGCAACTAAACATAAATTACCACTAACGCAGCCTCACCCTAACTCTAACTACCCACTGTACACCAAACCTCAGACAAAAGAGAGAGAACAATGATTTAATAAAAGACAAACAAAGTAACAGTCCATGGCTGAAGTGAAGGAAAAGAAGAGCATCCTATTGTTCTAACTTTCTATGGAGGAAAAAGATAAAGAATGCAGAGTTATTGCACAGGAAAATGGAAACAGAGCAAGAGTTAGAATAATTTGGCAAGGGCAAAGGAGCCACTTGCCTCTACCTCTCCGGAAAAACAACAGCCACACCACCGCTTGGCTCCGACGGCAAGATCGGCCACCTAGAAGACCAAAGCTGAAACTTGAGGAAAGAAAAGAAATCAGATATTTACAATTCCTGGAATAAAACCCTAAATCAAGAAAAGAACTTACATGGAAAGGAAGATCTAGACGAGAGCAAGCCAAATCCGCTATCACATGAGAAAAACGGGCTCTAACCCTCCCGAAATCGCCGACCAAAACCACCGCCTCCTCTCAAAACCCTTCCGCTGGAAGCTCTCCAGACTCGGGAACGAAGAAAAAAATGAGGAGGAAAAACGGTTCACGGCAACAAAAGATGATTGCAGGAGAAAAGTACGGAACACGCCCAAGACACGCCCGTGACACGGTCCGACACGCCCGTGTCACGGGGCGTGTACTAACTCGACGAACGTCGACCTCCACTCGACGAAACACGGGACACGCCCCCAACACGCCCGTGACACGGCCCGACACGCCCGTGTCACGGGGCGTATACTCACACACCTACCCACTCGACGAAAGTCGACCTCCGCTCGACGAAACAGGTGACACGCCCTGTGACACGCCCGTGTCACAGGCCGTGTACCAACTCGAACACCGCCCAACGATCGTGGAGCGCCGATCGTCGAACAGAGAGACACGCCCCGTATCACGCCCGTGTCCGATACGACATGCCCGTGACACGGCCGTGTTCTCACCAAAACACCGCCTGACGACCATCGAGCGCAGCTCGACGAACCGAAGGGGGACACGCCCTGTGACACGCCCGTGTCACAGGCCGTGTTCCTACCAAAAGCGCTCATCGACCAGAAACCGTCGACCACAGGGAAAAGAGCTCTACCCGAGCACGACACGCCCTGGGTCACGCCCGTGACCCAGGCCGTGCCACCCAAACTTACACAAAAAAGGAAACCTGCTAACTCCTTAGCAAAAGTCAAGGCACCAGCCTACAAGCTCAGCCATAGCAGACCACACACAGTACATCAAACATTACAAATATTACAGCTAACCAAAAACAATCGTCGAAACGACGCAAAACGATCGATCCCGGACTCCGACCAGAACGCGCACCGTAGCTAAAATACCCAAGCTACGAAAACAACGGTGAGGTCGAAAACAACATCCGACGATCGCAGACTCGGGCTAACACCTCCCGAAGCCAAAACACAAGCATTTCCCTAAGAGGCCCAGCCGAGTCACCAAAACAAACTCCGGCTAGCTGGGGAAAACTTGCCATCAGGCTACAACCAGGAACCTAAGGAGCTAAGACCATGCTCTACAACGGTAAAAGGGTCAGAAGTGCATCATCGTAACGCCAATCCAATATCAAACAAAACAAAGAAAAAACTGGGGCGTTACATTAGCTATTTTTTGTATATGTTTGTGTGACACGGCCTGGGTCACGGGTGTGACCCAGGGCGTGTCGAGCTCGCGTAGAGCTCTCGGTTGTGTGGTCAACGAAATTCGGTCAACGGGTGTTTTTGGTAGGAACACGACCGGTGACACGGGCATGTCACAGGGCGTGTCCCTTCGGTTCGTCGAGCTGCGCTCGACGATAGTCGAGCGGCGTTTGGGTGATTTCACGCCCCCAGGACATGGGTGTGCCGGATCTGGCACGGGCGTGACTTAGGGCGTGACTCCTGGTCGGCGGTCTGCGCTCGACGATTGTCGAGCGCTAGTTAGGTTGGCACACGACCTGTGATACGGGCGTGTCACAGGGCATGTCCCCTATTTCGTCGAGCTGAGATCGACGATCGTCGAGTGGGTAGGTGGGTAGATGTGTGAGTACACGCCCCGTGATACGGTCGTGTCGGACCGAACACGGGCGTGTCTGGGGCGTATTCCGTACTTTTTTCTTGAGTGCTTCTTTTTCTGCCGTGATTCGTTTTTCCTCCTCATTTTTTTCATTCCCGATTCTGGAGAAGCTTCCAGCGAACGGTTTTGGGAGGAGGCGGAGTTGGGTTTTGGTCGGAGATTTCGGGAGGGTTAGAGCTCGATTTTCTCGCGCGTTAGCGGATTTGGCTTGCTCTCGTCTAGATCCTTCCTTCCATGTAAGTTTTTCTTGATTTAGGGTTGATTCTCAGAGTTAAGAATTTATGATTTCTTTTCTTCTTCCTTAAGGATTCAGTTTTGGTCTTCTAGGTGGCCGATCTTGCCGCCGGTGCCAAGCTTTGGGGATAGTTGTTATTTTTCCTGGAGGTAGAGGCAAGTGGCTCCCTTGCCCTTGCCAAATTATTCCTAACCCTTAATCTGTTTTCTTTTCCTGTGCAATAGCTCTGTTCTCTTTATTTTCCTCCCTAGAAGTTAGAGCAGCAGGTTGAGTTATTAAATCAAGCTTTAAATCAAGTGGCTGCTTCTTTACTTTCTAGATTTTAATCAAGCTTTCTCTCTTTTTGTCTCGGTTTGGTGTCCGGTGGGTAGCTAGAGTTAGGGTAAGGCTGCGTTTAGTTGTAGTTTAAGTTTAATTGCGGTAGCCCCGAGTAGATAGGATGGAAGGGAGGGTTGGAATTAAATTTCCAACCCTCTATTTCCGCGCGTTGAGAGAGTTTATGCTGCAGTTTTAACTAAAATTTACGTTTACCCTAAGTAGAAAGCGCTGACAGTGTTGAGTGAGCCGAGTTCACTCAACGCCGTCGTCCAGCGTAGGTTTTGCGACTAAGTAGTTTTTTTTGGCATCAAGTGAGTGGAGCTTACTCAACGCCACGTCTAGTGGGCTCGACGTTTCTGCCTTGGGTTTGTATGTTTCCTTAGAATTGTTAGTGTGACTTTCCCTTTTCCCTAGGGGGGGGGGGTATTTTGGTGTTCGGCTAGTTTTGCATGCCGACTCTTGGGTTGTGGCAGGTGGTGGAGTTTTGGTGCCTCTGGAGGGGTGGTTTTTTTGTGGAGATCTGTGGCCACCGCCGTTTGCCCCGGTTTGGGTTGGCGTATGTTGGACCCTAAAGCTGCCACTGTTTGACCCCTTAGCCCTTTTTGGATCTGGTTTTGGTTATGTATTCAGATCCATGTTTTGACCACTGCCATTAACCCACGTGTTAGGACTGTTAGTTCCTTTCCTATTTATGGCTTTTCCTTTTGGCATATATGTATATGTCTTGTGCTGTTGCAAGCTCCTTTTGTAGGGCATATTGCTTTTATTGCTCGCACTTGGTGTGCTTTACTGTGCTTTAGACAGTGCTCTTTTCTTACTGTCATGACCTTTCTTGTGCTTATAGCATTTTGTTGCCGGGTTGGTAAACCCTTCTTATTTGCTCATAAATCTATTGCTCTATTTACCTTTTGATTATTTTCTTGCTGAGGTGTTCTTTTGTTGAATGCCTCAAGTCCAGGTTGTAGCCAGTTCAGCGGCTAGTTCTTTTGGAGGGGCTTGCTTGTGGCCTCTTGGGTAGCTGAGATAGCTGATCCTTGATTTTGTGAGGTAGTTCTTTACCTTTCTGTATAGACATGCATACTCACCAGTGGGTTCGTGTCAGGTTGTTTACGCCCACTGGTGGCTTCTTGCGATGCTAGGTATGAACTAAAACTGCTATTGTTTGCCCTTTTATGGATGTTTACTTGTCTTCTGGGAAGGATTTATGCTAGGTTGCATGTTAGGTATTTTAAACCCTAAAGCATTACTATATGTATCTCATGCACGTCATATTTATAAAACTAAGACACTATTTTTCCTTTAGCGTAAAAGACCATCTTTTATATATACTATATTCACCTTAGAGTCATGCATACCATGAGTCGTCCCTCGGGGACACTTATGCTCATTTAGGGTGTCAACTTAATTTAACCAAAGTATTTTCTGCTGCGTATAAATATACTTCTAATTATGGATTAGTTGATCCACCGCGCCGAGGGATACGGCCATTAAATATAACTGGTTTTCTTTCATATTAATCTATGATTTTCCTTAAAATCTAAAGTCTGGAGTTTTGCCTGAACGTGTGCAGTTATCCCCTGCACGACGTGGCATCACGGCACGTGTTTTCTCTTGCTCTGATACGATTTAATTGTTGAGAAAATGCGGTTTGTGACAGTTGGTATCAGAGGGAGGTTGCTTGGCAAATGGTCGGGCAACCTTTCCCTTATTTGCATTAGTGGTTAGCGTCATACCATACACACACCGATATGTCATCAGCACGTCTTGGCTAAAGCACGAACACTACACTCATGAGCATGAAGAAGTATACGGGGCATATTATGTAGTATGGGATGCATAATATGTGTTTGTGTATGGATCCACTATAGGAGGCAACATGTGAGGGTTATGTAGTATGGGATGCATAACCTCACCACATGAATGCGGCTAGCATGTTTTCTTTTTTCGTTGCATGAGAATGTTATGTAGTATGGGATGCATAACATTTTAATGTGTACGCCACCCATGACATGCATTAAGGCCTTTTTAGAATGCATGGCACATCATGCATAGCATAACATTTCATAAGCACAACGTGCCAAGCCAAAGATTTGTATGATGACATATGTACACACATGGTTTTGAGTCAAAAAAAAGAATACAAATACATGCATTCATGGTTTAGGCACATGAGTTAGTATGATGGTGGTGAACCATCTTAGATTAAGCATAACATCATCATGGTAAAAATAAATCCCAGAGCAAGTTTTGTAGTTGAAGTTCATATTTAAGTGTGTTTGTTTGTACCGGGTAGTTTTGTTCTAGCTGTTGGGTTAGGTTTTGTCTAAAGCTTGTGCGAATATAGGATGGCTAGGCGTCCTGCGACGAGATCGACTCCCCAATCAGAGGGTGAGTCGTCAGGAGTGCAGAGTGAGGCATTGATAGAAAGCCTGCAGCAGAGTAATGAGGCATTATCGAGTCAGGTAGTGGATATGCAGGCTCAGATTCAATCTCTCGTAGCAGTGGTGGCAGGATGCACTTGGGAGTCATTTAAGGTGATGTTGTTAAGTAAGTTTCTGCCTTCAGTCGAGCGGGCCCGGCTAATGAATGACTTCCTCCATTTGAAGCAGAGGAAACTCACGGTTAGTGAGTATGAGATTGAGTTTAACAAGTTGAATCGGTTTGCTCCTGGTCTGGTGAGTGTTGAAGCAGATCGAGTTAAATGGTTTTTGGGTGGACTAAAAAGCGACATTCAGCAGTTAGCGAATGCCTACGGAGCAGTCAGTTTTGCCAGCGTGGTTGAAGCTGCCTCGAAGGTCGAGGCCATTGAGAGTGCCACGAATAGAGGACAACAGATGAGGAAGGATAAGCGGAAGTCTGGTGGAGGGAAGAGCCCTCAGGAGCCTGATGTTGTCTCGAGAAAGAAGAACAAGGAGCTTTGTAGATTCTGTGGCCGGCCAGGCCACCCCTTGGAGAGGTGTTTCAAAAGGTTGGGAGCGCAGAAGAAGGAACAGGTGCATGCGATTCAGGGTGCTCCCAGAGGAGACTTGGTGTGTGCCTGGTGTGGAAGGAAGGGGCATGATGCTGCCCGTTGCTGGTTAAAAGATAAAGTTTGTTTTCAGTGTGGGCAGAAGGGTCATCTCAAAACAAGGTGCCCACAAATCCAGCCTATTCTGCAGCCAGTTCCCCTCCAGGCTTTTCCACCGCCTCAGCAAATGGATAAAGGAAATGGGAAGCTGAATGTGCTTTCGGCAGACAAAGCGCAGACGTCAACCCAGGTTATCTCAGGTTCGACTCCTCCCCAGCCGTTTTGTCATGTTCCCTTTTTGGTTGTAGTTTTCGTTTTAGCATTTGTTTCCTTAGATACGTGCGCAATTTGTAGGACGATTTAAGGTAAAGAACCACTGGGCGCGCGTTCTCTTCGATTCCGGCGCTACCCACTTGTTTGTGGCTAGAGCCTTCGTTGAGCGGTTCAGTTTGGGCCTAGATTGTGTTGGTGGTGCCTTTTGCGTTAGGTTCCCCTCTGGTGACTCTGTGGTTACGGACCTGGGTGTCCTTGATTGTCCGATTTTGT
Source organism: Platanthera guangdongensis (assembly GCA_039583875.1). NCBI lineage: Eukaryota > Viridiplantae > Streptophyta > Magnoliopsida > Asparagales > Orchidaceae > Platanthera > Platanthera guangdongensis. Next base: position 102,198,021 of record CM077153.1, read on the forward strand.
TGGGGGATTTTCTAGCAAAGGCAGATCTGAAGGTGATTGACCTGGAGGACTTCGATGTTATCTTGGGCATGGACTGGTTGTCTAGGTATGATGCAGTTATCCAGCGCAAGGGTAAGCGTTTGGACTTCGTCAAAGACAACGGTCAGCCAGGGGGCATTTATGGGTATTCTCTCTAGGAGTCTCCAGTCATTTCTGCGGTGCGTGCTCAGAAGTTGCTTGATTCTGGCTGTTTTGCCTGCATGGTCTCTCTGGTAGGGGCAGTTGTTAGAGTGTCGCGTTTGGAAGAAATTCCTATCGTGTGTGACTTCTCTGATGTGTTTCCTGATGATCTTCCTGGTCTTCCACCCGATCGAGATGTCGAGTTTGTTAGAGATTTGGAGCCTGGCATGCGTCCTATTGCAAAGGCGCCGTACCGGATGGCCCCGCGAGAGCTGGAAGAGTTGCGAATCCAGCTGGATGAGATGTTGGCAAAAGGTTTCATAAGGCCGTGTTCTTCGCCTTGGGATGAGCCAGTGCTGTTTGTTAAAAATAAAGATGGGTCGATGAGGCTATGCATCGACTATAGAGAGCTGAACAAGGTTACTATTAGGAACAGGTACCCTCTGCCTCAGATTGATGATTTGTTTGACCAACTGCGTGGTAGTGCCATGTTTTCCAAGATTGACCTTCGTTCGGGCTATCACCAGTTGAGGATTTGGGAGTCAGATGTTCCGCGGACGGCGTTCCGCTCTCGTCATGGGCATTTTGAGTTTTTGGTTATGTCATTTGGGTTGACTAATATGCCCTCAGCTTTTATGGATTTGATGAACAGAGTTTTCAAGGATTTTCTAGATATGTTTGTGATTGTCTTTATAGAGGATGTTTTGGTGTACTCTAAAGATGCAGAGGAGCATGATCGACATTTGCGACTGGCCTTGGCGACTCTGAGAGATCATAAGCTATACGCCAAGCTGAGCAAATGCGAATTTTGGTTGCCTCAAGTTTCTTTCCTGGGCCACGTGGTTAATAAGGAGGGAATATCGGTGGACCCAGAAAATATCGCTGCTGTTATGGAATGGGCAAGACCTGTTACTCCCAAAGAGATCTGAAGCTTCTTGGGCTTGGCTGGCTATTATAGAAGATTTGTAGAGGGATTCTCTACCTTGTCTGCGCCGTTGACAAAGTTGATGCAGAAGAATGTAGCCTTCATATGAGAGGGCAAGGGTGAGGAGGCTTTTGAGGAACTAAAAAGAAGGTTATGTTCAGCTCCAATTTTGTCTTTGCCTACTGAAGGTAGTGAGTATGATATATGTGGATGCGTCGCATGTCGGACTGGGCTGCATATTGATGCAGGGCGGGAAGGTGATTCCGTACGAGTCGAGGCAGTTAAAGACTCACGAGAGGAATTATCCTACGCATGACCTGGAGTTTGCCGCTGTGATCTATGGGCTAGATCTGTGGAGGCGTTTGCTGTATGACGTGCAGTGCAAGATTTTTACTGATCACAAGAGTTTAAAGTATGTCTTCACCCAGAAGGAATTGAATCTGCGCCAGCGGCGATGGTTGGAGTATGTGGCCGACTATGATGTTGAAATCCAGTACCATCCGGGCAAGGCTAATATGGTGGCCGATGCCCTGAGTCGGAAGTCAGGGAAGATTTTCAATCTCTCCGCCGAGCGTCTAGTGGAAGAGTTCCTTTTGATGGACATTTTTGTGGGAAGCTGCGATTCGCAGAGTAGTTTGGCAGTGGAAGAACCTTTGTGGATTGCGCTTACGAGACTACATCAGAAGGATGATCCCGATCTTCTGCATTTGTATCTTCGAGCTGAAAAAGGTGAATTACCAGATTTCTCTATAGATGATGCGGGTACCTTGAAGTATCGTGGCAGGTTTTGCATCCCCGCTATTGGAGATATCCGGGATATGGTGTGCAGAGAAGCCCACAGATCTAGTGTTGCCTACCATCCAGGGTCTACCAAGATGTATCATGATTTAAAGAAGATTGTCTGGTGGTCTGGGATGAAGAGAGACATAGCCAGATTTGTTTCTGAGTGTCACACTTGCAGGCGTGTGAAAGCCGACCATGGGAGGCCTGGTGGCAAGCTGACTCCCTTGGAGATTCCGACGTGAAAGTGGGAGAGTATCTCAATGGATTTCATTACAGGATTACCGAGATCTCCTAAGGGGCATGATTCAGTTTGGGTGATCGTAGACAGATTGACGAAGAGTGCTCACTTCGTACCATTTAAGATTGATTATCCGATGAGGAAGATAGCCGAGCTGTATTTGGATGAGGTTATCAGATTGTATGGTGTACCCGTAAATATCATATCAGATCGAGACTCCAGGTTCACGTCTCGTTTTTGGAAGAGTCTTCAGGAGGGGTTGGGAACAGATTTGAGGTATTCCACATCTTATCATATGCAGACCAATGGTCAGATGGAGTGAGTAAATTAGATTGTGGAAGATATGCTCTGATGCTATATTCTGGACCATAGAGGAGCGTGGGACGAGCGCTTGCGGCTTATGGAATTTGCGTATAACAACAGTTATCAAGAAAGCTTGCAAATGCCTCCTTTTGAAGCTTTATATGGGAGGCGCTGCAGGACTCCCTTGTTTTTGGGCTGAGTTTGACGAGTGACCTTTGTTGGGTCCAGAAGCACTCGAGGAGTTGGAAACCGCTGTGAAGCTTATTCGGGAAAAGCTTCGGTTAGCCCAGGAGAGATATGAGAAGAACGCCAACCGGCGTAGGTCGGACTTGGAATTTATGGTGGGGGACTCTGTGTTCTTAAAGGTCTCCCCGTTGATCGGAGTCAAGCGGTTGGCAAGAATAGGAAGTTGGACCCGAGGTACATGGGGCCGTTTCTGATTGTTGAGCAAATTGGGTTATCAGCTTATAGGCTGGCTTTGCATGCAAATTTTCCTGGCATGCATGATGTCTTTCACGTCAGTCAGCTGCGAAAATGTGTGATGAATGGCAGGCAGGTTTTGGATTCTGTGCCTCAGTTGGAGCCGAATCTTTCTTAGGTGGAGGTGCCTGTCCACATTTTGGATTCTCAGGTTTGTGCGTTGCGGAAGAAGACTATTCCTATGGTTAAAGTTTCATGGAGGAATCAGGATGTAGAAAGCGCGACTTGGGAATTGGAGTCGGCTATGAGGGAGGCTCACCCTCATCTGTTTCCCTGATCTTGTGCCTGGAATGTTTTGTGTTTTTTTTATTTATAGCCCCTTCTTGGCTATTTCTCTCTCCTTCTTGATAGGGGTGTTGTGAGTAAAGTTTTGAGGCGAAACTTTCTTTTAGGGGGAGTAGCTGTAACGCCCCCGGTTTTTTTTCTGTGTTTTGCTTGATCTTGGTTTGGCGTTACGATGACGCATTTCCGTCCTTTCGCCGTTGTAGAGCGTGGTCTTAGCTCTTTAGGTTCCATGTGTAGCCTGGTTGTAGCCTGTTAGAAAGATTCCCCAGCTAGTCGGAGTCTGTTTTGGTGACTCGGTTGGGCCTCTTAGGGAATGCTTGTGTTTTGGCTTCGGGAGGTGTTAGCCCGAGTGTGCAATCGTCGGATGTTGTTTTCGACCTCACCGTTATTTTCGTAGCTTGAGTGTTTAGCTATGGTGCGAGTTTTGGTCGAAGTTCAGGATCGTTTGCTTTCGCGTCATTTCGATTTTTGTTATGTTAGCTGTATTGTTTGCTGTACTGTGCATGGCCTGGTGTGGCCGAGCTTGTTAGGCTGGTGCCTTGTATCGTTTTTTAGCTAAGGAGTTAGCTGTTTTTTTGTATATGTTTGTGTGACACGGCCTGGGTCACGGGCGTGACCCAGGGCGTGTCGAGCTCGCGTAGAGCTCTCGGTTGTGTGGTCGACGAAATTCGGTCGCGAGTGTTTTTGGTAGGAACACGACCTGTGATACGGGCGTGTCATAGGGCGTGTCCCTTCGGTTCATCGAGCTGCGCTCGACGATAGTCGAGCGGCGTTTGGGTGAGTTCACGCCCCCAGGATACGGGCGTGCCGGATCTGGCACAGGCGTGACTTAGGGCATGACTCCTGGTCGGCGATCTGCGCTCGACTATTGTCGAGCGCTAGTTAGGTTGGCACAAGGCCTGTGACATGGGCGTGTCACAGGGCGTGTCCCCTGTTTCGTCGAGCTGAGATCGACGATCGTCGAGTGGGTAGGTGGGTAGATGTGTGAGTACACACCCGTGATACGGGCGTGTCAGACCGAACACGGGCGTGTCACAGGCGTGTCTGGGGGTTGTTCCGTACTTTTTTCCTGAGTGCTTCTTTTTCTTCCGTAATTCATTTTTCCTCCTCATTTTCTTCATTCCCGATTCTGGAGAAGCTTCCAGCGAAGGGTTTTGGGAGGATGCGGAGTTGGGTTTTGGCCGGAGATTTCGGGAGGGTTAGAGCTCGAGTTTCTCGTGCGTTAGCGGATTTGGCTTGCTCTCATCTAGATCCTTCCTTACATATAAGTTTTCCTTGATTTAGGGTTGATTCTAGGAGTTAAGAATTTCTGATTTCTTTTCTTCTTACTCAAAGCTTCAGTTTTGGTCTTCTAGGTGGCCGATCTTGCCGCCGGTGCCAAGCTTTGGAGATAGTTGTTGTTTTTCCTAGAGGTAGAGGCAAGTGGCTCCCTTGCCCTTGCCAAATTATTCCTAACCCTCACTCTATTTTCTTTTCCTGTGCAATAGCTCTATTCTCTTTATTTTCCTTCCTAGAAGTTAGAGCAGCAGGTTGAGTTGTTAAATCAAGCTTTAAATCAAGTGGTTGCTTCTTTACTTTCTAGATTTTAATCAAGCTTTCTCTCTTTTTGTCTCGGTTTGGTGTCCGGTGGGTAGCTAGAGTTAGGGTAAGGCTGCATTTAGTTGTAGTTTAAGTTTAATTGCTGTAGCCCCGAGTAGATAGGATGGAAGGGAGGGTTGGAATTAAATTTCCAACCCTCTGTTTCCGCGCATTGAGAGAGTTTAGGCTGTGGTTTTAACTAAAATTTACGTTTACCCTAAGTAGAAAGCGCTGACAGTATTGAGTGAGCCGAGTTCACTCAACGCCGTCGTCTAACGTAGGTTTTGCGACTAAGTAGTTTTTTTGCCGTCAAGTGAGTGGAGCTTACTCAACGCCGCGTCAAGTGGGCTCGACTTTTCTGCCTTGGGTTTGTGTGTTTCCTTAGGATTGTTAGTATGACTTTCCCTTTTCCCTAGGGGGGGGGGGGTATTTTGGTGTTCGGCTAGTTTTGCATGACGACTCTTGGGTTGTGGCAGGTGGTGGAGTTTTGGTGCCTCTGGAGGGGTGGTTTTTTTGTGGAGAGCTGTGGCCACCGCCTTTTGCCCCGGTTTGGGTTGGCGTGTGTGGGACCCTAAAGCTGCCACTGTTTGACCCCTTAGCCCTTTTTGGATCTGGTTTTGGTTATGTATTCAGATCCATGTTTTGACCACTGCCATTAACCCATGGGTTAGGACTGTTAGTTCCTTTCCTATTTATGTCTTTTCCTTTTGGCATATATGTATATGTCTTGTGCTGTTGCAGGCTCCTTTTGTAGGGCATATTGCTTTTATTGCTCGCACTTGGTGTGCTTTACTGTGCTTTAGACAGTGCTCTTTTCTTACTGTCATGCAATTTCTTGTGCTTATAACATTTTGTTGCCGGGCTAGTAAACCCTTCTTATTTGCTCATAAATCTATTGCTCTATTTACCTTTTGATTATTTTCTTGCTGAGGTGTTCTTTTCTTGAATGCCTCAGGTCCAGGTTGTAGCCAGTTCAGCGGCTAGTTCTTTTGGAGGGGCTTGCTTGTGGCCTCTTGGGTAGCTGAGATAGCTGATCCTCGATTTTGTGAGGTAGTTCTTTACCTTTTTGTATAGACATGCATACTCACCAGTGAGTTCGTGTCAGGTTGTTGATGCCTACTGGTGGCTTCTTGCGATGCTGGGTATGAACTAAAACTGCTATTTTTTGCTCTTTTATGGATGTTTACTTGTCTTCTAGGAAGGATTTATGCTAGGTTGCATGTTAGGTATTTTAAACCCTAAAGTATTACTATATGTATCTCATGCACGTCATATTTATAAAACTAAGACACTATTTTTCCTTTAGCGTAAAAGACTATCTTTTATATATACTATATTCACCTTAGAGTCATGCATACCATGAGTTGTCCCTCGGGGACACTTATGATCATTTAGGGTGTCAACTTAATTTAACCAATGTATTTTCTGCTGCGTATAAATATACTTCTAATTGTGGATTAGTTGATCCACCGTGCCGAGGGATACGACCATTAAATATAACTGGTTTTCTTTCATATTAATCTATGATTTTCCTTAAAATCTAAAGTCTGGAGTTTTGCCTGAACGTGTGCAGTTATCCCCTGCACGACGTGGCATCACAACACGTGTTTTATCTTGCTCTGATACGATTT